>OX578148.1:118735972-119163472 GCA_951213105.1 Amaurobius ferox
AAAAATCTCCGTAATCTTAATACCAGAAGGTCGTAATTGATTCCAATATCTATATAAATAAAAATGAAAATCTGTCTGTCTGTCTGTCTGTCTGTCTGTCTGTCTGTCTGTCTGTTGTCACACCATCACGGGAGAACGGCTGAACCGAATTTGATGAAATTTTGTGGGTAGCCCAGAAATAGCCCCACTTAAAATTATATCCGTGTTTTGAGTTTCTACGACCAGTGGTTCTCGAGATATTAGTAAAAAACGAAATTTTCGTTTGTCTCATCGTCACGAAAAACGGCTGAACCGAATTTAATGAAATTTGGTGAATAGCCTTGAAATATCCCCCATAAATTTTGTCCAAGTTTCGAGTTTCTAAGACCTGGGGTTGTCGAGATATTAATGAAAAACGGAACTTTTTCCTAGGAGTTCTACTCCCTAACTCCGTGGTTTATCCAAACGAAAAGCTTGAAAATCGTTTGAAAGTGAATTAAAATTTAATCTCTGAGTTTGATGGGAGATTTTTTGCGTTAATTAGTCACTTTCTGAAAACATGAATTGTTTGAAACATGATTTAAAGGGGAAATCTATCTCCATGGTTCATGGTTTATTTAAAACAAGCTTTTACGGAACAATGAGAAGTATAGAGAAATCAAAATCGTTATTTAATTTCGCAGTTTATGTTATAAGACATGACATATTTAACATGTATAAGATTCTATCTTATATCATGTTACTCAGAAACGCAATTAAATTAAATCTGTCTGTTAATTTTAATAATTATTTTTTCGATTTGAATAATAAATAAATGGATATAAAAATATATTTTAGAAAAGAACGATTTGATTTTTCTTATAGCATTTTTGACTGGATAATATCAATTACGGTCTTCAGGTTTAAAAATTATTATTATTTATATTTTCGGGGATTATTGATTCAAGGATTATTGATATTTTCAAGTTATTATGCAATTATTTTATTATGACAAAAATTGTTTAAACTCATATATTGTATGTCGTACGAATCTTCTACAAATACACGTGTATATCTTTTAATCTACGAGAATATAAGTAGAACAGGTATATTGACATATGTTTTGATATATATTGGCATATATTGGAATCAATTACGACCTTCTGGTATAAAGAGTACGGATATTATTGATGTTTTCAATTTATTACGTCATCTCTTTTATTTGGCAAATATTTTTGAGACGCATATTATAATACGGGTAATCTTCTACTAACACATTGGCATATTTTCTGATCTGCGACAATATAATTAGTACGGGGTTGCATATATTCATTCAATTCCTATTTTTTCTTCTGTAAATTTGCTTACAAAAGGGGGCAGGATGTTTTATTCTTCAGATCTGATCGTGAAGATAATTTTGCATAGTGAGAACATATATTCTTAAACTTCTCTTTAGGAGCAATAAATTTAATATTTTAACAGAATTTGCACATGATTGCGAACTTTAAGTTTCTTTAAATTATACACTCCGTACGAATAACGGGTGTGCTGTTAGTGGTTAATAAATTTTAACATTTTAGGAGGATATGTCATGTTGCTCGGCATCACAATTAAATTAAATGTTTTTGTTAATGTTTTTATTATTTTTTTTCGATTTAAATAATAAATAAATGGATAATGGATATAAAAGTATATCTTATGAATGGACGGTTTGATTTTTCTTTTAATTATATTAATTGCTGACTGCGTACATAGATTTCATTTATTTTGGCAAAGAGTTATCAAGCTTATATCGTATTTAGCTACTAAACTCATATATTGTGTTTAGCCAATAAATTCATATAGCCGATTGTTGAAACAGAAAAAGAGTAGAGCGGGTATATCTTCTAATACAATTGTAGTGTTTTCATTTAGTATATTGAAACGGGATAAGAATGTTTCATTCAGATCTGCAAATTCAAAGCTACGAATTTGGAGGGATATCGCTAATTTGACAACTTTTCTTAAACTTTGCCAAATTGACGGAAATGTCGCCAAATTGATATAAAGGACACACAAACAGCTGTCATAAACCTTCGGGTTGGTCGTGTGGCTTGGGTCTTCTACATATCAATGAATTTTTTTTTTGTTTGTTAGAAGAGAGTACTGAAATGATGTTTGGTTAGCATTTATCTGTCAGACCAACCATCCTACTTAGTAATACATTTAGCGAATTTTTAAAATGTCACCAAATTGATAAAAATGTTTTCAAATCTATAAAAATATCTTGAAATTGATAAAATTGCGCTACATAAATGATATTAATTGTTTTTTGTTAGGGGATAGTATTGTGATGATATTTCGTCAATTTGTCGCAAAGTGGAACTGTTCGTTCTACAGTCCCACTTGGCGATAAATTTGGCGATTTTTTAAAATGTCGCTAATTTGACGAAATTGTCGCCAAATGTTCCATAGAAATATAACTATTTAGACGATATTTTTTCTACCAATTTATTTGAAGCAAATGATATCATGTCGCTTAGCAACGGATTTAAATCCAATGTGTTTATGCGGCAGACGATTTTTATTAAATCCTTTCCGATTTGAATAATGAAGATATGTATATAAAATAAATTTCATTGCCATTTCATTTTGGACTGGATAATATCAATTATACTCTTCAGGTTTAAACATTATTATTACTGATATTTTCCGGAATTATTGATTCAGGGATTATTGATATTTTTAAGTTATTACGCCATTGTTTTATTGCGGCAAAAATTGCTGACACACGCATATTGTACGTTGTACGAGTAATCTTCTAGGAATGCACGGGTATATCTTCTAACCTACGAGAATATAAGTAGTACAGGTATATTGGCATATATTTTGACATATATTGGCATATATATTGGAATCAAGTACAGTCTTCTGGTATGAAGATTACGGGGATTAATTATATATTCAATTTATTACGTCGTCTGTTGTATTTTACCAAAAAACATTTGAGACTCATATTGCAAAACGGGTAATCTTCTACTAATAATCGGACATTATAAGTAGTACGTGTATATCTTCCCATATAATTTTAGCACTTTAATTTTGACATATATTGGAATAAATGACTGTCTTCAGATTTAAAGATTACGGGTTTATTGGTATTTTCAATTTATACATGTAATCTACTAATACAGGTTATATTTTCTAATATTCGCGTATATAATTAGTACGGGTCCCATACAATTTTAACGCTTTTATTTTGCATATATTGATTCAATTCCATATTTTTTTTTTATATTTGCTTACATAAGGGGTCCAAGATGTTTCATTCTTCAGATATGTCCATGAAGATAATTTTATATAGCGAGAACAGAGATTCTTAAACTTCTTTTTAGGAGCATTATATTAAATATTTTAACAGAATATTTTGATTAAACATGTCATTTAGTATACTATAAGAATTTGGGCATGATTATGAATTTCAAGTTTCTTTATATTATATACTCCGTACGAAGAACGGGTATGCTGCTAGTATGCCAATATATATAAAAATTTTGCCAATATACCTGTACTACTTATATTCTCGTAGATTAGATGATATACCCATGCATTTGTAGAAGATTACTTGTACAACGTACTATATATGAGTTTCAACAATTTTCGTCATAATGAAACAATCTATATAAATAAAAATGAAAATCTGTCTGTCTGTCTGTCTGTCTGTCTGTCTGTCTGTTTGTCACACCATCACGGGAGAACGGCTGAACCGAATTTGATGAAATTTTGTGGGTAGCCCAGAAATAGCCCCACTTAAAATTATATCCGTGTTTTGAGTTTCTATGACCAGTGGTTCTCGAGATATTAGTAAAAAACGAAATTTTCGTTTGTCTCATCATCACGGAAAAACGGCTGAACCGAATTTAATGAAATTTGGTGAATAGCCTTGAAATATCCCCCCATAAATTTTATCCAAGTTTCGAGTTTCTAAGACCTGGGGTTGTCGAGATATTAATGAAAAACGGAACTTTTTCCTAGGAGTTCTACTCCCTAACTCCGTGGTTTATCCAAACGAAAAGCTTGAAAATCGTTTGAAAGTGAATTAAAATTTAATCTCTGAGTTTGATGGGAGATTTTTTGCGTTAATTAGTCACTTTCTGAAAACATGAATTGTTTGAAACATGATTTAAAGGGGAAATCTATCTCCATGGTTCATGGTTTATTTAAAATAAGCTTTTACGGAACAATGAGAAGTATAGAGAAATCAAAATCGTTATTTAATTTCGCAGTTTATGTTATAAGACATGACATATTTAACATGTTATAAGATTCTATCTTATATCATGTTACTCAGAAACGCAATTAAATTAAATCTGTCTGTTAATTTCAATAATTATTTTTTCGATTTGAGTAATAAATAAATGGATATAAAAATATATTTTAGAAAAGAACGATTTGATTTTTCTTATAGCATTTTTGACTGGATAATATCAATTACGGTCTTCAGGTTTAAAAATTATTATTATTTATATTTTCGGGGATTATTGATTCAAGGATTATTGATATTTTCAAGTTATTATGCAATTATTTTATTATGACAAAAATTGTTTAAACTCATATATTGTATGTTGTACGAAACTTCTACAAATACACGTGTATATCTTTTAATCTACGAGAATATAAGTAGTACAGGTATATTGACATATGTTTTGATATATATTGGAATCAATTACGACCTTCTGGTATAAAGAGTACGGATATTATTGATGTTTTCAATTTATTACGTCATCTCTTTTATTTCGGCAAATATTTTTGAGACGCATATTGTAATACGGGTAATCTTCTACTAACACATTGGCATATTTTCTGATCTGCGACAATATAATTAGTACGGGGTTGCATATATTCATTCAATTCCTATTTTTTCTTCTGTAAATTTGCTTACAAAAGGGGGTAGGATGTTTTATTCTTCATATCTGATCGTGAAGATAATTTTGCATAGTGAGAACATATATTCTTAAACTTCTCTTTAGGAGCAATAAATTTAATATTTTAACAGAATTTGCACATGATTGCGAACTATAAGTTTCTTTAAATTATACACTCCGTACGAATAACGGGTGTGCTGTTAGTGGTTAATAAATTTTAACATTTAAGGAGGATATATCATGCTGCTCGGCATCGCAATTAAATTAAATGTAATTGTTAATGTTTTTATTATTTTTTTCGATTTAAATAATAAATAAATGGATAAATGGATATAAAAGTATATCTTATGAATGGACGGTTTGATTTTTCTTTTAATTATATTAATTGCTGACTGCGTACATCAATTTCATTTATTTTGGTAAAGAGTTTTCAAGCTTATATCGTATTTAGCTACTAAACTCATATATTGTGTTTAGCCAATAAATTCATATAGCCGATTGTTGAAACAGAAAAAGAGTAGAGCGGGTATATCTTCTAATACAATTGTAGTGTTTTCATTTAGTATATTTCATTTAGTATTATTGTAGTGTTTTCATTTAGTATAACGGGATAAGAATGTTTCATTCAGATCTGCAAATTCAAAGCTATGAATTTGGAGGGATATCGCTAATTTGACAACTTTTCTTAAACTTTGCCAAATTGACGGAAATGTCGCCAAATTGATATAAACGACACACAAACAGCTGCCATAAACCTTCGGGTTGGTCGTGTGGCTTGGGTCTTCTACATATCAATGAAATTTTTTTTTGTTTTGTTAGAAGAGAGTACTGAAATGATGTTTGGTTAGCATTTCTCTGTCAGACCAACCATCCTACTTAGTAATACATTTAGCGAATTTTTAAAATGTCACCAAATTGATAAAAATGTTTTCAAATCTATAAAAATATCTTGAAATTGATAAAATTGCGCTACATAAATGATATTAATTGTTTTTTGTTAGGGGATAGTATTGTGATGATATTTCGTCAATTTGTCGCATAGTGGAACTGTCAGTTCTACAGTCCCACTTGGCGATTTTTTAAAATGTCGCTAATTTGACGAAACTGTCGCCAAATGTTCCATAGAAATATAACTATTTAGACGATATTTTTTCTACCAATTTATTTGAAACAAATGATATCATGTCGCTTAGCAACGGATTTAAATCCAATGTGTTTATGCGGCAGACGATTTTTATTAAATCCTTTCCGATTTGAATAATGAAGATATGTATATAAAATAAATTTCATTGCCATTTCATTTTGGACTGGATAATATCAATTATACTCTTCAGGTTTAAACATTATTATTATTGATATTTTCCGGAATTATTGATTCAGTGATTATTGATATTTTTAAGTTATTATGCCATTGTTTTATTGCGGCAAAAATTGCTGACACACGCATATTGTACGTTGTACGAGTAATCTTCTAGGAATGCACGGGTATATCTTCTAACCTACGAGAGTATAAGTAGTACAGGTATATTGGCATATATTTTGACATATATTGGCATATATATTGGAATCAAGTACAGTCTTCTGGTACGAAGATTACGGGGATTAATTATATATTCAATTTATTACGTCGTCTGTTGTATTTTACCAAAAAACATTTGAGACTCATATTGCAAAACATTATTCTTCTACTAATAATCGGACATTATAAGTAGTACGTGTATATCTTCCCATATAATTTTAGCACTTTAATTTTGACATATATTGGAATAAATGACTGTCTTCAGATTTAAAGATTACGGGTTTATTGGTATTTTCAATTTATACATGTAATCTACTAATACAGGTTATATTTTCTAATATTCGCGTATATAATTAGTACGGGTCCCATACAATTTTAACGCTTTTATTTTGCATATATTGATTCAATTCCATATTTTTTTTTTTATATTTGATTACATAAGGGGTCCAAGATGTTTCAATCTTCAGATATGTCCATGAAGATAATTTTATATAGCGAGAACAGAGATTCTTAAACTTCTTTTTAGGAGCATTATATTAAATATTTTAACAAAATATTTTGATTAAACATGTCATTTAGTATACTATAAGAATTTGGGCATGATTATGAATTTCAAGTTTCTTTATATTATATACTCCGTACGAAGAACGGGTATGCTGCTAGTGGCATAATAATTTGAAAATATCAATAATTCCTGAATCAACTGTCCCCGAAATATCAATAATAATGATGTTTAAACCTGAAGACCGTAATTGATATTATCCAGTCAAAAATGCAATGTCAATGAAATTTATTTTATATACGTATTTTTATTAGATTTAATAAAAATCGTATGACACTTAACACATTGGATCCGTTGCTAAGCGACATGATATCATCTGCTTCAAATAAATTGAAGGAAATCATGTCGTCTGAATAATGTGATCTCCATGGAAGGTTTGGCGACATTTTCGTCTCCGTGATATTTTTATGGATTTACAAATATTTTTATCAATTTAGTGATATTAAAAAAATTAGTTAAATGCGTTACTACATAGGATGGATGGACTGACCGACAAATGCTACAGAAACATCATTTCAGTACTCTATTTTAAAAAAACAAATTTAATTTCATTGATTTGGGTCATTTTTTTATCAATTTGGAGATATTTCCTCTAATTTGGTAAAGTTTAAGAAAAGTTACCAAGTTATTTAGAGATATTCCGCTAAATTCGTAGCTCTAAATTTGCAGATCTGAAGAATAAAATATCCATATCCCGTCTGTATATATACTAAATGAAAACACTAAAATTGTATTAGAAGATACATATATCCGTTCTACACTTTTTCTGCTTCAACAATCGGCTAAATGAATTTATTGGGTAAACACAATATATGAGTTTTTTAGCTAAACACAATATATGAGCTTTGAAACCTCTTTGCTAAAATAAATAAAAGTTTGATGTACGCAGTTCGCAATATATATAATTAAAAGAACAATCAAACCGTTTATTTATTATGAGTTTATTAGCTAAACACAATATATGAGCTTGAAACCTCTTTGCTAAAATAAATAAAAGTAATGTAAACAGTCCGCAATATATATAATTAAAAGAACAATCAAACCGTTCATTTATAAAATATATTTTTACATCCATTTATTTATTATACAAATAGAAAAAATAATAATAATCATTAACAAACACATTTAATTCCATTCCTTTGCCGAGCAACATGATATAAGATAGAATCTTCCTCATAAAATGCGAAATTAATTAACCATTTTATTTTCTTTATACTTCTAATCGTTGAGTAAAAGCTTGTGAAATACATGGAGGTTAATACATGTAAAACCATGGAGGTAGATTTTTCCATTTAAATTCATGTTTCAAACAATTCATGCTTTCAGATAGTGACTATTTAATGCAAAAATCCTGCAACAAACTCAAAAATAAAGTTTTAATTCCCTTTGACGCTTTAAACAAACGATTTTTATCCTTTCCGTTTGGATAAACCACGGAGTTGGAGAGTAGAACTCCTATAAAAAAAGTTCCTTTTTTCATTAATATCTCGACAACCCCTGGTCTTAGAAACTTGAAACTTGGGGAAAAGTTATGGGGGGCTATTTTAAGGCCACCCACATAATTTCATTAAATTCGGTTCAGCCGTTCTCTCGTGATGATGAGACAAACGAAAGTTTCGTTTTTTACTAATATCTCGAGAACCACTGGTCGTAGAAATTCCAACCATAGACTAAATTTTAAGTGGGGCTATTTCTAGGCTACCAACAAAATTTCATCAAATTCGGTTCAGCCGTTCTCCCGTGATGATGGGACAAACAGACAGACAGACAGACAGACAGACAGATTTTCAATTTTATTTATATAGATAATAGATATAAGCTACATACGATTTATTACGCTACAAATTTGGAAAACGGAAATTTTGCAATCCTCTTCAAATTAAGTGCACGATTATTCGAAAATCATTAATCTTCTTTTTTGAATAAATATATGTGTAGATATTAAATTTCCTAGTACTTATTTTTATAATTTACTATTTTTATCTACTATTTACTATTTATAGTTCATATACTATTTATAGTTCTATATTACTTTCATTTATATATATTACTATCTATATTACTATATATATATATTACTATCATTTACTATTTATAGTTAAGAAGATATTTCGAGTGCTAATAAGAAACAAGAAAAAAATATCCGTAAAGTTCAAAATATTAAAATATTGAAATTAATTTTATGTATTCATAATCTGGACCTTATTTTGGGAAAAACAGGCAAAATATTTACATTTATATTAGACTAACAGTTACTACACGGCGTTGCTCGGGATTTACAATGTAAAACTGTGATAAAAGTTACACCGGAACATATAGGGCCGTGAATCTTATACATTGTTTTTTCACTGTGAAAGAAGTAAATTCATTCTATAATGTAAGAAAAAAAAATCATTGCTTTATATAAGTCATAGCTGCATAAGTAAGAATCTTCCTCATAAATTGCTGATAATTAAATAACCATTTTTAACACTTTACAACATAGTTGGAAATACATTAAACCCTATTAGATCTCATTCTTAAAATATTTTAAAGCGTATTTAAAATTCACAAATGGCTTCGAAAGTTTCGGGAAATATTCAAATTATCTCATAAAATATATAAAAAATGTTCTGCAAAATATTTTCAGTAATTTTTTTCAATAACGATTAAAATAACAATTAACCCTTTATATGAAGAGATGACGTGACCACTATATGAAAAGATCACGTGATCCACTTCAAAATAAAATATGGCATCCATCTTGTGTCAAAATCGTGATTTTTAAAGTTATTTTTAATTCATATTTAGTGTTGCATCCGTCCTAAACCCCCTTTATTTTGCTTAATTTCTGTGCATCTGTATTTTGAAACATCACAATTACAATATATTTGAGTTTAAATGATCAATACCATCCATATTGTATCAAAATTGTGATCTTTAAAGTTCTTTTTAATTTAAATTCAGTGTTGAATCCTTCCTAAAAAAGCTTTATTTTTGCTTAATTTCTGTGCATCTGTATTCTGAAACAACACAATTACAATATATTTGAGTTTAAATGATCATCATACTTTGATTATTTCTATAACGAAACCTAATTTTTACTTATGGAGTATGTAAACTGATTAGGCTGTATGATGAGTTGTATAAGAATTGCTGAATTTCTTTAACGAAAAATTATTTTGCTCAGAAATCTGCAATATAGATGATATGAATGAAACATTCATTGATTTTACATAGAGAAGCAGACGATTTAATGGCAGACTTCTTCGATGAAGTTTTATGCGTAGAGTTAAATTTCTTTGGCCTCCATGGTTTTAAGTTTTTAAGTAGAATAAACTATTGTAGTACTGTGATGAATGAAACAAAAATGTATGAATGAGATATTTACTGCTTTTACACAGAGAGGCAGGCGATTTATATTCGATGACGTCATTTGAATCAAGTTCGTTTTTTTCGATGAAGTATTGAATATAATTAATTATTACAGTATTGTGTTATATTACCGTTGAATGTATCGCATTTTAGAGATGTTTAAATAAAATTAAAGTTGGAAATTGTTTCATAATCAATGCTTTATACATGATGATCTTTCTTGCGATTTCTTAATACTTTTCGTTGTTGAGTAAGCCTGTAAGAAATAAACCATGGTGATAGAGTTTCCACTTAAAGTCATAATTCAAACCTGTGATTTTCAAAAGTGACTAATCCGTTCAATAAACTCCCACAAAACTCAGAGATTTAATTTTATTTTCATGTTTTAAACTAACTATTTCGAATCTCTTTTGTTGGGAATCATGGAGTTAGAGAATAGATCTCCTAGGAAAAAATTTCGTTTTCCATCAATATATCGACAACACCAAGATTTAGAAACTCAAAACTTGGACTAAATTTATGGAAGACTATTTCAGAGCTATCCACCAAATTTCATTAAATTCGGTTCAGCCGATCTTCCGTGATGATGATACAAACGAAAGTGTCGTATTTCACTAATATCACGAGCACCATTAGTCGTAGAAAGTCAAAACATAACCTATGTTTTAAGTGGGGCGATTTTAAGACTACCCACCAAATTTCATCAAACTCGGTTCAGCCGTTCTCCAGTTATGGTGGATCATACATACATACATATATACATACTTCTCTTCTTTACATATATAAATTTGGGACTATAAACGTCCAAACTGTTTACATTTTTGGTAATGCTCTGTTTTCCACCACAATATTCCAAGTATAAATGTTATTCACATCAAAATCGGCAGTAGGCTTTATAACCCGAAATGGCTTTGAGTGAATATTATCTTTCTTTGTGGGTGCTCTGTTTTATTTATGCATTTTCAAAGCAGTTCAAAATATTAAAATATCAAAATTGTAATGTATTGTATTATATCGGAAAAGTTGCCGCAGTTAGTATTATTCTAAATCACAACGCAAATGGTTTAAATTGTGGGCAATTTCAGTTAATATTATGGTCTAAATCCCGTAAATAGCTTCCTCCAAATTCACCGTTACAACAATACTATAAAAACCTTAAAATACTTATGTCTTTATATTTAAATCGCCCAAATTACAAAATACTTTAATTATAGTAAAATGCATAACATATCGACGCTTTTTGCCTAATCTATCTTCAGAATTTAATTCCTGTGTCATATATTTTCTAAGAAATTTAAATTTAATAAACAAAATTAATGATTTAAAAATAATATCTACTGAAAGTGATTATACTGTGTATGTCTATACATTAAATTGAGAGTTTACATTTTCAGTTTTTTGTATACCCATTCTAAATTACACCAACTCCATGTTATCAGGGGCGGGGCAATCCCAGTGGTTAGCGCTGGGGGTTTGCACTTTGGACAACCCGTGTTTGATTCCCAGCTCTGCCTAAATAGTCCCCGTGTTAACACAGAGTACGGTACGTTAAATATGTAGGTCGCTAAATCCTTCCGAGAGGTTGTTGGTAGGGGAAGAAGGGTACGGTCCCTATCGATGCCGCCCCTACAGGGTTTGAAATATAGTTTCTAGATCTACATTTACTTTTCATAAAAACTCTAATAATTTTTGAGTAATCGTCTTGAAAAATTGCAGAAGTGTGAAATTTTTGCGTTTTTCTTATTTGCAATGCTTATATCTGAAATCTAAAAGAGATAGTTATAAACAAAAGGCAATAATTTATAGATCTTTCGGGCACTATAAGGGTATAAATCAGATTTTTTTATATTAAAAAAATGATTTTTATTCTACCAAATTTTATTCACGCAAAACCATTTTGACTCAATCGAAATGGAGTCACAACCAATTTTTAAATAATATATATATATATATATATATATATATATCAGATGGCCAGGCACTTGACTTTCATCATTCGCCTTTGTCAGCGGGCAGAACGTGAACCATTTAGCCGTCCTAGGACGTTGCCCTAGGCGCACCAGAGGGGGGCGGAACACACTGCGCCCACAACACAAACATCCTTGTCTTACGTCAGACTCGAACCCATAACGTGGAGGTCGAGCGATTGCTGTGGAAACTATATATATAATATTGATGAGAATAAAATTAATATTTTTAATTTAACAAAATAAGTCAGCATGGTGTCTAGGGAAAAGTATGTGCTACCCAGGACAAACACCCTTCACCTAAACAAGAGATACGTAGATTTGCATTCCCTAAAACAATTGATGTCGGTTATATTTGACATCCCACAAATAAAGAGTAATCTATCTCGCTTATATATCGATTCTAAGTTTACTGATATAATCCGGAAATATTTCACATGCATAAAGGCATGCGTAATAATTACAAGGCATATGAAACTTAATTTACTTTAAATACGGTGGATTAATGACTAAGCCAGACGAATCGCAGTATACATTCAAAGTTTGGAGTATAGTATAACTTTTAACCTAAAATATTATATTAACGTATAAATAAAGTAAATATATAAAGGGAAATATTCTGGAGTTCTACGTTGAGTGATCTCAGAGACTGAAAATGAACCAGATGTTGGACTCATTTCAACTTATTTGCAGCAATGGAGAACTCTGGAATTTTACGTTGCATGTGACATCGCGTACTGAAAATGAGGCTGGAGATTGGACTTTTTAAATATATAATGAAGACATGTTTTAAATATATAAGAAAATAAAAAAGCCAGACATTTTAAGGGGATATTTGTGCGTGTGTGTCTTTGAGCCTGTGGAGGCGATATCCCGAGAACAAATGCAGAGTTTCGAACGAAATTTAATACACAAATTATAAGCAGTAAAGCTTGATCCAGAAGAGCTAGCGTCAGGATTGCTGATTTAACAGCTAATGATGGGCTGCAATAAGTTAGTAATATTGTTCATTTTATAATGTTCATTTAATAGTACTTTATCATTATTTGCATATCTGACAGTTTGTATTTTTAAAAGATATAAAAGTTTAATGTATTAGTTGAAATGTGTATATTGTGATTTTGTGTAAATTATGATTTTGTGTATATTGTGTTTTTTAATGATTTTCAAATGGTAATAATTTTGAATAGTTATTTATGTGGTATATGTGGCATAATATAAATATTGAAGTAAATTCTGTATGTTTCCCCTTTTGATAGTATATTTGACTAGTATTTTATTCGTATTTTTAGTCGTTTAATTATTGCTATTAGTAATTTCAATGATGACCTATTTGTTAATCTCTTTGTGCTTTAAATTTATTTGGCGAATTATGCTTTTTATTATTTATTTGATTTCGAATTTATTTTCTAATCTAAATTATTTTTGGGTGGGGGTGCGTCGCCGTTCTGCGGTGTGGCGTCTTGGGCTTTTTAATTTCCTGGCTGTGCATTAAGATGCCTTGTGCCTAATTGGCGGGCCACACAGTCTGGACCGAAAAAGAAGAAGAAGAATCAGTAAATACTGGAAGCATGTTGATTTTGAATGCAGTCGAATGTCAAAACACCCTCCAAAGTTTAGAATAAAATTTTGAAAAAAAAAAAAAAAAACATGAAAAAATAGTAACTTTCATAAGTGTTGCATACATACGTAGGATAAAAAAGTTTGCGGACTGTGCTGATATCTCTAACACTGATTGGAGAAGATGGGAACTATTTTACCGTGGTGTAGAGGTACATGTGACGCGAGATGTGAAAAAGAAGGAGCAGGTCCCCAGTGCAGGGTTTTTCCAGACAATGCGTGTAAGTAAACTGTAGTCGTCCGCGTTCGTCGAAAACGGAAATGACGTTTGAGGAACAACGTGCGAATATCAAATTCTGTCAGCGTTTGGGGAAATCACCGACAGAAACATTGAACCAGTTCACTGACTCGCATTGTCTGGAAAATATATGATTCTTCCTTTTCACATCTCGCGCCACATGTGCCTCTACGCTACGGTAAAATAGTTCCCCTCTCCTCCAATCTGGGTTGGAGATATCAGCACAGTCTCCTAACTTTTTTATCCAACCTTGTATATATTTCTGTTGTAATTCATATTTCATTAGAAAACGATTGACACAAACTTTAGAATGCTAGTACGAACCGTTCTCGAGATAATTCACTTTTACATATAAATTTATAAGAAAACCCACATACATTTAAAATAAATATATTAACTATTGTAAAATACGGTCACTTTTTATATGTAATATTTTGCGACAACTTTATTAAAATCATTTTCGTGGATCTGGTTCGTTTCATTCACGAGAGAAGATAATTTGTATAATAGTTTTGTATTTTTGCGCCTAATAATTCGCTAACAGTCATTATAAGAAATATATTTCTCTCAGTCAATCTATATCGTTTGGTGATTTATTTGGCTAACTTGACGACATATTTAGCGATATATAGGCAATTTGGCTATATTTTGCCCAGATTGGCGAAAATGGCGATAGAATTTAAAAAATGGCGCTAAGTTAAAGAAATTAAAAAGGTAATTTCCATTTTTTAATTAATTTGACATCCCGTGTAGATGGAATGTTCTGCAGTTTTAAAACGGTACAGATCAACTTCAAACATTAGAATAAACTCAACACACATATAAATTAATTAAAGTAAATATAATTAAGGTAAATTTCCTTCGATTTGAGTCATCCATTTTTGAGATATCGTATCCAATGACTATCTCTCTCTTACACACATATATACAAATACAGATAGATACAGACATATGTTGACACATGTAGATATAGACACATGTATACTACATACTTTTCAGATGGCACGTTTTCTAAACGTTCCCTGAAAAGTGTTCCATTTCAATCCAGGGGTGTTAAAATCTGTAAGTATGTTCAAAAATATAATTTAAATTATTGACCCCATAACAATATAATACCTATAAAGTTTACAATGATTGTTGGGAAAAATGCACAAATATACTATGTGCATAATTACATATATTTGCAAACTCCTTTACACAATTATAGAGGATAGAAATAAAATATAAATAATATATAGTATATATTCATTCATATTCTAGATAACATACACCTTCTAAGAATTCATTAATCAAGTTAAAATTGCTAGAATTGTTACTGCTAGATATAAAATAAACTGCATGCAAAAAACCCAGGTTTTTTTAAGTACGCCTGGTAAAGTTCTTTGATACTACGTTTAAAATATTAATAAAAAGAATAAGAAAACCTGCAGCAAAAAATAATAAACTTATCCAGCGTTAGTCATAAGATATTTTATTGTTTTTTTCTGAAAGATGTTATTAGATATTTATTGCCGTATAGTATCCGTCATCATGTTCTGTATCTTGTACGCGATAAAGCAACAGGAAACGAAAGACTGGCAGACATGATTATTCTCCTTACCAGTATTGTTTCCGGATTATCTCATAGGAAGATGATCATAAATATTGTGGAACGAAGAAAGCCACCGTTGTCCCATTTCTTATGTTACGTGATACTGGAATTAAATAGCCAAATCTTATGATTATTTTAAGAAAATAGCAAGTTAGTTATTACACATACACTTTGCTCCGGCCGTCCAAATAGCTGCTCTTAGTCCTTTGGACGAGTCGGACGGTCTGGGTCTTCAACATACACTTTGCTGTAACAATACATTACATATTTATATGTCAACAGACGAAATCTTGCATATTTTTGTAAGTTTATTGTTCATAAAGAACATAAATGATCTGATGTAGGCTGCACATTACTTTCCCTATGTAATTCAATGAATTCATTTCTTTCACAGTGTAAAAGTGATAAGATCCAGGACAAAATGTTTTTAACGTTGAAATGTGCATTTGGGCTTTTTTGGATGACAACAAGCAAAAGTATTTCGAGGTACTCAATTAACTTATATTCCGCGCAACTCTAAATAGATAATTATCAATATTAATAGCATCCGCAATAAGTAATATAATCCATATATAAAATATTTTAATAATTACTTCATCAGTTTGGTATCATTTTCGTTAATTTAGCTTCATTTTTGCAATTTGGACTATATTTGAGTAAATCAGGGGCAACATATCTCCAAATCCGTTGATGTTGCCTCAATTTTGCAATTTAGGCGATATGACAAACACGCACCTATATACTACATACAAACTGGCATATTTTAAATTTAATTTATACAGATTATTATAACATATTTAAAATATATACTACTGAATCATTGATTGCATTTTAGTTAAATTTAGTTAGTTCGTTACTACGTTGTCACATAACTTCTGGAGAGGTAACATTCCAAATGGATGACTATAAGTGTGTCTACTATCGGCAGGTAATGATCTCCAACAAGGAAAGCCTCTTATAACTAATTCGCAGCAAATGACAAGTTTCAGGTATTTACTTACTAGTTTCAGTACTTTTTCTTCGAAATTGAGTTGTAAATTTTCATGCGATAAATACCCTGGATTAGCGTTGTGGATCTCTCCCATTATTGATATAACTACATTCAAGGCATTACAGAATTCTCCATGTTCAGAAATATGATCCACACTGTTGCGACGGCAGGGCTGAAGCATTCCATACCTCAAATGCTGATGGAATAACGAAGATTTTCGAAAAATATTTAATTCATCTTGAAAGTCAGCTATTAAAATCAAAACTCCGCGCAGAGTACGATTGCCACCAAAAAGGGCTTTCCGTTTATACGCATGGTGTAAAAAATAAGAGACAAATTCATTCACTTCGGAGTTTTCTAGCGAAGGAAAATTTTCTGACCTCGGAAACAGGATACATAATAACTCCTTCTGTACTTCGTAGATAAAATGTAGCAGGGTCACAACCTGCTCACTCCTTGGGAACTGAGACTTAAACATCCGCTCAGCAGTATCACCTCGCTTGAAAATACTTTGGTTTTCTCCAGTGCATCGGGATCTCTATGACGACTATATAAGTTGAAAATGTCTTCGATCTCACTTGAATGCAACCTATTTTCACTATGCTGTACGATGAAGTTCGATATAATGAGTTCAATTTCATCTCTTGGAGAGAAACTCATTTTTGTCAAAGCCATTGTTACTACGTAGCAAATTATATCAATTCCTAGAGTTATAAATATTTCATTATGTCTTGATTCGGACAAATCTGGTTGGTGACGTGATGAATGTGACAAATGTGATGAATGATGGTGATAAATAAGCAATTTAAATCATGCAACTGATGCCACATTGCATATATATATATATTTTTTCCCAATGGCCAGGCACTAGACTCTAGCACTAGACTCTACGTCGACTTACGTCGTTTTGCCCTATGTACGGCCGAAATCCTGAACCATTTTGCCGTCCTAGGACGTCGCCCCAGACGCACCAGAGGGGGGGGGGCGGAACACACTGCGCCCACAACACACAACATCCATGTCTTACGTGGGACTCGAACCCACAACGTGGTGACCGATCGATCGCTGGAAACGCTCGCTTTGACCGTTCGGCCACCACGTCGACTTAAATGAGCCAACAGCACATGGTGTTCCCAGGTTGTCACCCACACAAGTACTATCCGCGCCCGATGCTGCTTAACTTCGGTGATCTAACGGGAACCGGTGTTTTCAGCACCGTAGAACCGTTGGCTTTCACATTGCATATATTACTATAATTAGTTTACTAAACATATAATGCACATCTATACATTTCACAGAGTTATATAAAGAGTAGAACAATGGGGGTAAAATGAGTTAAAATTTTATTAAGAAAATGTCAAGACAATAATTTGAGACAATGATTCAGGTGGCATTGGGATAAGTAGTCCTGCATCCTATGTATTTTTATGGTAAAAGGCCTTAAATACTTATTTAAACTGTTATTTTGTAAAAACAACTTATTAGTGCAATGCAAAATTAAACTCAAACAATAAAGAATATCCCAACGTATTCCAAATTATTTTACCTTTAAGTTTATTTTTACCTCCATATATGCTGTACAATATCCTACAACTTTGAACAAAATTCTGATTAAGGAAACCCTTAATTTAAGAAAAATCAAAAATATATATACAAAATATTACGCCTTTCTGCTATGTCAACTAACAACAGCAGCTACTTTACTAATACTAGCGACACCTAGATATAATTCTCAAAGCATTATGGTATTTTCAAGCGTTTCATCTATAGTAGTTTTATCTCTTTCTTTCTAACTCCACAAGCAGAACTTTGGAGTTTTACGAGCATGTGATGAGATGAGAAGGGGCATGTGATGAGATGAGATGATCAAATGAGAGGACGTTCATGATGTGGGCCGTACGCGCTCGTTCCCCACATACTGCAATGATTATACTTTCACAGCGAAATGCGAAATACTATGATTTAACCATGGAACTCTATGTACAGTACGGCATCAGATACTGTAAGTGCGACAATGATGTTATTTTATTTCTTATCATTTTATACACTTTTATTTGAGATACCAAGCAGTATCAGGCTCAATTCGTTAACACGTGTAACATTCAAAATACACTATTGCAAAAACTATGTGCACCCACAAGAAATTGAGTAACAGCCGCAAAAACTCGGCATGTATGTATCATTTGGGGATATATGTAAATGATTATAATTTAGGAGCCAACAACGTTTATTAAGAATGGTGGTAACAACAAGATGATATTTTAGTAAATTGTAAATCCTCCGCTGGGATTTATATTAGGTGAGACTATGATGTAACCATGGAACTCTATGTACAGTACTATGATTAATAGTCAATTAAGTAACTTATTTCCCTCTGTCGAAGATTCTGGCACACATGTTGCAACTGTTCAACCAATTCCGTGTTATTTTGCAGTTGTTGTTTCAGCATGTTCCAGGCGTCTTCTATTGGTGATTGGTCTGGGGACATGAATGGTCATGGGAGAGTATTAAGTACTCGAAGGCATTATTGAGAAAATCGTACAGTACGTGGTAGTGCGTTGTCTTGTTGGTAAAAGGAACGTGAGAGGCTTGACAGCATTGGCAAAACAACCGATTGTAAAATATCATCGACGTACAAGCCAGCCGGCAGAGTGGCTCACAGCATAACTAGATGGGCTGTCTCACGATACTGCTTCTCAGACTGTCACAACGCGAGTATTGGTCGTATATTACTCGACAACAAATACGGAAATGGAACGCTGTACAGTTCTCCCCTACGCATGTATGCGGCTGTCATCAGCGCTAATAGAGAAGATGGACTCGTCGCTGAAGATAACATGCCTCCAATCGGAAACTGTCCAGGCCGACCGAGCTCGGCACCAATTCAGACAGATATACCTATGTTGAGCAGGGGTCAGTAGTAGGCGCTTTAATGGACCTCGACAGCTGATTCTACCTGCCTTTCGTCTTCGAATAGTATCTCTTTATACAGGATGCATGGAGGATGGTAAATGCCTTTAAATGGCTGATAGCAATGCAATTCTTGTGGACGTGGCTCCTCTCCTGATTGCACGATTCTCTCGAGCAGTTGTCTGTCTGGAGCGGCTTGAGCCTCTGCGACGGTTCTATGTGCCTTCAATGATCCACACTTGTCAACACCGGGCAACTACTCTATCGCTTTGACCAAGATGGAGACTGATACATCTCTTGGATACGTCTAACCGAGTTCCGTTAGATCTATGATGCGACCTTTCTCTAAATCTAGCTATTGTTCATAGTGCCGTCGAGTACATCTTAAAGGCATATTTGTACACAGCTTGTAGTCTCAAAGCAAAAAATCCAGTTACATGTGAGTTGAAACACCGGTCCTTTTAAATCCTGCACTTTGCGTCGTTCTCATGTGCGTTGCATGAGTCCTATAATATCATTGACATTGATAGTTTGATCAATTGCTTAACTCTTAAACCGACAGTTGCATGCCCATTTTTGCGGCTGTAGCTCAATTTTTAGGGGTGTACATATATTGTTCTGAAACAGAAACATTTTAAAATTTTCCAACAAAAGTGGGAAATGTTGTTGCATGTTCTTGCATGCTTCTTTATAACTTATAGAGCAGAATGTTCGGAGGTCTCACTAGTAAGGGATGAAACTTCTCTGGATAAGAAATTTGCAAATACCGTAATACTTTGAGAATTATATCTAGGTGTCACTAGTGTTAGTAACTGCCCATATGTTCTTATTTGACACAGCAGGAAGGTGCAGTGGTTAGTTTATGTATTTTTGATAATTTTGAAATGAAGTTGCCTAATTTTGAGTAGAAGTAAGTATTTTTTTTACTTGAAGAGGGTAATATTCATCTGATGGCAAGAAGTGTAAATGATTTTTTGTTGCATAAATCCTTTACATATATTCTCTGTAGAAATTGGCGAATCTTTTAGTTTTATATCAAAGTCTCATTGTGCAAACCACGCCGGAGAAAGTAATCATTATTTATGATACCATATCATTTATGGAATTTAATGTGAGGCCAGCAGGCCCTTTTTCCTGATTTTGGTGTTTGCTATCAAATAAAAGTCGTAGTCAAATTGCGCCAATTTCGAAAGTCTCAGCGAGAGAAGTTATGACCTCAATTAATATATGTCACCCAAATTACAACACCGACTGAAACATGTGTTTAGGGCCATATCTTAAAACAAATTTCATTGGATCCAATGCAACCAATCAAATAAACGATACAAAGTCACACTGAAGAATAGCCAATGAAAGTAAGAAGGCGGTATTTACCCGAGGACAAAAGAGGTTGATGCTAGCAAGAAGAGGTCAACGAGTATACTTTTTACAAAGAGTAGACTTTAGACAACGAGTTACTTTTGTGAGATGGAAAAAGGGAGGATTGTGAGAACCTATCAGTAACAGAGCAGATGATTCCGAGATATCAGATCAGTGAGATCAATATAGATATGAAATCCTAAAAATATTAATAACAGAGTACAGATGATAATAGAGTTAAGATGTGATTGTAGCCTGTTGAGAGATTCAATGCCAGTGAAGAGTGTGCAGTATCATTCCATGAAGTCCGGACAGCACTGACCATCTAAACAAGGCCAAAATATCAACCTATGTGCTTGTCCTAATAAATAGTAGGTCGATGTTTGCTCGTTTGAATAAGTTAAAGATGATATGGTCTGAGAGCATCTTCTCCTTAAGTAATTTTGTTGTAAGCTTGTATGTAATTTTAATATTGCTCATAATTTGTGTTAATAAATGTTAATTTTTAAAGTTAAAAATGTTTATATTATAGAATAATATGTTGATTTTTAGATCATGGTGGGTTCATAGTGGGTTCGTACTAAGAAATAATGGGGGTTTACTGCGGCAAATGCTTAACAATTGTAATTGAAAATAATGGAAGTAATGTTTAACTTATATATACAGAAATCAATGAATGCACCACACTTTAGTGCGTGACTACTCTTCAATAACTAATAATTTTTACTCACCATACTTAATATTATTATTTTAAGAAAATATTTTCTTTAAACTTTGAACACACTACTAAAAATACTTAAAATAATAATGTCTACGAATTATTTAGTGCTCTGCTTTCCTTTCCGCCTCTTAAAATCGAAAAGAAAATGTCACAACGCGTGTGGACATTACAAGTTTAACAGCCAGGGTATTATTACTTGTTACATCCGCACTTAACATCTTTTAATTACATAAACGTCTAGAATATATATGTATATGTATACACTATTTAGACATTGCGATAAATTGAACTTCTGAAATTAAACTTTAATATATTTAAAATAAATCTTCCAAAAATAATGCTGTCTTTCATTCGAGTTTTTGAGAGCAGGTAATTATGAATTGTTAATGGCGTTAGACTTTTGAGTCTCGAGTTATGTAAAGAATGTATTTCGAGTTAAATATTTATGAGTAAATAATAAAATAACTAGTTTGAAGTCCATTAAAGTAAGAGATAAATAACATTTATGATAAAAGAAGGATATCTAATTCATTTCTGTCATACGTTATTTTATTTTTTATAACTCTAATTAGCACTTAATGATGAATTGAATATAATCTCTTAATCTCTATTTCTGCCATATCTGCCAAGTATATTCTTTGTCGACAAAATGCGGGACAATTTGACATGCTATCCATAATGTTAAGTTTTATCATTATCTTCTAAATACGAAATGACATATAAAATGACCATTTCAATAGAATTTTAATCACAATTTTTATTTTTTTTTATTTTCTAAATTGTCTTTTGGAAAGTTAAAGGATTTGCCCTAGTTTAAGTTCTTCGATTATAATAGATATTCTGAAATTAATTGAATGGAAAAATTGTACCAAATGTTACTCGGTATGATCAGTACAAAAATACAGCGTTCTATATGCAAAACATACATATTAAATAATATTTTCAGGATAAACATATTTACAAAGTATTGGCTCATTTAAATGTATTGAGATCATTTTGTTAACACATTCCAACATATTTGTAAAGTGTTTATGACTTTGTCCATTCTGTCTATCTGTCCGTTCGAACGATAACTACCTCAAAAATGACTTTATCAAAATGAAATTTTAGTATGTTGTTGAGGCGGTCTGTGGGACTCTGGAGTCCTCGCTTGGACTCCAGAGTGCACTCCAGCCATTGTAGAGGAATTATCCCTAACCTCGACACAATGTGATATCCAGCCCTTCCTGTTCAACTCCCTTTATAATGTCTTCTGTTATGTCAAAGGCTTTCTTTCCAGTTAGATGAAAATAGCCTATTAATGACTCCTTTATTTCTACATTTTTATTCTCGATATGAGCATATCGAACTAGTATTTCACACATCTGATCAATGTGCGAAATGTCTGGTGTACTGTCAAAGATATTGCTATAATATTTTGCTTCCTTAATATGAAATAAAATCTTTTTCTTAACCACTCTCGCTTAGAGGTGTGATAAACTCATTTTTGTGTGGTAGGCGACAGATAGCTTGTAAGTATTTTGCCTGTTTGTCACTGACCTGCCTGCTCTAGTTTGATCAAGTGTTCTCTTAGTACCGCATCACACTTTGATATGGGCTCAACTAGCTGTAGAAAATGTCTTCTGTTTTCTGCTAGCGTATGCCACATAATGTGGCTGTGGCCACAGAATGGTAAATTTTGTTGAAATAAAAATAATGTTACATCTAAGAACCTTTTCAAAATACTCCTTCATTTCCTTTTTTTGTTTCTACAACAGTCTGGTTAAATTGATCAATCGCTTTGTTAGTAATTAGACTTGCTGGTAACGTTTTCAATTTTTCAAAACAAGTTAAATATTGTTCAGAGTTTTCATGACTTTGAACTTTCGGATGAAGGTTCCACAAAGATTGAAAACCAGTCATAAACTTTGATGGATTACCACTCAAACTTTTATCAGTACCAAAGGGCCTACAACAAAAACAGTATAAGTTTTTTTTTTTTTTTTTTTTTTTTTTGTAGAGTAGGCGATCCAGGTTGTCAGTATTTTCTCACCATTTGGTAGCCTGATAGTAGCCTGATACCAATCAGATGTTAGTTGGCGGATAGAACCCTTTATTTTATTACCTGCTCTTGTAACTGTATCAGATGGACCCTCTTTGTTCTGATGCGCTTCGTTACCCTTTTTATTTAAATCAACTGTTAAACGATCTGGAACAGGAAAAGGTCAATCAGATATATCATTATACAAAATATTACTACTTATTTGTTCCCCTTCTGATCTATCATATCCTTCTAATTTGTCTTCTTCTAACTTGAATTCTTCTAATTTATGATCAGAATCAGAACTAGAATCAGAGTTAGAATCAGATCTGCTATCATAATGATAAGTCACCGATGAGTCACAGATAACGAGTCACCAATTGTTTACCTCTCGCTTGAGTACAAACTGCAGAGACAGACTTCGGAGGAAGGAAACACCCTCTCCCCTTCCTTATCCATACGCTCTCCACTACACAGCATCAAATTCAGCCGTGTTTTGTTGTATTTGTTAACTGAACTAAAAATTTTCAAACTTTCAATACGTATTATGTTGACTTGTTGAGGTTTATTAATTGTCGGACGAAGTTATTAAATTCGTTTTAAATAGTATTACTTTTTCAAAAAAAAGTATTGTGAGCCCCCCCAATTTTTTTTTATTTTAAAAACACATATTTTTGCCATTTTGTCACACCCCCTTCAGTGGTGACACCCGGGGCGGTCCGCACCAACGCACCCCCTTCCTACGCCACTGGTTCCGGAATCTGGAGTAAAAGTGACATGAATGAAATATTCATTGATTAGAAAATATAAATAACATAGAATTCCAGACGATTTTATACATTGCCTTTTTCGATGAAGTTTTAAACATGGAACTAGAAAGTACTTTTACCTCCATGGTTTTTTATTTCCAAGTAAAATAAATTATTGTAGTACTGAGATAATTTAAAACAATTTCGTTGCTGAATATATCGCATTTCAGAGACGTTTAAATAAAATTGCATTGCAGTTGGAAAGTGTTTCATAACCAATGCTTCTTGCAAGAATGATCATTCTTGTTATATATAAATATTCTTTTAACGTTTTCTGATTTACAGAAAACAATGCTCGTAAAAAAACGAAGGCTTTCCCTTTAGTGCCACCCATACAAACTGTGAAAAGCGCCAAACCCTGTAAACTTTTAGCACAGCCACCTTTTATATTTGATTTACCCATTTTTGCGATTTTTTCATGTCTTATCCTTCCTTAAAAAATATAAGGATCAGTGCCCCTTCTCGAATGATTGGTATCTGTCCCCCCTATGGGCGTCCTTATTCCCTCGGTCATGTACATAAAATATCAAAAAACTTGTTGGAAATATCCCACCGGTTGGAATAATTTTACTAAATTTCATTTCATTTTAATTATTCGTAATGTATCGTTCACACAGACAGACACTCATCAGTAAAATTGGCTGATTCGTATTCGGGGATGATAAAACGTGTAGATACACCCAAATTCGATTTATTCCATTTTAATTTTTTATTCCATTGCAATACCTTCCTTTCACATTACTATGTATGGTAGTACATTACTATAAATTGATAAAAAATAATTAATGTATGTTGAAAATAACATGTGCTTACAGGGTGATTAAAAAAAGATGGACCAAACTTTACGAGGTGGTAGTACACACCAACCCAAGCATTTTCCGCCGTAGTTTACCGGGTCGGAAATAAAACTTCGGAAAAGATGTCAGTGGACGCTTAATGATGAAACCGGTTAGGTGTGACTAAAACACAAGAAGTTATAAAATTACATTTAATAAACAATAATTACAGCAATGGCTCAAAAGAGCGACCTCCAACCTGAATACACTTTTCACAGCGGTGATGGATGGATTGGCGAACTCTCTCGAATAGACCAGGCAGGTCGCGCACTACAGCAGCAGCGGCCGAAATTCTGGCAACGAATTCTTCAGATTCACGGCGAGTGTCATCGTCGAGACTGTCTTTTTCGACTATAAAATAACAACCAGAATGACGCGTTTAAATTTGCGGAGCGGCAGCTTGCCAACGAGTAAGCGTCCTGTAACGCTTTTGCGTTTTATTTCCGATCCGGTAAATTATGACAAATGGTGTGTTAAAATGTGTGCTGTGTTTGGTGTATATTACCACCTCGTAAAGTCTGGCCCATATTTTTTTAATCATCCTGTACATTTAGAAACATAATATATGAAAAAATATATATTTGCTGATTCCAACTGAGGTTTTTACACATATGTAACATAATTTCAGAAAAAATTGACTTCTGGAATTTTTCCCATCCGTTGAAAAGTGTGCTTTACCCATTGCTTACCAACAATAGAATTTATGGAAAGCGCTTTACCTTATTAATATTACGTAAATGTTTATGTTACACCGTTACTAAATTTATTTATCGCAGTGATTTATTTTATCCAAGTGCTTCTTATCTACTTACGGAAATCTTTTGAAATATTGCAAACAGGCTGATGAGATTAATCTATTTTCTTCCACATCTGGTTTATGTAAAAAGCCATGGGTTTTCCTATATTTATTAGATAAATATGATAAAATGTTTATCTTACCTGCATTGTTTAGCTGATGTTTGGAAAAAATATGTATGCCCATTAAATATAAAAATAATACATTTTGGTTACTATAAGAGTAGAGAAACACATACTTGCAAAAGAATAGCAATATAATGGATATTATTTAACAGTACAGTTTAATAAACGGCATAGAGTACTTACTTCAAATATATTCTTACTTAAATTGAGTGGTGTAGATGATAACACATTTGATCACATTTAGAACACATAATCGCTTCCCCTGGTATCGTGGGTGCATTATCAGAATAAAAGAATAAGTCTGAATTTATGGATAACTGGAACGAACTACCAGACGTTGCCCGGGTTCTAAATAAGCGTCCGCTACGTAAATAATACACATGCAGTTAACAACACTCAATTTCCAAATCACTTGTTTTGAACTAAAATTACTTCCTTTTTTCATTTTAATTCAAATCCTTTAGGTTCCACGCATGTATAGTCGCGCACAACTGTTGCTACTACGTATGCGTACAAACACTCCGCCCCATAGCAACGCCCAACCCATTGCATAGCGACAGGAAAGAGAACGACATTGAAGCACTTTACCAAAGCAATCTAAAATTTTCAATTTTTACGTTTGTTTGAAGATTCACAGAAAAACGAATAATATAGTAATTGTTATTATTTATTTATAGCATACGAAGATATGCGTCCATAATTTTGCAAAAGTATAAAATTGTGCTAATCTTTCATTTTCAGATAGAATGAAATAGTAATCAGATAACTTAAAAAATGTACATTTAGATGTAATTAAAAAAATAAATGTGAAGAAACTGTTTTACGGATTTGGTTGAAAGCTCGTTAGAAAGAACGTGCATTAATCTTTCAAATGTTGTCATGATGGTAGCTAACTGACAACATATTTTATCGTTAAGAAGCGATTTGTGTGAATATCGCTCAAAATCGCATTTCAACTAAAAAATAACTAAAAAAATAATTCTAATTTCTTTTTAAATCTCACCGAAGTATATTACACCGGTTGTTCAGCCAACGCAGTACCGAATTATGTATCTAATAAGAATCAGATAACCTAAAAATACATATTCCAATGTATTTGAAAATAAATAAAGGATTTTCTTAATATGAAGTAATCGTTTTACGCAATTGGTTCAAAGATCGTTAGCAGGAATGATATTTTCAGTGATGTCGAGGTGGAAACTGTAATCATATTTTCGATCACCAGGGAACAGATTTCTGAGCGTCACACGACATGTTGACATTTCGGATACAAATGGCAGCCATTTTAATAAGCTCTTTAAATGTTGAGTATAAGTAAATAGAGTATTCACGAGAACAAATGGGAACTCAAATATATATAAGCAGCGTACATTCCCTCAATATCCAAGCACGAATCAAAGAAGGTTTTATGACATCACAGGGAGGATGAACAAGAGTGTTCTCACAGAGTTTGAGAAACATTGGCGATTCAAATCGATAGGTAGCCAGCAGGCAGTGAAAAATGCAAAAACAAAAACAAAAAAAAACAAGAAAGATCAACCATGCTTAAAGCATTGATTATGAAACACTTTCCAACTTCAATGCAATTTTATTTAAACATGTCTAAAATGCAATACATTCCTCGGTAATATTTTAAAACTTATCACAATACTACATTAATTTATTATATTTGAAAACTTAAACCTTCATCGAAAAAAATGAACTTCATTCAAATGGCGGCATTGCAATATATATTGTCTGGTTTAAACATCTCTAAAATGCGATACATTCCTCGGTAATAATTTTGGAATTATCATAATACTACAATAATTTATTATATTTAAAAACTTCATCGAAAACAACTGAAATTCATTCAAATGACGTCATAGAAAAAATAACACGCCTGGCTCTCTCTATAAAAGCAGAATTTCATTCATAAATAATTTCCCAGTCATGTCATTCATCACTATACTATAATAATTTATTTTATTTAAAAATTAAGACCATGGAGCTACAAGTAATTAAACTCTATGCGTAAAACTTCATCGAAAAAAATCGTCCATCTCTTTGTAAAATCAATAAATATTTCATTCATATCAGCTACGTAGACTCCATGGACTAATTGATTTTGTGTTAAAGAAATACCGCAATTCTAATGCAACTTATTCTACATATTTTGCTGTTTACATTTTACATAGGTGAATAATAGGCTTCGTTGTAGAAATAATCAAATTTAGATGAGCATTTAAACTCAAATATATTGTAATTGCGTTGTTTCAGTATGTAGATGCACAGAATTTAAGCAGAAATAAAGTGGTTTTAGAACGTATACAACACTCAATATGAATTAAAAAGAACTTTAAAAATCACGATTTTGAGACAAGATGGATGCCATATATCATTTTGAAGTACGTCACGTGATCTTTTCATATCATGGTCACGTGATTGCTTGATATAAGATGTGTTATTATTATTTTAATTATTATTTAAAAAACTACTGAATATATTTCGCTGGATTTTTTTATATATATTTTATGGAACAATTTGAATATTACCTAAAATTTTCGAAGCAATTTGTGAATTTTAAATCCGCTTAAAAAATGCTTGAAAAATTAGGTCCTATAGGGCTCAATGTATTTCATTTTTTCAACCTGGGTTCAATCCAAAACTAATTGGGTGATATTATTCATTTATATTCCCATAGGTCCTACAGACCGTCTGAACAACATACTAAAATTTCATTTTGATTAAGTCATTTTCACGGCAGTTATCGTGCTAACGGACAGACAGACAGACAGACAGACAGACAGACAGAATGAATGAACAAAGTCATAAACACTTTTCAACTTTATTGTAAAGTGTTAAAAAAGAAGAGTATCAATCCAAGTCCGTCGCTGCTACACAGTAATGCTAGAAAGTGTATACAATGTTATAAATTTTGAGTGACATCAAAGTGTTGCTGAGAGTCTGATAAGTGGCCCTACAGTACCGTGTGCACATAGAACAGCTACCTACAAAGGTAGTTTCGACAAAGTCATCCAATGCTACGAAAATGGAGGTAACATTATAGTTTTCAATAGTAAAATCGTACACTAATGCAACAGAGATAATTTATGTACTGATATCAGTAAAATAAGTATAAAAAACTGAAATAAACTGAATAATAATAAACTGAATAATAATAACTGAGTAATAAACTGAAATATAAATGAATGACAGTTTGGTTCTGAAATCCAAATATATAGAATGTTTATATTTTGCAAAATGAGATATTTGTATATTGTATATCCTCGTAAAATTTAATGATTATCATTTTAATATTATTCAAGGCATATAAAAATAAGGATTTGCCCAATTCAAATTTGAGTTGTTGTTGAATTTGTCCCATATCATTTTTCAATACTCCAGAACCATTGGAAGCCATCATAGCCCACTCTAAGTGAATGCATCAAAGGAAGGCGCTTTTATTTAAATTTTGGTAAGGACGATTTACCTTATGACAGTGTGAATAGCGCTCAAAGTCTTACTTCATAAAATACACAGTCAATTTTAAAAACAAATTTCCCGAGGTATTTTGCACACTGAGCTTATCTAAGCCAGTACCGAATTTTAGTGTTGTACGAAACTTAATTCTCCTCTAAACACACAAACAAACAGACAGACATATTATTTTATTCTGCGAAAGTAAACTCTTTCATGAAGCGGCCAATAACCACAAATAGGAAATATATGCAGATCAATGAATTCTAGTTATATTATAAGATCATGAAACAGTTGTCAGGTACTATAAACAGCAATTAAAAGCTTAATTCAAAGCAAAATACTAACTCGAACTGCTAACTGAACGATGACAAAATTATATACCCACTGAAAAAATATGTAAAAAAATCGACGTAACTTAAAATGCTATTAACCAATCTACAAAAGTCGAGTAGTTCTCGAAACACGCCAAAAGTCGCGAATCTGGCTATATTCAAATATTTGCAATGACTCTGTAAATGAATTCACGACAATATGCCATGCATTCAGTTTAGGTATTTGCAATTTTAAAGCGGATCTATAGTGAAATAAAAATAAAATATTATTTTTATATTATTTTTATAATTATATTATTTATTATATTTTATATTACTTTTATAATTATTTTTATTTACACATGTTTCAGCAGCGATAAAAATGCACTTATTTATAATTACTCTAAAGAGACATGTTAAGTTCCTCATCTCGTAAATTCGTCGTTTTAACGCGCATTCCGTTTACATTATCTCATTACCAGTTAAAAAAATCTGATGTGAGCAACACATAACTTTCCTTATATAATGTAATGAATTTACTGCTTTTACAGTAAAAAATATAGGTTTTTCTTATAGTAGATATTAATATTCTTTCCAAGATATTGAATTTTCAACTATTAGTCGTCATTTTCATTGATTTAGCGTCGTTTATATCCATTTGGCGCGATTTTGTTAATGTGGCAACATTTCAAAAAGTTGCCAAGTTGGCGACATTCCGCCAAATTCGTCGCCAAAATCTCGCCAAGCATTATGGACGAAGAAATAAGTTATTCTTACAGCAGATAAATGACTATTTGCGTTCAAATACAAAAGTATGACTTAAATTATCTTTTTTCATGAATGGAACGAGCTAGATCCACGAGAATGATGTCACCCAATTTATCGCATGGTATTACATATGAAAAGTGAACACGTTTCTCAATAGGAAATTTTTTTTTTTATTTTATATGACTTTCTGATATTTTTTTTGAAAAATATACAATATCTCGAGAACGGTTCACGTTAGCATTCTAAAATTTATGTCAATCGTTTTCTAATGAAAAATTAAATAAGAAATGTTTATTTGCGTAACTTTATTAGCGGTTTTGATTTTTTGACGATTTTTTCAAAATTTCATTCGACAATTTAGGGAGATTCTGAACATTCGATTGCGTATAAAAACAATAGGCTTCCAGTGTTTACGGAGTGTGATTTTTGTACCAAATTTTGCTCGAATCGGTTCATTCGTTCATCAGTTATCGTCTCCACAGACTCACTGACACACACATACTTTTACACACACACACACATACACACACACACTTTCACACACACACACACACAGAGACATCACTTCAAAAATGTTTGATTCGTGGTCAGGGATGCTTGAAACGTGCTGTCCCGTCGAAAACTCGAATTCGAATTTTCGACCCCGTCACAATACTTTCCTTATACATTATGTATATAAGGAAAGTAATATATCCCAGAGATTTTATTTCATATAAATATGTGATTTACATGCAGATGTTTAAAAATACTAGATATGTCAGATAGTAGGATGACGTTGAGAAATATAGTGTTTATCATATCGACGATTCGTGATAAATCCGTGTATAAATTTGACCAATAGTATTTAATATCTGCTCATTGTCTATAAGAATAAAGGCTCAGTTATCATTTTATTATTAAAAATCAATAACGTGAAATATCGAAATAAATACATATTTATTTGGAATTTATAAGGGCCAATCTTACTTTATTTATTTTAATTGTTTATAAAAAAAGTCTTTGAAAATTATATTTTTTTCATGTTTACCAAAGTGTCAGCTAATCCGAATAATTTGATGAACTTTTTGCTTATGTGTTGTAATATAATGTACTTTAGTATAGTTATCATGCAAATATAGCTGAGTTCAAACTATCACATTACCTGCTTTAACCACATTTTAAAATCATAGTTTCAGCTACACTGTAAAACTTTCTGTATCCTTTGCTCTTTTTTTTCAGCTACCTAGTTGATAGTTTGGGCAAAGTATCAGAAAAGCTGCAATTGCAGATGTGCATGAAAATTACAGATTTATTTCTGTAATATTTAGCTAATTATCGTCTGCCAAAGCGCTCATATATATATATATATATATATATGTATATATATATATATATATATATATATATATATATATATATATATATATATATATATATATATATATAAATATATATATATATATATATATATATATATATATATATAAATATATATATATATATATATATATATATATATATATATATATATATATATATGTATATATATATATATATATAAATATATAATCATAACTATCAGCAACCTTACTATCCACTACGAACACTTGGTTCTCCTAAAACAAGCAAGAAGTAGTAACAAACTTGCAAATGTTTTACATTTATAAGAAATCTATATAATCATATTCTAAAATACAATTATGTGTGTGTGTATTTCCAGACCTCGTATAGATAACTCCTCTGATGATTTAGAAACCTGAATCTACAACTTCATCGTCTCGATCACATGGTTAAATCCTATGGGAGCTGCTCTTTCTACCCCCCCCCCCCCGAAACTGGAGACGATTAGGGATTTCAAAATGACCTCTAAAACCTCCAGAAGTCTCCTCGGTCCTTAAAAGTTGAAACATTGTACACTTATCGTATTGAGCATATCGAAAATCATAGAGTTTGATTTTCGATTTAAACGACTTATTTCGACGCTAAAAACCATCCATTGTGAAACAAAATACAAATTGTTAAAAAGAAAAAGACGGAACTTAATTTTCTAGGAATTTTAGATTTCCTATTTTCGACAGACTTAAATCCTGGTAATTTGACTCCTAAAATTGATAGAATTACAGTTCATACAGTTCATACAATGCATAAAATTGTAGTTTTTTGTTGCTCTCTTCAATCAGTAGTATTTACGAATGTTTGACATGTGCCACCATTTTTACTTTCCTTAATACATTAATATATAAGGAAAGTATTGTGACGGGGTCGAAAATTCGAAATCGAGTTTTCGATGGGGGAGTACGTTTCAAGCATCCCCGATTACGAATCGAACATTTTTGTGGTGATGTCTGTGTGTGTGTCAGTGAGACTGTGGCGACGATAACTGACGAACGAATGGACCGATTCGAACGAAATTTGGTACAAAAATTACACGATGAATACTGGAAGCCTATTGTTTTTATACGCAATCTAATGTTCATAACCCTCCTAAATTTTCGAGTGAAATTTTGAAAAAAGTTGGTGGAATGTCACCAACTTGGCGACTTTTTTAAATGTTAATAAATCAAAGAAAATCTCGCGAAGTGAATAAAAATGACGCTAAATCAATGAAAATATACTATAACTAAATAAACGATTATTTAACGATAATAAACGATAACGATTATACGATAACTAAATAAATCTACTAAATAGGTCATTGCATCTTGGGTATTCTATAAATAGTTCTGTATTATTTACTATTTTATACACAAACGAAGCACAAAAAAGTGCGCTGCTAAAACGGTTTATATTTTTATTTATTTATGCTTTGTTCAAAACGAAAACAGAAAGAAGGCATACGCAGCCCTTAATCTGTAGTTTATTTAGCTATATTACAGCAAATTTTGATGAAAATGCAATGAAATTTATTTCTATACAATCTACATTAAACAATAAATATTGTATTGTTATGTCTGTAGCAAAGAATGTGCTAATATATTTTATGTAATCGGGATTTCATTTTAAATGCAATTAAGAACTCTTTGTGGTATATAAAAATTTTAAACGTCTTCGTGTTTAGAAATTTATTTAAAAACGAAATTTTTAGCTATGTAGTAAATCTATTATGATAAACGGGTTTTAAAGTCATAAACGTTTAAATATCAATTTCAATTATGTAATAATGATCTGTATATACTTTTTGAGTAAAATATTTTTAATTATTATTTCCTAAATCAAGTTGTGCTAGTGGCATAAAATGTTTATCTAGCATAAAATGTATATACTGACGGGAAAAAATTCTTATCATGATAATTATCCTTGCTTCGTTAATCCTTTATCTTTGCATGCATTGTTGTAAAAGATTAACTTCTGCTCTCTCCATGAGAGTCCCGTGAGAGAAGGAGAACCAACTTCATAGTTTTCCATCTTCCACAATATAAATAGCACCTCTTGCATTGTTTGGTGCTGCCATCTATTTAATAAAGTTGAAAATAAAATTAAATATTATGAAGTAAATATATATTTAGAGTTCCTATGCCATCAAATCCAATTATATTTCTCGTTTTAAAAAGTAAAAGTAGCGTTGAAATAAAATGTCATATTCTACATCTATATCAGGCCTACTGTTATTTCAGCGAAGGTTGTCAGTTGGGATGTCAATACATAATATATTTGGCAGTGATTTTTTTTTCTTATTTATTTATTTAAAATTGCCGCACAAGAAAACTATACATCAAATTTTATCTAAAATTATAAACCAATAAGAAAAATATTTTCATTATTACTAAAACAGTCGATGTTTAATGTATAATATTATACAACACTTTATTGTCATCTTTTTAAGAGATTTTAAGATATTAGACATTTTCAGTCATATCGAATATTCAGGAAATAATTGAACGATTAAAATGAACATTGCTGCGATTGTTTTAATAAGAAATTAGAAATACGATTATGTGTTTTAACTACTCATTTGGTAAAAAAGTTATGTGTTGTGCTGAACAGAAACTAAATACCATGTACAGGAAACTATTATACTACAGCGCTATAGATGTAAAAGGTTTTGTTTTTCATAATATATACTAGCTCAATTAAATCAAATGCATTGTATTCATTATTATAATTGGCCCGTTGCCTACAGTCCTAAAAATTAATTTTTAAAGAATTTTTACAGATTATTAAAAATAATAACTTGGATTAAAAACTGGAAATATACATATTTTCTATAGTTTTATTTTAATTGTGATAAAATGGATCTAAACACTGATGAATGCACAAGAAAATCGAGTGAAGACTCATACTCCAACTATTTTCTCTTATTGAATTTAAACTTTACGCAAGTAGCTAAAGCCATTTCCGAAAAGTACAAAGACTTTAAGTTATCTTTAATAACCCATTTTAAGGAAAATTTAAGTAACATACTTTATAAAAAATAAAATAATAATGTATCATACAGTTGTTTCGAGGATACGTTGGATTCCTTTCGTCAGCGCAAGGAAACCAGCAAACCCGAAGTCAAAAAGACAAAATGGGCTTTGGCTCAAATCCCAACAATTGACAATATGGGTTTGGAATAAAGCCCGTTTTGACTTCTGATTTTAGGGTATTTTTGCATCGACGAAGGGAATCCTGCGTATCCTTAAAACAGCTTTATGGTGCCTTATTATTACTTATATAAAATAATGTATAAGGAAAGTATTGTGACGGGGTCGAAAATTCGAATTCGAGGTTTCGACGGGAGGGCATGTTTCAAGCATCCCTCATCACGAATCGAACATTTTTGAAGTTATGTCTGTGTGTGTGTGAAGGTATACGTGTGTGTGTGTGGAATCGATAACTGACGAACGAATGGGCCGATTCGAACGAAATTTGGTACACAAATTACGATCCGTAAACACTGGAAGCCTATTGTTTTTATACGCAATCGAATGTTCAGAATCCACCTAAATTTTCGAGTTAAATTTTGAAACAATCGTCAAAAAATCAAAATGGCTAATAAAGTTACACAAATATATATTTCTCATGTAATTTTTCATTAGAAAACGATTGACATAAACTTTAGAACGCTAACATGAACCGTTCTCGAGATAATGGACATTTTTCAAAAAAATTATCAGAAAGTCATATAAAATTTAAAAAAAAATATTTCCTATTGAGAAACATGTTCACTTTTCATATGTAATACCATGCGATAAATTGGGTGACATCATTCTTGTGGATCTAGCTCGTTCCATTCATAAAAAAATACTTTAAGTAATACTTTGTATTTAAACGCCAATAGTCATTTATCTGCTGTAAGAATAACTTATTTCTTCGTTCATAACGCTTGGCGAGATTTTGGCGACGAATTTAGCGGAATGTCGCCAATTTGGCGACTTTTTGAAATGTTGCAAAACGAAAATCTTGCCAAATGGGTAAAAATGACGTTAAATCAATGAAAATGACGACTAATTGTCGAAAATTCAATATCTTGGAAAGAGTATTATTATCTACTATAAGACAAAACTATTTTTTTTGCTATAAAAGTGGTAAATTCATTACATTATATAAGGAAAGTCATGTGTTACCCACATCAGATTTTTTTGTTTGTTGTTAAGTGTACGTTATTCGAGTTTTCCTTCTTCTTTGAACAAAGTTAATTTTACTTTTTGATCATTCCTTCTGTTGAATATTCATATTTCATTCTAGACGTAAATCCGGGGTCTCCAGGATATGCATTGCAAGGAAGCTCAGTCGATGGGAGTGACTTCAAAGGAGAACTGAATTTAAAATGAAAATAGCGAAATTTACTATGAAAATAATGGATGAGGGAGCAAAATAAATCCTGCGGACAATCCGAATCTATTAATTTTAACCACCGTTTCACTCTGTGAAAAAACAAGTTTTATTGATTGTGTTTTCCATACTTGCTTAAAAAATTGAAAAGTATTTATTCTACTTTATTAAAATATGACTCACAGTTTTGTACTGCCAAAGAAATCAAAATTAAATGTGTCCACCCTTCATCTGAATTTCCTAATTTATAAATGCTTTAAGATAAAAATTTGAAGTGCCAAAAATCAGTTGAATACTTAAATGAATCACTTTGACATTTTTACTTTCCTTATATACATATTGTATAAGGAAAGTATTGTGACGGGGTCGAAAATTCGAATTCTAGTTTTCGACGGGAGAGCACGTTTCAAGCATCCCTGATCACGAATCAAACATTTTTGAGGTGATGTCTGTGCATGTGTGTGTGTATGTGTGTGAAAGTAGTTGTGTGTGTGTGTGTGTGTGTCAGTGAGTCTGTGGCGACGATATCTCACGAACAAATAGAGCGATTTGAATAAAATTTGGTACAAAAATCACAATCCGTGAATACTGGAAGCCTATTGTTTTTAAACGCTATCGAATGTTCCGAACACCCTAAATTTTCGAGTGAAATTTTGAAAAAAATCATCAAACAATCAAAACCTTTATTAAAGTTACGCAAATAGACATTTGTTATGTAATTTTTCCTTAGAAACCGATTGGAATAAACTTTAGAACGCTAAGTAGATCCCTTTTTCAGATATTGCATATTTTTCTAATAAATTTATCAAATAATCCCATAAATTAAAAAAATATATTAACTGTTGAGAAACATGTTCACTTTTCATATGTGATATCCTGCGATAAATTTGGTGACATCATTCTCGTGGAACTAGCTCGTTCCATTCATGAGAAAAGATACTTTGATTAATACTTTTGTATTTAAACGCCTTCATTGATCTGGTATAAGAATATCTTATTTCTCCGTCTATAACGCTTGGCGAGATTTTGGCGACAAGTTTGGCGGAATGTCGCCACCTTTGCAACTTTTTAAATGTTGCAAAATTAACGAAAATATCTCGAAATAGATAAAAATAACGCTAAATTAATGAAAATGACGACTGATTGAAGAAAATTCAATATCTAGCAAAGAATATAAGTATCTACTATAAGAATAACATTTTTTTTAATTGTAAAAGTAGTAAATTCTTTGTATTATATAAAGAAAGTCATGTGTTGCCCACATCAGTTTTTTTTTTCTCAAATCGAAGTTTTCAGTTTAATATATACACTTGCAGCAGGATATTGATTTAAAGAAGTTTCTAAAAATTATTTTCCCCTCAATACTTAATGTGAAATATGATTTATTGTCACAATTTAAAAAAAGCAAAAATATATATTTTTTTAATATGCTTTTAAATTTACCTGGCAGAATCTCATTCAGCATTACACTTTTCAAAATATCGACATAAAGAGACACATATGCCGTTCCTAAATTAAAAATTTTGGAGAATTGTTCTTTATTTTCACCGATATCCTACCGAGAATACTATGAATTTGAAAGGATATCTTATTTGAAACGATTTATCACAAGCATGTCTTAAATGAAATAAGAAATTTCAAAGCAAAATCCAAAGTGACGAAGCAAATATGCTAAAATTTGACAACATATTTTTGGAGACTAAAAATTAGAAATAGTGACATGCGTATGGATCAATAACTTACGAAATAAAAACTGTCTTAATGTTACACTTTGCCATCTGTATTTTATTTTCTATAGCAGATAAATTTTTCACTTAAAAATACACCCCCATCTGCTCTGTAGGATTAAGAATTGCAGCTGCTCTGTAGAAAGATGAAAGTAATACAATATCTTGATTGTAAAAAATTCAAAATATAAGTTTTGCAAATAAACAATAAGTTTTTAAATAAACTTGTGAGACCAGAAATAGATCTCACATGTGTTTTGGAGAGACACGTTTATGCCATTTATTATGTTCAAAACGGCAAACAATACTGCCAGACTGGATGGCGCCGGGTTTTACAGCATGTGAAGCTAAAGGGCAGAAAACCATAAATTTAGGAGCGGCAAAGCAGAGGGGACCGAACGAACCCTTACGTATGTGGAATGGATCCATTAGTTAAATGAGTAACCAATGGAAAAATGGGCTGGCTGCGTCACTCTCAATGCTGCAAATGAAAGCAAAAGGACGGGATTGACACCTCCCAGAGAGAACCACCGAAAGAGAGAACCACAACCTGCAATCGACGAAGGACACGTGAGCAAACATGTAGAGATAACGTCGACATTATGACTTGGTAGACTTGTAGGCAACAAAAGACAATAAAGGTCCAACATGTGTTTCAATGTCCAAAAACAACAACAGAGGTATGCACCAAACTACATACAATGAATTTAGGTCTCAATGATTCCTGGTGTCACACATCCAGTTTCTCCTACTTATATATATATATATATATATATATATACATTAAACTCGACTTTTATTCCTTAAATATTGATCTTAGATATATATATAATAAATTACAAAGTTGGTTCAAAAAAGGTACAGAATTTTATGAATTCATTTCAAATTTTCAAGGTAATTAAATTTTAAGAAATACAAAATTTAAATTTTTATACGGCCCCCGTACAAAAAACAGTTCCAATAAGTAAAATGTTCCACATATACTAATAAGGTGATGTACAAAATTTCAGTTTTTTATCATAAAAAGTCCCAGAGATATGAAAAGACAAAAATGCTGACTAAAACCGCTTTTCGCTGCATCGACATGGGTTCTCAGAGGGGAAGAATCATGTCGGCAGATCGCGTTTCAGGGGTCATACACAAATTACGAAAGAAAACAATAATTACATAAACAAATAATAATTTTGCTATTTATTGGTACAAAAGTATCTACACTGTATAGAAATAATAACAAAGATTACAAAGCTTGTTCAAAAGTTTTTCCATTCATGCCAAAGTTTCATTAAAGATAAGAAGCAGATATTATTTGCCTGTGATACATTTCTGCGTTGCGACATTTTCACTCTTGCTGTCAACATTTACATTTTAATTTATGATTAATCCCTCACCAGCTTTGTTTAAACATATTTCTCGAACTTTTTATGATAAAATGCTGAAATTTTGTACATCACCTTATTAGTGTATGGGGCAGCATATATTACTCATTGGAAATGTTTCTATATGGGGGCCGTATAAAAATTTAAATTTTGTATTTCTTCAAATTTAATCCCCGATTTTTATCGATTTTTTAAAATCCTGTACCTTTTACGCAACTTTGTAATTTATTATATGTCTTAAGATCAATATTTAAGGTATAAAAGCCGAGGTCAATGTATTGGGGACACCCTGTATATATATATATATATATATATATATATATATATATATATATATATATATATATATATATATATATTAAGAACTCGCACAAAGAATTTATGGTGGGTTAATACCGCAATGATGCAATGTACGGCTATACGAATTTACGGGCAATTTAAGAATGATAATTTAAGTCAACCCAAAGATTAATTTATTATTTATAAAGGGAAAACTCCAAGATTCAATTTCTTTTACCACACTTTTAATGAAAAATTCGCCGAGATATCGATAATTATTTGGATTCTTGATTTTTTTTTCGATATTGATTTCTCGATATCTCGATATCGATTCTTGAATTATTCCATTTTACCTGGACTGCAAGTGCTTATAGGAAATTTCCTCTGAAGGGAAATATGGCGGACATGTACAAATCGAATTAAATCAGGAAAACCGAAACTGGGTCCTTTCAGACATTACAGAAGCTTGTTTTGATTTTTGATTTGATAAATGATACTCATTTTATTAATTACATTTTATTTGTTTGAAATATGACAAGTATTATATTATTAAATGATTAAATTGCTTTTTCCAAATTTCACATTTATATTTGAATAATTTATATGTAACCGAACAAAATCGAACGTCACCTTTGTAAGTGATCAAAAATTATAAATAACATTATGTGCAATATCTCAGTGAATTCTTCGCCAAAAGCTTCAGCGTAAATATATTTCGTCCTAATTACGCACGACGCAAATTTTACTAATTGCTATATTTTTAAGGTTTGAAGGATGTATAAAAAATCGAATTTTTTGATTGCATTTTATAATTTTGATTATTTTTTATATTTCATGTTATTTTTTCGACTCCGGTGATTATACATTCCCTTAAGGCGATCTTCGTGAAACACTTTGGACAGCCTTTTGATACGAAATTGCAATCACTATATTTATTTACATCATGTTTCTTGCAGTATATTTTATAAGTACTTTTAACCAAACCAGAATCCCAATAAAATGTATCGTAAGTAGAAAGACATAGAAACTTTACTTAGTAGAAAGATATAGAAACTTTACTTAGTAGAAAGATATAGAAACTTTATTTAGTAGAAAGATATAAAAATTTTACTTAGTAGAAAGATATATAAACATTGCTAAACGGAGAGATATAGAAACATACAGTGAAGTCGATAAATTCCGATTGATGTTTTTAAATTTTTCAATGATAATCTAAATTGATGTTTGCAAGAAGTCAATCGAGGTTTTGAAGATGCCAAATCTTCCTATAGATGATTTTCATCTGCGTCTCAAAATCATTGTAGAGACCTCCAATAAATAGAGGATTTATAAGCAAGTCTTTTAAACACCCAATAACTTTGTAAAGACATGTCAATGAGTGTACATGTTAGGTCTATACTTAGTAAAGTGATTATGTTTGATCAATCGAAAGTGATAGCAGCGCCCCAAACGGTTAATTTGAGAAGTTAGCCTAACGAGCTCTTAACAAAGCGAGTTAGAAGAAAAATGTAAAAATCAAAGTTTTAGACAGTTGCCTGATTAATAGGAACATACATCGGGAATGCACGATTTGTATATATGGAAATCAATACATATATGTCATATTTCACAAATTGGATGAATGCCAAGTAATTAGAAGCCGCCTAAATTACGTAAATTCGCATTCCCGTTCTACATGTCGTTCTATACTCTCATATCGCGTCATTGGAAGTGCTTTCACACTTTTGTGTATCCTTCGGAAACTATCCAGGGCCGCAACTAGACAAGAACCAGAGGGGAATAAGTCCCACAAGAGGTATACTCAGACCCTCCTCCCCCCCCCCCCCCCGATAAAATATTGAAGTTTTAGTAGTGATATGAAATTTCATCTAAAATGTCATCCACATTTTGCATAAACATTTTCTTTTTTCGATTTTTTTTATAAATTACTTCGTTTTAAAGATTTTTTTATTTAGCTGAATATGTGGCTATATTGATGCTCAATTTATTTGCATATTTAATTTAAAAATGTTTAAATTTCTTTTAAATTATAACAGTAGTATTTAGGATACTTTTGTATTACTGCGGAGTTCTCTGTTATACATTATAGAGTCAAAATTAACTGATAAATAGTTAATAGTTAATACTAAGCATTGACTGACTTATATTAACTTTCAGAAATTTTCTTTGATTGATTAACAGCTTTATTACCAATTAATGCTTTTATTAAAATCAATTGTAAATTTTTAAATCAATTGTGGTGCACATTTGAAAAGAATTTAATGTTGGATTTTATAACTTACTAAACTATGCATTATTAACATGGCCGTCATATCATATATCCTGAAACACATTGCATTATGCCGCTAATTAAAACCCATCATATTATCTTCAGTGCGAGTTCCTGGAATAGAATACATTGACAAACTACCACAATTAATTGCACCATTTTTTAACTTTAAAAATGACATTATATATTAAGAACATTTGGTTAATTATTGAATTGATTACAACAATTATCATATTATTCACAGAGGAAATTGAACATGTGAGATCATAAAAATGACTAAATTGCATTTATGACCTTCATAATACTTGACTCGCACATACCTGCTGGTTGTCTTTAAATGTTGACACACCTCTCGTACCATGTCTGGTCTTCAACATCAGGGTATATCGTACTATACTAACTATAGGTGTAGTACTCCTACTCGTACTGCTGTCGATCTGGCATTACTCAAAAGTTCAGATTTTTAACTTCCTATTGAAGTTCTGTATCAGGACATATCGTTTCAAGTTATATGGAATCTCCCTTACATCTCTCTGGTATCGCTATTGAATCTCTATTGCATCGTTATTTTATCTCCTGTTGAAGTCGTGTAAATAATTTCTAGAACCTTTCAGTTACCGCCTCTTTTGCCTGAGGTCTGACACGCCTAGTACGCCTTTCTGGTAGGTCGGACGGTCTGGGTCTCAACAACAAGAACAACGCCTAGTACGCTACCATTGGTCGACCTTAGGGCAATGCTACCGGCCATATTGCATATTGGTTAACATTTTTAACTAATCTTGTGCTCAAATCTGGTCTCACATTAATATTGATGTATAGTAGCTATACTACGAATTATAATTATCAACACTGAGCTTACGAGTATAAATATGCAATGATTTGTTAATAATTTATATGGATTGAAATATATTATAGTAACTATCGTGGTTTATAAATTCTAATGAATAACTGTGTTCTTTATGAGCTCCCCCTTCAAGACTGTTGAGCCCCCCTTGAATTGATTTTCTAACTACGGCTCTGAAACTATTAACAATATTATGACATTGCTGCGCTTTTAGCAATCGTTAAAAGTAAAACTGGTATTTATTACCTTCTGTATATGCATTTAGATTATTCCTGGAGTTGATTTCTGATCATAAAGTAATGGTCTACAACTTCGTAGTTGTGTTTATCATTTATCTTGCTTTGTTGCCGAATTTGTATGTTTTTTTTTAGTTTGCCAAATATAAAGCTAGTGTTAGGAATATTTTTAGGCAATCTATCCTGAGAAAATATAACTCCAAAGAGCAGCATTCTAGCTCTGCTTCTCAATGGCGGTCAGGAATACCTTATGGCAGCACAAACTTTCCAGCGTTGAATAGATAACTGTACATGTGTTCATAAATTACTCACAGACGGATATCCTCCATAAATAGGGGAGTAGCTTGCTAAGTAAATACAAACTACTGCGATTACGCGGGCCTGTCTCCAAACAAAACGAACACTTGCGAATTTTTAAAAATGTTGTCTATTTTACATTTTAGAGGAACTTACAATTTGTAAAACATGCAGACGACTATTATCAACATTTATAACCGATTTACAGAAACAAAACAACCAGATAAAAAAGACTCATTTGAAATCCAATGTACGTTCATTTCAAAACGACACATAGTCCAAAAGGATAAGAATACGTACTCTGATAACAACTTCATATTTTCGTCTACGAGTAGCTAGCTATCTGATTAAACTTGGTTCCAAATTCTTCCTTTTTAAATCACATAAACATTTATGAGTATATAAGTATTTAAGTCTGCTAAAGACAGAAATAGGAATGCTTTAAAAAATTAGGCTTTGACGTTTTTATAAGTCTCATTTTGTGAATTACTGTTTGGCGCTTAGCTTGAAAAATAGTGTTTAATTCGAATGTTGGTTCTGTTATTTTAAGTCCCTTGTTTGATACTACAATGTGGAGATTTTCAATATTCTGAAAATCATGTTTTCTAGGCCATGGAGGCCCCTGTAGGGCATAGAAATACTTTTCGACTCTACCGTTTCTCCTCAGCATGTTCACCTCCTGGAGGAGCAAACAAAAATCCGGTTTGGGTTTGTTTACTCCTCGAGGAGTAAACAAAAATCCGGCTCGGGTTTTGTGGAGGTGAACATACTGAGGGACACATAAATACCGTGGTCGACACTATATATGTCAAACATTTTTGGGATACATCGGAGATTTTAGAGGGTCTGGATAGGCCTTTTGTTTTCCTTCATTTTACGCCCTCGGCAGAAAACTCACAGATACGTCTACATTAGGTTCTATCCTTTGATGTGTGCTTAAAAGCTCAGATTTTTAAGTGACCGTAATATCTCTGGAGGGTGTGGGTAAATCAAACGCGTTGGACAATTATTATACAGATTGAAAAATATAAAAGTATTTTTCATATTTTCAAACATATTTTTATATCGTCAAACCTTGTGTATCAATATCCATTCTTCCACAGTTGTTTTACTATATCCTGCCTTAAATAGTATTGCCACGTGGCAAATTCTTCTTGTGTAGAAATAACTGTAAGGGTAAGGATAATAACTGCAAGTCTCTACAAATTTCATAAAAATTTTAAATTTAGGCTCAAAAAATGCACCCGTCATAAAAAAGATTAACTCTCCAGTTTCGTACATATTTTAATATATTTCATTTTCTCTTAGTAAGTAACCGGATCTTGATCGGAAATAGCGAAATTCCAAATAAGTCATATATGATGTATGGTCTAATAAATATAGAAGTGGTTTCCTCTTGTTGGCGCTCATCCTAACTTAAGACTGATATTGGTTTTGTAATATATTTTTTTTTATGATTTATACTTCCATGTTTTGTACGTTTATTTTATGGGCCAATAATTATGTTATGCATAGTTTGAAAATAGTTATCAAGTTACCGCTAACAGTCTTTTACATCTATGAGTAAAGCAGATCTCGCAAACATTTCATTTTAATGTGTGACTTTTATTTCTTTTTATATAAATCCAATTACTTGCAGACTCTGTAGACAATTGTAATTCAGCGTTTTGGTTGCGCTTTCTTAAGAATCACCTCGTTCGAAACATTCATCTGTTTGTCATCGGCATCATTAAACCGCATAGCCAACAACAGCGAATTATTGAACAATAGGCTCAAAAAAAGGCCAAGGGAACGGCTTTTCCCATTTTCTTTTCCCTTAACAATAAATTTATTGTAGTTCCTATTCAATAATATTGAACGAAAGGGAGAATATACAAAAAAGCAAACTTAACATTACAGTTGTAAAAAAGTGGTAAATATAATGACGTTAGTTATTGCCAAACTTATACCGAAAACAGAAAAGTAGGCCTAACTCCAAATAGCAAACTATCTTTCCAAGAAGGCATTCAACATTAGCTTTATTTGCAACGTTTCATTTTTTTTTTCAATTTACTGTACCGTTATTTAGTGCAGCTTTCTTGAAAATCTAAGAACACATTTTTTAAGATTATAATGCCTAAGCGAAATGACTTTTTAAATATAAATAAATTATTAAAAATTCACGGTACATAAAAAAACTTATTTTGCTATTAATTAAGATCAAACCCGTGTTGTACGATGTTGCCATACATAGATCCATTTCAGATTTCTTTACATGAGTAATGTTCGGCGAAAGGTTTCAATGTACTTACACGTTTAGAGATATATAGAACATGAATCAAATTTTATAGTGATATCTTGGTGTGTTCCTGCTCATTTTTCTTTTCTATGAATATATCCACTTTAGCTTAAAAATATTCATCCGAATTCCATGCAATTTTACAGTTAGACAATTCATGCAATACCGTATTGTTAATAACAGTTTAATACGATACGAGAGAACACAACTAACTCTTATCCTATAAGTGACTGTTCTGTAAAAAAATCCGACAGAAATTGAAAAATATGGCAAAAATATTAAATAGTCTTAATTTTGAAGCCAAAGATGTTTGGTGATAGTAGAGAGTTTTAGAACACCCTCTCTATCACTTTGCTCTCTCCAGGGGAAGAAAGTTGCCATTTGTCTATATCAGTTACATTATGTCCCATTGCCCATACTATACGGGTACTAAGTTTTAGCTTTCTAAGGCAGCAAGTATTTTAGAGGGTCTGGGAAGGCTTTTGGCCTGAATATTTTTGTCCCGTCCTAAGGTTCTAAATCAAAATTGTTGCTATATTACTTTCTATACTATCGTCTAAGCTATATTTGTACACAGTTTTAGTCTTTTGAATCACTGGAGTTGCCTCTGGACGATCTAGAGTATTTTTGAAGACAAGACATTTTCCCCGTCAAAAAGACTATGTATAAAATCCGTTGAATTAAATATCGTAATTCGCACAATGAGTGTTGTTATTGTTGAGACCCAGACAGTCCAACCTAACAGAAAGGTGTAAGATAACTGTTTGGACGGCCGAGAAGTGCCCCACAATTTAGACCGGAACCCAGTGGGGGAGGCATCCACAGGGACCGTATCCTCTTTCCCCTACCACCAACCTCGCGGAAGGACTTACGGATCCACATGTTTAACGTGATCATACTCCGCGTGAACACGGAGGCAGTTTTTTCAGTGGCGGGAATCGAACCCGGACCTACCGAGTGCAATTGCCGAGTGCTAGCTACTGGGCTACTTCGCACTGGCACAATGAGTGTTGTTGTTGTTGAGACCCAGACCGTCCGACCTACCAGAATGGTGTAAGGTAAATGTTTGGATGACCGGGAAGAGCCATTCAATTTAGACCGGAACCCAGTGGGGGAGGCATCCACAGGAACAGTAAAAATTAAAAAAATCTGGGTTACCAGGGAAGTTCTGGGGGAGGGTTTGAATGACAAAACACGTTAGACATTTATTACTTATATTACATATTAGATAAGTCTGCATTACAAAATATAACTCAACGTATTTTCCTTATATATTTTTTGTTACAATATATATTTCAGCTAACTAAACATATAGAGTTTATAAATAATGAAAATTTTTAATAGAAATAAGTGTTTTTAATTTAATTCTTTCGTTTCAAATACCACTTAAATTGTACTTTTAAAACATATCTATAAAGTAATTGTATAATTTCAATGCATTCATACGTAAAACACCTTTGAAGAAAATATTACTTCTTGTAATTAAAAAAATGACTATGACTAAAAAGGTTTATATAAAGAGGGTTTGAATCCTTCAGCAAGATGCCCTAGACCTGAAAGTACTGTACCGGTCTTGCGGGAACTCGTCGCAAATCAATCTGAAATTACATAGTTTTTTTGGAAGGCCGGTTTTGATTTTTGTACTTTGGGAGGTGTTTTTTTATTACCATAAAGTGGTGCCTTTGTGAGATAACATATCACAAAGATGACTCCGTATATGTTTCAATGTCATTAACTTCGACTTTGAGAGATTATGAGGCAATAAGTGTAAACAAGAAGTATATGTATAACAACGGTTTTGGAATTTCCACTTCCAAACATTTCGGACACTTACGGTATATATGATCATCCTCCCTAGGAAAAAAGGAAATGTAAAATTTTTTAAAATAATTTCCAGATCCTCTAGACTCAACCGGTGGCTTAGCAAATCTTTGCAATATAAAGTATCCGAAAATACAAGCTTTTATATCACTGTAGGGTCTGGAAGGACAAAATTGAGTTTGACAAATGTTGTAGAGATGGGCGCCGAACTGGAATTGGAAATTCCAAAACTATACATATACTTCTTGTTTACAAACAGAAACTAATGAAATCCGGGATTTTAAATTCCTTCTGGAAAATAAAAAGCAAAAGGCTTTCGAAAAGTATTTCCAAACTCCAAGATTTTCGAAAAGTATTTCCAGAAGGCAGAGGATATTTAAAACGCTGAAACTTTCCACACTTTGACACTTATACCAGCATCCACTTAAAAATGGAACTTAATGACGCTGAATGTTCGATTTTCCCTGGAAGCGAAACAACTTTTAGGAAAATTCTAGACCCCCCCCCCCTCCTCATAAAAAATCCAAAACTTTGAAACTTTGCACACTTACAGTATCGGAAAATATATGAAAATCCAACCGAGTCAATTTTTGATCTAGGCGACTATTTCTGAACCCATGCGCTATACCTACATTTTTATAAACAAAATATAACGCATTAAGAAAACATTGGCAGTGGCTCCAGTCCTATGGAGCTGAAATTCTTTTGCGTGAATAACATCTTTATTTGTGGGTCATGTGCTTGTTCAAGACATATTCGAAACAGTTTTAAATTTTAAAATATCGAAATTAGAATCACCTATAATAAATAGTGAAATTATAACCACTGCAGATAATAAACTAACAACTTAATCCGAAATCAAGTGAAATATCCTTGTAGGGCTTTCACAGTGTACAACTTACTTCTTATAGATGTTAGCCAGCATTTTCAATTTTTGAAGAGGAAAGGACCAGATTAAAAAATTTCAACAATAAGAAGATTGAAAATCTTCTTCAAACCTTATAAGAGCTTTACAAAAACAAGTTGTAGATCTGGGAACTGGATTTGGAATTGAAGTAAAAAATCGCTCGAAAAATTGCTCTTCAACTTTTTTTTCGAAAAAAAAAGTAACAAAATATTGAAGTTATTTTGATATATGCATATTCTGTACCCTATTTTCGACAAATAAAGTGATTTTTTTTTGCTTTTTTATTTATTAGGTTTGACGATATAAGTATTTAAAGTGTTTACAGTTTCCGTAACGCTCCGATTTCAGCCAGACATACTCCCTAGCATCTATGTTATTCACGTCAAAAGTCACAACTTATCATTTTACGAGTGTTTGTTTTCCTGCCCTTGACAGGCTCACACACTAGTTACACATATTAGAGGTCTATGCAAATTTCAGCCTTTGATCCCTTTTTACCCTACTGTGATATAGCCAGAACTTGACATGAAATCGTAATCATCGATCATAAATCTCGAGTCCAGCCTCTTGAAGTGTACCATCATTACGCGTGTGATTAATTTAAACTGTGTTTTTTTTTACATACAAGTCTTTACATACATGTGATTTAGAGAAGTTACATTGTAACAAATTTCATTTTTGACTTTTTAGACATTGCTTTCGGATCTAACATGGGCATAGCCTCAATATATAAAAAATTTCGAAATGTTGGTTTCAACTTCGAATGATTAATGTATTGTGCTTAATATAATGTGAACTATTTTATATATGTATTTTTTGTAGATCTTTCAAAGCTATATTAAATTTACATTAAAAATAGAGTTTCGTTACTTGATTCGATTGAGTTTCGTTACTTGTCGGGGGAAATATCCGACATTGAGTAATTCCAATGATTCAATAATGCAGATCTGGCATCTAAGAAATATTTGTAACCCGTCTTGATGGAACATAGGAGTTGTATTCCTATATTAAGCTTTGTTATGTTTTTAACAATTAACAGCCCATGACAGCATTTCAAAAAGGTGATTTTGGATTCCAATATGACTCCTGTTTATTTGAAGGTTCACAATACTACTTAAGATAACAGTCTCTAGAAAATAATAAAGGGAATCAATATATAAAATGATTAAGAAAACATAGAAAGCAAATAACACTATTCTCATTTTACTATTAAACATATTATGCCTATTGTTAAAGCTCCACTTTACCTTATGTTTCTAAAATCATGTTAAATGTATTTAACTATTGTAAATACATTTAATATTTGTCATTTTCAATCGGCAAACACGAAAACGATCAGATATTAATCAGTGTTTCTTTCAGGACTTTTTGGTCGGGGGGGGGGGGCGAATGAAATTTTAGGGGGGCAATTTTTCTATTTACTCTATATAAAAATATCTAAATGCTGTGTCGCATAAATAAAAACTAGGTTAACACGAAATGTCTCTGGACGCCCATAGAACTTTTCCTGAACGGGGGAAACTCCTGATGTCAGTGGGGCAAACTGTAGATTACCATATGCAATATCGGCAAATCTGATGATCACTTTTGTTACCTTGAACGTAACAAAAGTCTCCCCTCTTGCCTTCTCCCCTCTTGGAGAAAACTCCCCTCTTGCCTTCGCTATAAGCACCCATAGTTCATAGAAAGCCCTAATCATGAAATACATCCCTCATGGCTCTGTATATTAACCAAAACCCTGCTGCTGCTCCTCATTGTAAAATTGGCATGGATCTTGCAATAGAGCAATGTATCTCTGGATAGCCTATGATGATGATGGTCCCGACTTTTCATGGGTTCCTACATTCATAGTTAGGTTTTCTGATATATTGTCGTGATGGAATTTCGATCCTTAAAGCCATTTTAATTTTTTAGAATAATAATTGACTGTGTATTTGGAAATCCTCATGTAATAGTATTTCAGTTAATGAATTAAGCATTTCATTATAACAGTAATAGCTATTATGCATTTATTCAAGGCAGCTTTGTTATGAAGATTTTATTTATTCGGAAACATTTGATTTATTCAATCATATATTGCTCGATTTTACAAAGGATTTAAATTATGTAATGTATCTATGTAATTCATTTACAGTACACTACACATTAATTCCAGATTATTCGCTTCATTTTTTTTTCAAATTGAACAAATAACTTTTTTCAACTTGAATAAATACAATAAATACTCATACAACTCTAATATAGAGCAAATAATATTTTGCTAGTTTTCATTTTGTTTATTCCGCCACGGAATCTACATAAAATCTATGAAGATACACTACTTCTTTTCGAATGTAATCAAACTTTATGCAACTTCTTGAAATATTTCATCCAAATAACGGGCAAGCCATCAGATCAATTCATTTTGTAATAATAAATAGATAAAATGTTATGTGAATAAAATATTATACTTTTAGATACTAGATGGCAAGGAATTTTATAATCACAAAAGCTTGTAATGTAGATTAATGATTGCAGTTAATCTGATTGATATTAGATGGCGCCACTGTTTTGTGACTAAATTTTCACTTGAATTTCAGTGTTTACCATTTTAAGTAGAAACGTGGCTCTGAACTTGCATAATATAGGTACTTTCTAACTTTCCTTTATAATTTAATATTTACGTCTAAGTTATCACTATAAGGTGTCTTACAATTCACTATTTTTTTTATTTTGTAGTGTTAAAATGACGAGATCACGTCAGCAACTTTCCTCGGAAGTCCAATAAGACAAGTGTCGAAGTCTCGTGGCGACATCGAAATATGGCACGGGAAGTTCTTCTATTATCGGAAGGTAAAGATTATACATACAATTGTTTATATTTATCCCAGTTATCTATGTATAAATAATATGTATAATACATGTCGCAACATTTATATGATAGCTATATAAAACTATTTTCATTGTATTTACAGTGATTTGAAAAAACTGTTAACCTTTTGCTTATTGGTGGGACAGCTTCAATCCCAAACTAAGAACCTCTCAAAAAGACAGGTATTTGACATACCCTATTCCAAACAGTTCGATCCTCCTTTGCAGACATTGGCGTCCAAGGACGCTGTCCCACCCGTAAGCAAAATGTTAACATTATTGTGTATGAATTTTGTTACCGTGAAATATAAACGGCCATCCAAAAAGCTGCTCTAAGTCCTTGGGCGAGTCGGATGGTCTGGGCTTTCGACCGTGAAATTTAAAGTACATTTATGTGTCATTCTTATGTGTGTAGAATCCTCAGTTAAACTACCTGTTCTTATGGAAATTTTAGATTCATATCCAGAACGGCAACCTAAAGCTGAAAACCCACTTGAATATCCTGGTTTCTGTTAATTTTTAATATATATCTAAAATCATAAATCAGCAGACTAAACGGTTAGAATTTTATGGAATTTGTTACTTTGTTATTAAACTTGTCTCCTCCGCATTACCGAAATAAACAATTGTCCATACATTTTGTGAAAGCAATAACATATATCTTATCAAAACATGGTAGATTTTTTTTTAAACTTGGCTCGAGTCCAGCTTGGCTTTAAACTTGCTATTAGTTTGGACCCGGTTGAAGGCCATCATCCGATGATCCAATCCCGAATTTGTGCAGATAACTTAACACATTACATTGTTCATAACATGTGTATTCAAAAGAAATAGCATCTTGGTAGTCCTCGGTACGATGGTCAAAAAATGTATTATTGCGTTACTTTATAATCTCTATGGTGAACCGTAAACGATACATAAAAATGACAAACAGAAATGCTCTATTGTTTGCTGAAATTGAGCTTGTGTTTAAATATTTGTTGAATATTATGTAACTTTTATTCTCGAACGTCGTGAAACTGTGTTTAAGTGCGCATTTTATATTGCCATAGCTTCTGGTGACACTAAATCTCGTTTCATAATGATGGGATGTACAGTGTTCTATACAGGTTCGATGGACTAACCATTACTGTATGAAAGTTTAATTCGTGTGTAAGAATATAAACTACGTTTTGGGTGAGCATTTTATGTTGACATAACTGCTGACATAACCAATGTCTTTTGAATACAAACCATGTATTTTTGCGTGGGCGTTTTATATTAGTGTAAGTGCTGTTGAAACTAAATCGCCTTTCATACTGATGAGTACAATACTTCTAATTTGCTCTACGGGTTCTGTGTATTCTGCCCATTTTATTGTGCAAGTTCTACAATCTATTAACTATAAACTATGTTTTAAATTGGCTTTTTGTATTGGCATAATTGTTGTTGAAACTAAATCGCGTTTCATAATGATGGGGAGTAGAGTAGCCCCGATTTCGTCTTATGGTTCTATGTACTCTGCCCATTATATTATGCAAGTTCTACCAATGTCTATTGAATACAAACCATGTGTTTTTGAGTGGTCGTTTTATATTGGTAGAACTGCTGTTGAAACTAAATCGCGTTTCATACTGATGGGGAGTACAGCAGCCTAAAATTCTTATATAGTTACTGTGGACTGCACATTATCGTATGCAAGTTTAATACGTGTCTATTACAAACTGCATTGGTGTCTTCACTTGTAGTTAAAAGTACTTACAACACATACACTCACATAATAAGCAGTATTTACGAGAATTTTGGCTAGGATAAGGTCTATGGTCGGGGTATACGGCCGAAATCGGGGAGTTAAGAAAAATGTAAAAACTTTGGACGCGTAGATCTCAAGCTAATAGATACATATGTAAATACTTGTTTGTCAGAAATAGGGAACAATCTATAAATATATGAATAGTAATTTAAATATTTTAATGCTTTGAAATTTTTCTGAAAATAAAAATGTTTGTCTTCGCTTATTTTTCATTACTTTTGCACCAACAATCTTCTAAAGTATACAAAATATGTATAAATAGTAAGGCACAATGATATTCAGTAAGTAATCTAGTTTGTAGATCACTAACTTGTTACTAGAGAGCTCTTAGTGTTCAAGTAATCGTCTTGATAAATTGAAAATATTCCGTTTTTAAAATGTGTAATGTTTATATCTCAAAAACTAAAAGTTCTAGCTATAAACAGTAAGTAATTTGTAGCCGTTTGAAGAACCTGCAAGAATATTTAATTGGAATTTGAATCGGGTTTTTACTTTTAGAACTATACTGGTTATAAGTTTCTGTAAAATCTACTATCCGAGTTCAAATTTGCATAGACTTGATATATGCTCGTGATATAGAAATATAAAGCTTTTTTATTGAACTTTATCGGAGTTACAAGGTTCTATTCACGAAAAACCATTTCGGATCTATTGAATTGAAACCTGAAGCCGCCGTTAGTTCTTAAACTACATGCAAAAAGGATATCCAGATTGAAGCATGTTAGTGTTCTAAAGACAAGTATTTAAATATACCATTGAATATAAAATGGTTGAATTTTTCTTTACCTACAATACTTTATGTATGAAAATAAACATTTTTAAAGAATAAATCTGATTAACTTAGTTTTCCCCAAACTGGAAATTACGTTGCTGATTTGTTATTTTGCTTTCTCTACAAAGTATTGCATCTATAAAAATAAAATATTGGGATGAGGTTATAAACAATGGTGTACTTTGAAGAATTTACTCATTTTAGGATTTACAAATTTTTCATTTATGTGTGTCTCTTAATCGATTAACTGAGTGTGTCGAGAATACATTGATAGATTCGAATAGCACTTGGTGCGATTTTGTTTTACTCTGTAAACAAAATTGGTGTTTAGGTTTTGCAGAGATCGCATCAGGTGAAATAAATCTTTAATAGCAAAAAAAAAAATACGACTATTAATACAATTATGTAGAACTGTTAAGCAATATCTTTTTCCATTTAATTGTGCATTTACTTCATTGTCTTCGCATCCTGAGGGACTAAACAGAAATCCGATCCGTTCAAGTTATGTCCTATGGTCAGTACTATATATATTTGTGAAAAATATTTGATTTCTAGGTCACAAGTTGCTTCTAGGGATTTTAGATAGGCTCCACTCCTTTTTATTCGGCCTCTAGGGAGAAATGGAAAATGTGACACTGTTAGGTTTTATCTCCTGGTTGAGACTATATGCAAAATTTCAGCTTTTTAAATGGCCGTCTTAAAGGTTTGTAAAGACAAAAATACGTTAGGCAAATATTAGATTGGAAAATACATGAAATTTATGGCGTGCTCTGAAAAATGTTTAGGATCTGGAAAATATTTTCGAATAAAAACGAAAATCCATCAGGGTTAGCTTCTATCCCGTTGTCGATACTGTAATGTGCCAGTCATAACAATCTTGATTGGCAAACTATCTTGGTTAGAAAATATTTTTTATATATTTTGTTATTCACGCCCTTAATTACTAATAGCATTTCGATGGAAAATCTCGAAATACCTAATTTTGATTTATGCGATTGACATATGGTATGATAAATATAAAACGCTTTTTTTTCTTGTTGATGCCCATCCTAATTAAAGGTTATCATTGAATTTGTAACATACTTTTTATGATTCATACATTCCTTGTTTTGCAAGTTTACTTTATGGAATACTACTTATGTTTTGTATATTTGGAAATATGTTATTAAGTTATCACTAACAACCTTCTACATCCATGGACACATCACTTGACTTGCATTGACGCACTCACTTTGACGCATGCATTTAACTCCATTTTTTAACACTTATTCCTTATATAAAACCAATCGCTCGCAATCTTACCCACAAACTGTACATAATACCCTTTTAGTTCGCTTTCTTACGAATCTCCTCTTACGAAACGGTAAGTTACTTCAACAATTGTCACTCGTATTGTTCTAATTTCACCAGAATTTCTGTTTCAGCGGTTTCTAATGAATACCAAGGTAGTCTCTTATAAGTTCGGAATAAAAACAATATGGATGGTTTCCCATTTTCTATTCCTTATCAATAAATTTATTGTAGTTTCTGGTGAATATTATTGAATGATGTTAAATATATACAAAATTTAGCGCAAAAATTAAAATACAACTGCAAAAATGTGATAAACTGCCATTCGTTGTAGCAGAAATTCATCCAGAGAAACAGCAAAGACGTAACGAAAATAGCAAAATACGTTGCAGACGACATTGAGCAGCATCCATACTGCTATTCTTTTAATTATTTATTTTTATTTACTGCCTCTTTATTCGGAGCAGCTTTCTTGAGAGGAAAAACTATTAATACAGTCTGCAGTAATTAAATTAAATGATATTTTAAATAAAACTTAATAATTAAAAATTTATGGAACATAAAATTCATTTTACTATAAATTTATTTCAATTTATTAGTCATTTTTCAGGACATTGCCATAATTAAATCAATTTTATCTTTCTTTACTTGCAAAATATACCGAGAAAATATTAAATGTTGCGAAAAGTTAAAATTATAAATGCATTTACAAGATTTTTAAAGCATAAATCAACAATTTTATAGTGATATATTTCCTAGCAACTGAGTGTTTTTCTGTTTCATGAATACATCCAAATTAAACAGAATTCGGATGGATAATTTCATAGCTAAATGCCGCAGTTAGGCTCAACATGCGATGCCATACTGTTAATTACAGTTTAACATGACGTAGAAGAACACAAATGATGCTTATAGTACAACAGGTCTTTAATAATTGTCTACGGAAATAAAAGAGTAGCAGCAAATAATAAAATGTCTTAATTTGAAGATAAATTATGTTTGTTCGTTGGTGATGTCAGATTAAGGTCATCTCACAGTGCTTGGTTAAAGAACTTTGTGTCTGGAATTTTGGCGGGCATGTATGTCTTCGTTCTAATATTCTCAAGTCGCCAATGGGAAATCAAATTCGTTTAAAATAGCAAATTACTTGCAGTTGGGCAAATCTATTTTAACCATTATTTTAGGTCTGAAATTCCCAAGTTACGGACCGCGGGCTGGATCAGGGATGCAAATTGTAACCTTATGAAAGCTCGACAAGTATATATAACTATATTTTGAACATGGTGTTTAGATTTGGAATTATGGTGGTTATACTATCCTGTTAAATCTATTACCTGCATTCAAACTGTATAGCTTTGATATTCACTCATATTATAAAAATATTATGTTGTTCCAATTATGTATCTGACTTTAGTTACCACAGGTGAGTATGTTATAAAGTTTGTCATAAATGAAACAAATGACACTGATGACATCGGAGTTTTATCTTACAAGACGTTTTGTACGCAAAACCATTTTGGATTTATGGGACAGCAGCTGCTGTTAATTTTTTAAGATACAATCATCGAGAATGAAGCATGTTAGTATCCTAAGTTGGGCATTTAACTAAAACATTGAATTTAAAATGGTCGAATTTTTCTTTACTTACAATACATTGTGTATGAAATAAGAAACTATTTTATATATAAAATATAATTAATTTTGTTTTCTTGAAAGTAAAGATTAAGCTGTTGATTTGAATTTTTGCTTGCCCCCAAAAACAGTGTATGTGTAAAAAAAGTAATGCGATACGGTCATACAGAGAAGTGCATTTTGAAATGTTTACTAATCTTGGGATTTGCAGATTTTCCATTTCTGTGTGTGTATCTTGAATACATTGATAGATTAAAATGACACATGCAGCGAATTTTGTCAATTTGAAAACGAAAGCTCTCTATAGTTTTTCAGAAAGATCGTACCAGGGATCAGGTAGGCTTTTTGCCCACCCCAGGGGAAAACTTAAAATTTTTGGCTGCGTTAGGGATTACTCCTTGGTTGAGAATATTGTGAATTATGCAAAATTTCAGCTTTTTAAATGACCGGAGACCATCTGGAAGGTATGTTAAAACAAAATACGTTTGGAACTTTTTAGATTGGAAAATGCATGAAATTTATGGGGTGCTCAGGAAAATATTTATTGTCTGGAAAATGTCATCGTAAAAAAATACAGAAAATCCAGCTGGACTAGCTTTTGTCTAGTTGTCGATATTGTAAGTGAGGAAAAGGTTAAGTCTTCTGGATCGAGGATCTTCTTTAGCGTATGGTATATTAAAACACGTTAGACAATTATTGGATTCATTGAAAAATGCAAAAAATTTCATACGTAGCAATCATCCCCAAATCTCGTGCATCAATGCTTTCCAGACTCCCATAGTTGTGTACTCTAACGTAAATTGTATTTTCACGTAGTGAATTCTTGTGTAAAATAAGTGTTAAAACAAGCTATTGATAGCTTACAACATATATTTAATATGTAATTTACTTAAATATTTAATGAAAATGTCAACATTCTTCTTTATAGTTTCAAAAACTTCAAATTTCAGCTCAAAAGTTGTCATAACAAGGACATTATCTAGATTAGAAAAATGTTTCATATATTTTATTTACGCGCTTAATTGCTGATCGCATATTGATCGAAAACAGTGAAATACCAAAATTTCATCTGTGCCAATACCATATGGTATAATAAATATAAAACCTTTATTTTTCTTGTTGGTGCTCAACCTAATTAAAGGCTGACATTGAATTTTTAACATACTTTTCGTGATTTATACTGTCCATGTTCTAAGCTTATTTTATAGACTTTTGTTTATGTTCTGAAATTAGCTATCAATTTAGGGCTAGCAACCTTCTAAAACCATGGACAATGACTGTTATCTTGAAACTATTTTACTGCAAATTTTAACATGTATTTACTATTTAAAACTAATCATCCAGATTTACCAACAGTCCGCTTTTAGTTCACTTCCTTACGAATCACTTCTTACGAAACTGTGCCATGTGTTTTACCGGCATGGTCCACAATTGTTACCCGTGTTGTTCTAATTTCACCGGAATTGCTGCTTCAGCGGTTTCTATTGAATACCTTGTAGTTTTCTAAGCTAATGGTAACGGATTATTCAACGATAAGTTCTGTATAAGAACAATGGTGATGGTTTCCCGTTTCTTATTCCTTATCAATAAATTTATTGCAGCTTCTGTTGAATAATATTGAACGATGCTCAATATATACAAAACTGAAACGCATGCTCGTCCTATGACGGCATTCAAAATTTGCAAAATATAAAAATATTACCTCCCATTTGGGCCAAATTTTTATCAATTCGGCAACATTTTCTACACCCCGCCAAATTCTTTGTCAAATTGTTTACCATATGTCACGGACGGACGAACAGGAAAATACCTTTTTCTTGTAGCATATTCTTATATTCTTTCCAAGATATTAAATTTTCATAGATATTGTGGCATTTAAGCTGATTTTAATAAAATTGTTTTCCCTTATTTTTGTAGTATTTCACTAGAATTGCTGTTTAAGCGTTTTCTATTAAATGTCTGTATAGTCTTCTAAACTAACTGTAAAGGAGTTTTGAATGATACGTTCTGAATAAGAATAATTGTTAAGGTTTCCTATTTCTTAATACTTACCAATAAATTTATAAAAGTTTCTGTTGGATGTTATTGAACGATGCTTAAAATATACAAAATTTACTGCGAAAATCCTAAAATCAAAATGATTACAAAATTATGATAAATGAACTGGCGTTAGTTGATGCAGAAAATCAAGCCGATAAACAGAAACGTAGCTGTAACGGAAATAGCAAAGTACTTTCGCAAAAAACATTGAATAACATTCTATATTGTTACTTTTACAGTTACAAGTTATGTTATTTAATTTGTTGCATTATACGAAGCAAGGTTACAATACCTTAAATACTACAATTAGCGAAACGTTATTTTAAATTAGATTTAATAACTAAAAATTTCTGGAGTATTAAAAGTATTTTAATATAATTTTATTTCAATGTATTAGTTGTTTCGCAGGATGTTAACGTAAATAAATTTTAGCTTTCTTTACTTGTAAAATATAAGGAGAGTATAATTATGTTATCAAAAGATAGAATTATAATATATTTACAATTAGTGATATCTAGTACTTCAATCAACAATTTTATAGTGATATATTAGTGTGTAACTGTCTGTTTTCCGTTTCATGAATATATCCACTTTATCTTGAAAATTAGCCCTCCAAATTATTTCGTTGAATGTCGAAGTTCGGCTCCTCATGCGATGCTGTACTGTGAATTACAGTTTAGTATGATATGCAAGAACATAAATGGTGCTTGTAGTACAAGTTACTTGTACCTTCAAAAATTGTCTACGGAAATTTAAAAAAAACATGTAGCAACAAATAATAAAATATCTTCATTTTGAAGCTAAAAATGTTTGCTGGTCGTTTTATCGGTGATGTCAAATCGAATTAATCCCATGCCGCCAAGGGAATGGAATACATTTTAAATGACAAATTACGTGCGATTGTTGAAATTGCTTTCAAATGTTATTCTAATTCTGAAAATCACATGTTACAGAGCGCGAGCCAGATCAGACATGCGGAATTGTAGACTTTTGGAAGACCTACAAGGATATTTAATTTGATTCTAAAAATTTAGGTAGACCTGTGGGTGACTCATCTCATAGGAGAACTGCCCAACGATGTTTCAAAACTCATTGCTATTGAGCCCGAAGAAAAGTTAAGGATAATTCTCACATCCGTGGCATCCTTTTGCAACGATTTAAATTGAAGGCAGAAAGGTTTCGAAAGTTATGTTCTCAACATAGAAAAATCACTAATTGCATGTGGAAAGATATCCATTTCGAAATCAGAAGTTTTTTTTTTGAAGGATGGATATCAGAATTGAACATTTCCACTTTTGAGTAGTTGCAGAATTTGATTATCTCTGATGAAATGAAAAGACGCTGTGCTTCGGAATGCAAAGAACATTACTTGGATGAGTGGGAACAGATAATTTATCCCTCAGATTTAGCCGATAAACTGAGAAACGAAACCTTGATACGAAACTTGATACGGACTGGGTACGAAAAGTTGAGAAATTCCTTGCTAATGGACAGAAAAAGATATCCAAATCAAAAGAAACGTACACAACCGGAAGTTTTGATCCCGTTAAGAAATCTGTATCTTTTAACAGAAGAGAAAAATCCAAGTATATTCGAGAAGAAAGTCCTTCGTAAAAATGTTATGGATGCGGAAGGCCTGGATTCATTAAAGCTAAATGTCCTGATTGTTCTCCAATCAGAAAGGAAGTTTCCTGAAATAGCATAAAATCATTCACTAAGGGTCATCAAGTTACCCTGGTAGACATAACATTTTGTGGAAAAAGAGGTAGAGTGTGCGCTGATACGGGATCTTCACATTCCATTGCGGGAGAAAAGATGTATAAAGTAATTAAAGAGCATGGCCTATCATTTCAAAAGACGAAGTTGACAGTAAGTCTGGCAGAGGGTCAGCAAATGCTACACTACCCAAGGAATGATAGAAATTGAAGAAAATAAAGTGTTGGCGGATTTCACCGTCCTTCCAAACGCTACTGGAAATCGAACTCTTCTTGGAACGGATTTTCTAAAATCTGCGGGTATTATTCTTGACGTACAGAACAAATGCTGGTATTTTTGTGATAACCCAAATCGCAAGTAAAAATTTGGAGAAGAATTGGGTATCCAACCCGCTGTAGAATACCACGAGGTTAGACAAGTTCTGATTAACGTTTGTCAATTGCGGGGAAGTGAGGGAGAGGATTTGACATCTACTCAAATAAATCAGTTTAACAGTTTAGTTTACTAGGAAAATATGATAGTATTCAAATTAGGGGTAGAAGCTATCTCGATCATCGAGCATCATATTACTACAAGTAATAACGCTCCCATTTCTGCATCTCCTCACAGAATGTGACCAGCTCGGAAGGAGCTGCTCAAAACAGAACTTGATGATCTTCTCGAGAAGAACATTATTGAAGAATGTGAATTGCCCTATGGAGTACATATAGTTTTGATACCAAAACCAGATGGTAAAGTTCGACTGCGTGTAGACTACCGTTAACTTAATGAAGTGACTGTTCCTGACACTTACCGACTTCCAAGGATAGACGATTTAATGCAAGATGCTAAACATACCTCTTTTATGACAACCATTGATCTGAAATATGGTTACCACCAAGTAAATGTCAATCCAGCTGATCGACAAAATAAAAAACAACATTCGTCTGCCCGTTTGGGAGCTGTCGATTCTTAAGAATGCCTTTTGGTCTTCGAAATATCCCTGCTACGTTTTAGAGACTAATGGACACATTTTGGAGAGGCTTGCCAGCTCTTGACTATCTGGATGACCTCATAGTCTTGCCACCAGCTTTTCAACAACGTCTTAAAGTCCTTGAAATGGTTTTCGGCAGACTAATCAAATACAAACTTCGTGCAAACCGAGAGTAATGTAAATTTTCTTGTTCTCGAGAGTTAAATATTTGGGACTTTGGACTATGTCTCGTGGGATAGATATGTATCCTGAAAAGGTATCCACCATTTTGGAAATCCCTTCTCCTAAAAATATGAAACAGATGCTATCTATCTTGCAGACATGTTCCTGCTACAGAAAGTTTATACCGAACTTTTCTGAGATTTCTCAACCTCTGAGCAATCTAACAAAAAAGAAACTCCCTTTAGTTGGTCTGAAAGTGAACAGAGCGTTTTCAAAAGCAATGCTTGATGTATTCACATATTCCGAAGCAAGCTGATTTCACCAAGCCTTTTGTGATTAGAACAGATGCAAGTAGCCATGCTTTGGGAGCTGTCCTTCTTCAAGGCCAGGGATCGGATGAACATCCGGCTGAATATGCAAGTAGACTCCTTAGTTATATTGAGATAAATTATTCCACCACGTAACGTGATGCACTGGCTTTTATATAGACATTAAACATGTTCCGAGGATACATTGAGGGATCTAATGTTATAGTGGCATCCGACTATCGACCTCTTAAATGGTTCATGAAGCTTAAGTCTCTACCCGGAAGATTAGCCCGGTGGGCATTGCAATTGGAGTCTCTTAATTTGAATATGGAACACATTCCTGGAAAGTGCAACGTTACTTCTGATATGCTGTCAAGGCCTGTTTATGAACATCATATCCCTTCAGGCGAAGTATGTACTGTATATTTCGATGCTCCCTATAGAACACCTAACGAGATACGTGGAGAACAATTGAAAGATGAAGAAGTAGGAAAGGTCATACGCTGTAGAAAGTAGGAAATATCATTAGATTTTGTTTACAAATTATTCCAGTTCGAAATGGCGTTCGAAGCATGTAGCTAACGTGTTGTAGGCTATGGCTAATACTAGTTATGCTTCGTAAAATATTTGTAATTTTTATGTATTATTAAATGCTGTGATGTTTTGTGAAGCCTAAAATGGTGAGTGAGTGTTTACTTAACCTCTACACCGGAAGAAGCCTTATAAATATGAATATAATTTGTGACTTATTTAGACATTGAGTTTATATTGAATGGGTCTGTTTCGAAATGTAACGAATTATTGTTCAACTGTGTAATAGATTTTAATAAATAGTATCTAAATTTATGATTCATATTATTATGTTCCTTATTTGCAGGGTAATCTGTCTGAGCCTATACACTAATTGACTTCTAAGCTGCATCAAGTTTTGCCTAGAACTAGGAACAACAGTATGTTTATCTTTGAAGTTGAGGACGACGACAGAGAAAAGGTAATTTCAATTCATCCTCAATAAGATAAGCGGATGCTCGCGACGAATTTTAAAGACTGAGATCACCTTTATGAGATCAAAAATCGTTGTCTGCAGTAGACTACTCAAAATTTTAAGGCCAAATTTCTTTGAATTATATATAAATTTTAGGCTGCGTTTTTTTTTACTCCTTATCTATTATTACACAAAAGAAAACGCATGTAATATCAGTTTGGTAGAAAATTATGCTTCATGATAGAATAAGGAATACATTTTGAAAGTGTGTTTTGCGATGCCGGTAGGCCGCGCAATATTCTAGATAAAGTGTAACCCATTCATTTCCATTTCTAAATATAATCTTTTAAGATGCTATATTGTAACCTCTACCTAAAATTATATTGAAGTTCCCAAAACACATTTAAGGACGTTTCATGATTAAACTCTAAAGTACCCAAAAATTTGTAGGAAGTTTTTAATAAGAATTTGCCTACAAATAGTTATTTACACTTTACTGGAGTACAATGCAATAGCGTGAGAAGTTTTAGAATCTGTATTCATTAGTTTTAATTATATAGTGCGCACATGGTTGAAAGTTATAACCTTGTTAGAAACGTATTTATAGTCAGATATGCCTACTGGATTTGTTCCTGTATTGCTTAACATGTTTTTGTAAAACCCATTATAATAAGAATGTTTTGATAATTATTTTTTAAATATTTTTAACACGCTTTTTTTAATAAATATAAAAAAACAGATTTTTAGGGGGTTTGAAAGGTGATCTCCAATCTTAGACTTGTAGAATGTTTATGTTAAAGCAAGTATATACAATGTCCGATATTGCTTATTATCTAAGATATGCGAAAATTTTCATAGTATTCCATATCATATTGAAAAAATAATTGCATTAACAAAAATAAAATGAAATATAAAACCCGTTATAAAAAGGAAAATAAAATGTTTAGATTCTAATAACACATCAAATCTCATTGCTTTAAAATATATATTAAAATAATTAAAATGAAATCATTAAATTAAAGTCACTAAAATGCATCTTATAAAAATATTTTAATTTTTTTGTTTGCAAAATTATCTTAAAAATAAACCGGAACATGTTTCAACTTTTAAGAAAGAAATGAAAGAAAAAAAACAAAATTTCTTTCATTAAGAAATGAAAGAAAATTACAAAATTTGTTATGTAAAGACTTTCTGTATGGGCAATGACATCTGGAAAATTTAATTTAAACATTTTATTTAAAATATGTCACTCATACTCTAGAATGAGGTTACCGACTGATATTATGAAACTTATATGAAAGAACAGCATTACCAGAATATGCAGTTTATTCACACTTTTTTAAGATATTCGCTGAAATCGCGATTTTATTATATAATTTTGAATATATTAAAATTGCAAATTTCGAACCAGACAAAATTTTACTAAATCAGTCATTTTACTCCAAGATTTTGTATTTACTAATAACAGTTTGTAAATATATCTCTAAAAACTATTAGCACGTACGTCAATTAACTGCATAACTTGTAACACTAAAACAAACTGAGTCTTTTAATACAACTTACAAAATAAATTGTAAATTTATCTCTAGAAAATGCTTAGCACATGTGCTATTTTTCTGCTTAATTTTTAATATTCAAGCAAACTGCCACTTTTAAGACGAGAATTTACAAAACAATTTGTAGCTTTATATCTAGAAAATATTAGCACATACGCCATTTAACTGCATACGTTTTAGCACTGAAACAAACTACGGCGTTTAAGATAAGAAATTATAAAATAATTTGTAAATTTATCCCTCGAAAATGCTTAGCAGATACGCCTATTAACTGCATAATTTTTAACACTAAAACAAACTGCGGCTTTAAGACGAGAGCTTATAAAAATACCTTTTAAGAGAACTACGCCTATGTCAGTTAGGTGATTACAATTTTTCGATGGCGTTACAAGTCCCTCTCTTCAGGCTACAACAGCACATTTGGAAAAGTATGCACCTTTAACAAAAGCTAAGAGCGAACTGCGAAGAGGTAAGGAAAGAAAAATTCTAAACAGCAAGGATACACATGGTAAAAAAAAATCGTAGGACAGGTGGAATCGGCACTTGAAAACAACTCTTAAACATATCATTATGTGACGATAAAGGGCTCCTCTCCCGCACATGCAGACGAGGAGAGATTGCACAAAGAGGGAAATTTTAAACATTGAAATAAGATTAAAGCAGAAACATCGAAGACATATATGCATCGTTAAATTATTGAATTAAAATGAAAGAGCTTGGAAAAAACTAGTCAAATTCTGATAAGATAGAAAGTTGAAAATTATTGGGAAATGAGGCAGTAATTAAGAAGAAAATGACAAAATATAGTAATATGTTTCAAACGTTAAAATTCAACACTCAAACTATTAAACAATTAAAATTTGTTGAGAATAGGTCAAAATAGGAAATAATACGGAAGAGAAAGGAAAAACGGTTTCAGAAGTAATGAGCTACCTTTATCAACTACCAGAAAATATCAATCGATTAGTCTATTCAAATATATTCGTGAATAAGACTGGAATTAAGAAAGATAAAACAGAATTGAAAGAAAAATAGCCGGGTTTTGGATGATAAATGAGCTAGTTAACTCGTGAAGTCAAATAAGTGTTTAAATAATATTCCTCTGGATAAAAATGAACTACTTTAAAAGTATCTGTGCATAATACTGACAATAAGTAAATATACAAACATTAAGGATGTAAACTGTGATGGTAGCTATAAGAATTATCCTTAACTAAATTCTAATATCGAACGAGCAAACAACTAAAAACGAAAATTGAATAAATTAAGAAGGAACTAAATAATTAGCGGAAAACAATAGAACGTTTCGGAATCAATAAGAGCCAATAACTAAAGTTTATAATGGGTGATATTTTTCCATGCTGAGGAGACGTAAAGAATAGCTGATTTATTATTAAGAAGATATCAAAATATAAGTAAATACATGTTTCTTCTGAAATATCTAGTTCAGATACAGTGCGTCCATGCTCGATAATTTTTGCCTTAGAAAATTGAAATAAATGATTTTCATACCAAAAAAGTTGTGAAATGGATGATTTATGTTTTCTTGCTTAGCGATCATCCTAGAACGTTCTAAGCTCCTCTAGAGCCCGTTTGTCTATCCCATGTTAACTAAGTTACACTGACAACTAACAGAATAAATATAACTTTTACTTAAGTACGGAATAACAGTTTTAACGGAGCCTGCGGGTTATAAACTGGTCTAAAGTCAACTTCAAAGGGAATCTTTATAAAACTCTAGAAATGTTAAAGCTTAAAGGAGCGCAGAATTAATAGTCGTTTTGGAACAGAAACTTTATCAGAAGAAAGTAAATAGTGGATTTTGCCAGGTAAATTTTACCTAAGCTTTATCAACGATAGAAGGATTGAAACCCCAGCTTTTACCCAAGATTTCAAGAACTTATTTTCAGAAGTTAAGAAGTTGAATCAGAGCATAAGTGAACCAACCGCGCGATGCATAATCATGTAAAAGGCAACTAATTTTTCTTTTGGAGGGTGATTTGAACGAAAATGAATATTTTCTAGGAACAAGAGCATCTTGTTTCTAGAAAAGAAAAGTTGATTGTTTGTTTCAATTTCATACGTAAATTGAATATGAGGGGTCAATGGATTTGATAAGGTTAATTATAGAAGAGAGATCGAATGGCTACTCCACAAGTATAAAGGTATCGTCTATATATGGGAAGCAGCACTTCAATGTAATCTTTCGAAATGGCAATTTTTCAAAAAAATAAATGTATAAATCGCAAAGAAACGGTGATAAAGAATTCTATTTCGCGAGTCCTTCAGTTTGTTTGAAATATTTTCCATTGAAAGAAAAAGTGTTTTGTTCAACACATAATTTAGTCATTTCCGAAATGTTCTTAACAGAGTAATGAAATTCTGCAGATTATTTTTTCTAAGAAAAAAAAGACAACCCGTTGTAGGGATATCAGTAAACAATGATTTGGCATCGTACAGTTGGACAGAGAGATATCCTTTCAATTTATTAATGAAATCAAAAATACATTTTACAGAATGAAAATTAATAATTTTTACACTGTAAAATATTATTTGAGTTTGTGAATAAGTTAAAAGATCTCTCTCAGTATAACTGTATGATGCAATCTTTAGATGTCAAATCCATCTTTGCTAATATCCCTATAACGGGTGTTCTTTTGTTCTTAAAAAAATACTTAGCGGAATTTCATTATTCTGATGTTAAAGTTAAGGAATTTTTAGATAAATCTGACTAAATGTTGTGTTGAACAAAACACATTTTCTTTCAATGGAAAGTATTTCAAACAATCTGAAGGACTCGAGATTGGGAATTTTTAGCACTGTTTCTTTGCGATTATACATGCATTATTATTATCTGTAATTAACATTATTAAATTCGTTGACCCTCATATTTAATTTACGCATGAAATTGAACTAACCAACTTTCTTTTTTAGAAGTTCTTGTTTCTAGAAAGGATTTTTTTTTCAGTATTTCTGTTTCTAGGAAGCGCTGTACTCTGTTTCTATTTAAAGTTATTTTTTGAATATTTAATAAATTAAACTTTTCGTCCAAACTCTTATTCTGCACTTAGTAAAAGCGATATTTATTATGTTAGTTGTCAGTGTAACTTTGCTACATCGTCCAGACAAAGTGGGTTCTAGAAGCGTAGCAAAGAACATTCTAGGATGCTCGTTAAGCAAGAAAACATTTAAGTCTTCCATTTCACAACTTTTTTGGTCCGAAAATCCTTCATTTCAATTTTATATGTGAAAAAACATCGCACATACCCACACTCTATCTGAACTACATATTTTTGAAGAAACCTTTAATTAAATTGTCAGCGTTTAATTAAATAATGATAATCAGATGTTCCTTTAAGTCTCCTCATCATGGAAAAATGTCATCCATTCATGAACTTCAGTTATTAGCTCATATTGATTCCTAAACTTGTTTTTTGCCGATTATTTAAGTCCTTCTATTGTCGTTGCTCATTCGGTACTTGATTTCAGTTATTAAGGTTAATTATAGCTACCATCACCGGTTACTTCCTAAATTTTTTGTTTTTCTGTATCATGCACTGATATTTTTAAAATAGTTTGTTAGTAGCCAGAGAAGTATTCTTTAACCTTGATTTTAAAAGTTAGCTAGCTCTTTCAGCATTTAAAACCAGTTGTTTTTCTTTCATTTCTTTCTTAATTCCAGTCTCATTCTCGTATATATTTGAGTAAACAAATCGATCGATATTTTCTTATTGTTGCTGAAATTAGCTCATATCTCCTGAAACCGCGTTTTTCCGTCTCTTCCGTGTTACTTACTATTTCGACTTAATCTCAATCAGTTTAATTATTTAGTAGTTTGAATGTTGAATGTTACTCTTGAAACCCGTTCCTTCATTTTGTCTTTTTCTTATTAATTTCTGCCACATTTCTCTGTAATTTTCTACATTTTCCCCTTTATTATTTGTTGTTCTAATTTTCTTCCCAAACTCTTTCAGTTTAGTCCGTTAATTTCTCTCGGTGTGGCCAGCTTCTCTTGTCTTCGTGGGCGGAAGGACCCTTTATCGTTCCTTGATGATATATTTAGGAGTTGTTTTATCCATTGCCGATTCCACTCGTTCTGCGAAATTTGTCTGTGTGCGTCGCTTAACTGTTGTTCGCAAGTCACGGTAAACTTTTGTTGAAGGTGCATACTGATCGAAACGTGCTGTTTTGGCCTGATGAAGCCCTCGAAACAGACCTATGACTTCTTTTTACAAGGAAGTCGTGCAAGTTCTTAATTTTTTTCCCTTTGAAAATGCTATTTTTCATGCCTCATTATTTCTTAACATGTTTTTTTAAATTTAAGCATATTTGTGTCCTGAATTTCATGTAACTATTGCAATTTTTAAAATTTTATTTGCGACAAGTATGCACCTTACTTGTGACAATTTGAATTTTTGCTGTCGTTAATGTTAAATTTTGCAACTTCTTTCACAGCATATTCAACAAGATTTTTTCTTACAGAAGCCAGTAAAGATGCCTGTTTTGGGAGTCATAGATTGAGTATCCTTATGATCGTGATGTGATCCAGATTAAAATCACGAAATCTAGTTGGACCCCCAATATGTCTTATGTATTTTAAAGCATCAATAAAATATGTTTTTATTATTAGATCTATGAAGAATTGCCTAAACTTATCAGTTGTAAGTACAAAAAAGGGCAGATGCGCGAACGAGCCATATATTAAGTCCACACGCATGTCCATGCTGTCTGATGCAGTCAATGCGCATTGACTGCATCAGACAGCATGGACATGCGTGTGGACTTGGTATATGGCTCGTTCGCGCATCTGCCCTTTTTTTTGTACTTACAATTTTTCCATATTTTATTTATGTCGCATCTGAAAACAATGAAAATAAATAAAACACTTTTATTGAAAACTAGATTTTACACCATGAAGGCAAATTATTTTTGATTACACAGCTACTTTTCACAAGATTTGAAGTTCAGCATTATACATTTGACAAGCCTTATGAAATTCAGGTTCCTTCACGGGATAACTGGAAAGAGCTAAGCGCTGGAGTATGCTGTCCGGATGATGGCAATTATGCTACGGTCTTTCAGGCTGAGGTTTTTGCCATTCTTATGTGTTGCAGAATTACTAGAGCAACCAAATACTTATCTGATAGTCATGCTGGTCTTAGGGAAGTCTACTACGACGTCTTCCCTCGTCTGGGAGTACTTTACTGGATGCCTGGACATTCCAGGAAATGATCTGGCTGACGAATTGGCTAGAAAAGGTTCAAGTACACCTTTTGTTGGTCCCGAGTCGGCTTTGGGTGTTCCTAATAAATTGACTAGAAGAATTGTCTATGACATCTTCAGTGCAAGAACTGGCGTAATACTAAGGACCAAAGACAGGCGAAAAAAGTAAACTGTAATTGCCCTAGCATGCGTCAAAAGGAATTATTCAAGTTCAGTAGAACTGGCATCAGAAGGGCTATTGGACTCCTTACAGGGCACTGCACCCTAAAGATACCTAAATATTATGGGTGTCTCCAAGGATTCGCTATTTTGCAGAGTCTGCAATTATAGCGAAGAAACTGCTGCTCACATACTATGTGAATGTGAGGTGTTCTCCGCCCATAGGTTCGAATACCTGGGTCGACATGTGATCGAACCCTGGGAGTTGTATGACATTCCTGTCGAGTGCCTGCTTATTTTTGCCTTGGCTACTGGTCTCTTTTCTTAAGGTTCTTCTTTTTCTGGGGTAGTACAATAGACCTCTGGTCGATATGCTGGGCTCTCCTGGAGCCACCCATCTTCATGTCATTCATAGGTACCAGCATATTGATACTTCTGAAATATAAAGCTAATAAATTACATGCAAAAAGATGTATATTGCTTCATCTATCGTTACCAAACATTTTTAAAAGTACAAATACTATTTTTACCAATTTGAATAAATTTTAGATTGTATTGCAGTGTAGAAAAAAAGTCAAAGATATTCTACTTTAAAAAATACTAATTATTGAATGTAGACTCGATATTTAACGTACTTCCAAACAAAATAATGTTTTTGAAAATTGCCTAAGATTCTTACAGAAATTGGTTTCATTACAATAATTCATTAATTTCTCTACGATTCCGACTGGAAGGAGAGAAAAAAAGCCCAAGAGAGCAAACTGTAGACAACTGAAAAACAGAGCCATAATTTTTTTTAATAATTTATGAACATAACATCGCATTGATAGGAACAAAATTGTAATTTTTATCGGTTAGCAAATTTTCTGGCTGGTATGAAACCAAAACGCATTTTCCTTAATCTTAATTCCTCTGCTGGGGAACATTTAGTGAACAAAGGGCAAATTCTTTTAACTAATTGAAATCACTTCAGATCGCATACCCTTTACTGATTCTAACATTTCAGCCACATCAATATTTAGAAGTAGAGTATAAGCTCTTTATATTCAAAATTCTCCAAGTACTTTCTAGGCAGAAGCCTAATTGTACCAAAATAATGAACAAAGAGAGGGATATTTTAATTAAAAAGATATGGATATACTATCAAAACATGAGTGTCTTTTTTCGTATACCGTGGGAGAAATCGCTATCTCTTTGCATTACATGACAGTTAAGTCCCGAAAATCTAGCTCAGTTCAGAAAACCATCTGATCAGACAATTAATTTCTGCCTCGTGGTTTAAGTTCGCAAAATTTTTGGCCAGACTCACTCAACAACTAAATCATGGATTGACCCCTACTGCCAAAGTGATACATACTTGGTAATTAACAATATTTTACACGATAAGTGAAAACATATGTAATAATTTAACTCTTCTCTTGGTGAAAAAGTTTGATACTATGTATCTTAATGAGTTTATACACATTTAAGTAAACGCGCAAGTTCATTTGCAATCGTTAAGTATTACAAAAACACTATTCGTCAAACTACCCTACTCATCAGATTCTCAATGGTAGTAAACGTGGCTTACGTGGGCAATATATTTCTTTAAAAGGAGAGGAAGTTTGAGTACTGCAGTGCCACAAATAAAGCAACGAAGTTAACAACATTTGGCTAGACTACATACTTTGCAATTGGGTTGTCCCAGTATAGCCAATCCAAACTTACTTAGCATTTGTGGCAAAAAAATGAGTTGGCTGATCCGACTTGCCTAAACAGAAGATTTACTAGAAGGTTGTGTATAGACTGTAGTCGCAAAAACAATACATTTTATAGGGGATGAAAGTTTTATCACTTTCTAAACACCGCTGCACTACACGTAAATTAATAAACAATAATTTAAGATATATACTATGTAACAAATTATATTCCTAAAATTAAACTTAAGAATTTTTAGTTCAAACTGAGCAAACTTGAGCTATGTAGTCAACAGCATAATGTCCAAAATACTTAGTCCTTTGGCATGATCCGAAGTTAACTGCATTCTGAACACGCGAGATCTAAAAGTTAACTATGTTGTAAACAAAACAATTCATGAAACGAAACAAAATTCTACAAGAAATTATTCGGAAGGACCATGATTACTCATAATGCATTTTGCAATACTACGTCTTTTTGTCCAATAAATAAAATACAATCATTTTTCCTTATCTAACACCATGTAATACTTTGAATCTCTCTGCAATATATACAGGGTCGGAAATGAAGTTGTCGATTCAGTTCTGAAAGTTTTATGCAGATTTTTAACAGTTTGGTAGTAGTTCTTTCCAATCAAAATTGTCATTTCATGATTTATTTCAATTAAAATTAATTGAACTAATTTATTGCATATAACTAGTGCCTATTTATAAAGTTTTAGTTTTACTTTAGCATTCATTACTGAATGTATTTCCATATGAAATTTAAACAATCAGGATTTTGGTAAACGAATTATAATTTTAGAAGGAATCACATTCAAAAAATAAATACTTAAGATTCAGCTTAGAGCTAGGAGCAATAAAATCTTGCATAAAACGTTGAAGCGTTAAATACGTGAATTTTCCTATGTAGTATATTCAAATATTCGTATTGTTGAAACAGAATTCGTAAGAAATAAGATTTTGCTGAATATTATTACTTATTATTCTAACCGATTTAAAATATGTATATCAAATTAAATGGAAAATACTCTCTTTTGTTCAATATTGCGCTACCAATTGAGGAAGTAAAAATTGTAATACACTGTTACTGGCTGTTGATAACTTTTAAGAAATAGTTTGAATTGATAGCATGGTCTAGTTCTTATTCAGAGCTACAGGGTCACTTACCATAAGTTACTCTTGCCGTCTTAATTGTATGGAGAGGATTCGAAGCCAACATCGAAACAGGAACTTCAACGATGAAAACCAAATATAACCAGAAATAGACAAAACAATAACACGTATTCAATAATCAGTTATACAAATATATTATTAGGAGCAGGAGGTCTGGATATGGGAGGGAGAACTAATAAATATGGTGATGCCAAAGAATTATAATTTGCTTGCGTCCTTGGACATTTAATGTTCTCCAATGTGTGGTTAGGAAACCATTCGGATAAAACCTGATTCATAAAGCGCACTCCCTTCAGCGTCAGTTTCACATAGGCATGAGTTAAAAGACAATATTCCTCTCAAGTTCATCTTGCGTTTGTATACGCTCGATATTCTTTGCGGCGTTGGCGATTTCGGGGTGCTGGGATCTTAAATGCACCCTTAAGCATATATTTATACTGAAAGATCTATCACACAAATGACATGCGAAGTTTTTATCAAGAGTTTTCTCCAAAACAACAATTAGAAAGCTGGTATAAGTCGTTTGGACAAAACTTTGGGTCGAGCGCCTGATGTGGCACCCAATTTCTCCATTGTTTGCATGTGGGTCCACTTGTATCTCAGTCTGGCATTTATAAAGAGCCGATGATCGTCTTAACCTCGTTAGCCGTCCCACAAAAGGGACGTTTCCGGCAGGAACCACATGGAGGTGAGGTTCGACTTGATCAGGAGAGGCTAGGGTACACCGAAGTGCACCTGTATTACGCATCCTGACCCTGTAACTACAACTCCTTAAGAGTAATATAGTTACTCCTGCCATATGAATAGAACCATGGATTTAGAAGCTTCCATATCTATGAATCGTATCCTGGTCTCTTGATTGAGAAGTGGGGATACTGACCACTGTAAGATCAAGAGAAAAAGAAACTACACAACTGAGGAGAACCAGCATACAATCGAGAAAGGGAAATCGAAAGTCCAGCTTCATTAGTTTCTGGCCAGAAGTCGATACTATAGTATGAGAATATTTAGTCTTATGGTCCATTATTCGGCTAATGATATCAGCAAAGATCACTAAAATGAGCAATACCTGAAGAATAGTTTGAATTTTTTCAAAAGTAGAAGGAAGTACATTCAACTCATATAAAAGTAAACATTAAAAGGTAGTCCATATTTTAGAAGGTTTACAAGAATATTAAATATGTGCTTGATCATAAACTATATTATATGTATTTAAAATCATTTACAAAAAGCGTTTTCACTAAGCGAATTTATTTTTTCAATATTTCTAAATATATGATTTGCTTAACTGAAGTTGAAAATAGATGCAGTATATATTCACGTTTAACATGATAGCTGTACTCTGTTAGGTTACTTGGTTTCATTGCCGAGGATGAGCCAAGAGGAGATAAAAGTTGCTTCCCATCTCAGGATATTCTACATAGAAAAAAAAAATATATAGAAATATAAAAAAGAAAAATGCAAAAGAAATCAAAACTCGGGATTTTTTTTTTGCTCTTATATGCCACACTCCATAAACTCTTCATAGTTTATATATAGTGTAATTAGCTTTACCAATATTGTTGATAAGGCAAATATTCGGGTCTGGACCGTGATCCCGACAGCCGAAACCCACTCTTGCACAGACATATACAACACTAAGACGGTCATAGCAGTGACGTCACTAGGGTTAGAATTTACTGATCAGCACCCCCCCCCCCACACGCACATGTGCTGGAATCACGCTCCCTCTTGTCTCCATCCGCTTGCTACGACAATGGCCATATGCTATTTGAATGTGCTATTTGAACGTATGCAGAATGTGTAAGTGTTTTTTTCTTTTTTAATAAAATGAATTTCCTAAATCTTATACCGACCTGTTATATCATTTTAATTTTTGTCATTTCAATTTGTCAAAATTTATTTCAGTAATGGCATAATTATTAGTTTTAATCACTAAATCATAACAATTTGTAAAATGTAGAGATGTAAAAAAGCCGATAATTTTGATCAAGCTATACATATAGGGGTAGACAGCCATGTGCGTGGGCCCAGCGTGAGTCCAGAGCATGTGCGTGGGGGACGAGGAGGTGCTAATTAGTAAATTCTAACCCTAATGACGTCACTGCGATGACCGCCTTAGTTTTGTATTAGTCTGTGCAAAAGTGGGTTTCGGCTGTCGGGATTTTGGCTTGTCGGGATTTCGGCTTGTCGGGATTTAGACCCTGTCGGGATTTTGGCATGTCGAGATTTCGGCTGTCGAGCTTCTGGCTTGTCGGGATTATGTCCGGAACCGCAAATATTCATTCATACCCCATTTTATACAACATGACGAAGCATGTCCTGTATCCTAAAAATTGTTTACGTAGTTAGAGTGGATTTAATATAGAGAAATAGTTTTGAAAAATGTATGTTCATTTTTCTGGTATTATATCTAATAATGCAAAAAATATTATTTAAAGAAATTTCGATTTTCGATGTTTCACAAAAACGAACTTGCAAAACAGTAATTTGTAATTCTGACTTGATCTGTTAAACTTTATGATCGCTATTAAAAACATGATCAAACACGAAATTTTAACTTGGAAATATGTAATTGTATGTTAACGTCTTTTATTCCATTTAAGCAAATAGTATATATTTGAAAAGTTTTATCTTATCCTAAATTAAAATAGGTCTTGGGAGATAAAAGTGTATATCATGAGACTCGAAAGCTGCAAAATCTTGGAGCCGATTGTATAGACTGTTAGCGATCTGTTTAGAATATACTCCGCATATTCTAATCTGATGATTAAGTTTAGATCATGTGGAGAAACAGGTGAGTTTGCTATTTCTGGATCTCTTTGAAAGTAGGCTATTTTAAAATCACCAACTAAATTTAAAATATGAAATTCAATGGATATCATTTGATTCTTCTGAGATGTTGCCATTTCCTAGAAAATATACTTTATAATATATGGAGAACAGCAGCTCGTGATAATTTTTGATAATTTTATTTTTTTTTACAAGAACTTGCACCCTGCACTCTTTTGAAAATAAGTTAGCTTTTTATTTTATGAAAATTTTTACTTTACCTGCAATACATGGTATTATATAAGGAAAGTATTAGAATCATGCCGAAAATCACAATTCCGAGTTCTCGACGGATCTACACGTTTTGGGACCTCTAGCATACGAAAAAACTACTTTTAATGTGACGTATGTATGTCTGTCTGTGTGTGCAATGTATGTAACGACTCTTACTCAAAAAAACAAATGTATAACTACTCTTACTCAAAAAATGGACCAAATTTCATAAAATTTTGCAGGTAAGTCACTTGTGTGTGACCCTGGTGCTGATTACTCTTTGGTACGATTCGGGATAAATTAACCCGCCTTTTTTGCGAAATGACGAGCAAAAATTGCCTGCATCCACTCTAGCTGAAAAACTAATAAATCAAATTTTACAAAATTTGGTAGATAAGTCACTTGGGGATTACACTGGTGCTGATTAGATTTTGGTACGAATCGGAAAATTTTAATCTCCTTGTTTTGCGAAATGGTCCACACAATTCGTCAAAATATAAAATCAAAAACTATATGTTGAAATATATCAATTAAATGCTAGTTTTATACGTAATGTTTAACGATGAAAGGAATATGACCAACCCCATTACACTAGGACTAGCCGTTCAAGATATTTTAGTTTTTCGCTACACAACTTTTGAAAATAAGTCCAGTTACCAAATGAGAAAGAAAGCATGCTTTTCTATCATTTCACTTTTCGAACGTTTTGGTGTGGAGTACCTTCTCTTCATAACATTTTCTGGAAATACTATTTTTCCTGGGGACTTTATCGAACGATCGACCTATGTACCAGATTGCAACTCTCTATCCATTCTTGAAGTGCGTAAAAAAGCGTGAAAGACTGACACTTGGAAATTAGTATATATAGACTGCAAATGTGAACATTTCTGAGACAACCTTTCACACATTTCTTTATGCATTTTTTTTTTCAATTTCAAAATAAATATTCGAAAAGTTGAGACCCCTTATTTGTGCCAATCACTTCCAAAACCAATAGGCCTGCGGATTATGGATTGAATTATTCGTACCGAAATTCATTTGACCCTCTAATTTGTTCAACCATATCGTGCCCAAACACGGGCATTACTAAAAACATCCGTTGTTAAGAATACGTTGTAAAGAATGCTTAAGAAGTGCAGTTCTATCAAAATTTGAGTCGATTTTCTGACTCTGTTATCACTCCTCTTTACGTGTATTATAGAGAGAGAAAAATGTTCTAAAATGAAGACAGTTTGAAAAAGTTAAACACTTAATAGCGTTTTTATTCCCTTTTCTTGGGACTAATTGTATAGAATAAGTATTTGTCAGATCAAGGAATTGCAGAATAAAAACATTTTCTAATGGCTGTCCCAGTAGAGTATATTAGTAAAACAAATGTGGAAATTACCCCACGATGAATTTTATTAGAAACTAGTAGTATATCCGTTCATTGTAAGGGATATACAATACTAAGAAACTTAAAATCATGAATTATACGCAAATTCCTATTGTATTCTAAATAACATTGTTGTTCCAAACATCCTATTAAAATATTTAATTATCCTTAAAAGAAATATGCGAATCTATGTTTTCTCTATACAAATTTATTTTCACAGGAAGTTCTGAAAATAAAATGTACAGGTCCTGTTTGTAAACATATTTGCAAAACATATGAAATTGGATCAACTTCATGCCAAAATGGTATTAGAAGATATACACATATCATATTTATTCTGTTACAACAATTGGTTCAGGGGACTCAGTACCCTTTATTTGGCGAAAAATTAGGAAAATACCGATTTTCAAATTTTTTTGCTTAAATTGTACCTTGAAATCCCTAGTACATCCTGACAAAGTTTCGTGAAGATCCGAGAACTATAAATATATTAAAAAGGCTTTTGACTGCAACTGTGTCCCTTTAAATATCACGCCTACTTCTCTGTTTACGCTATGTGTACATCGCATCTGCAAACTCCCTGTTTTACAAAATATTTCTACCAGGAAGAAGATGAAAGTGCTTAATCGTAATTTTAATTGATAAAGAAACTTTTGTTTACTTTTTCCGATCTGCTTTCGTTCGCTAATATCGTGCATAAACTATGGAATTCAAAATGCAGACGAAAGCTTGCACAGTGTGACGTGGGCAAAATGTCCTAAAGAAACATTTGTACATAAAAAACGTGTAAAACTCTGTGTAATGGAAGCTGTGTGTGAATATAATAAAGGTACACTGCGCTGCATAAAAGAAGCACAGAATGCCTTAGGAAAGTACCTTTAGGAAAGTGCTCCATGAATCTCGGTGTTGCGCTCGATTTTCGAAAAAAATGTTTCGACAAAAACGACGAAGTGCAAAATATCAGCTTGCACGTAAACTTGTTAAAAAAGCAATTTTAAAAAGAGACATATTAGTTAAAAAGAAAGAAGGAGTAACATACAGTGCAGGGTATTTTTAAAAGAAAGTTAAGAAATAATGGTAGTTATGCAGAAATGATATGCTTAAGGTTACGAAATATTGTGGGTTTTTATGATATGAATATATTTTCAAATCTTGTATTTCTTTTATAATATAAACATCATCATATTTATAGTTAAGCTATATCCTAATGAAATGAGTCAAATATATTTCATGGTGTAAAAATAATAATGCATTTGGTAAAATCAATTTTTATTTATATTTTTTCTCGATTTTCTTTTCAATGTGTGACAACTAAGGTTTCGGCTAATGGTCACTTATATAAAATAAATATAGATAAATTCAATGAAACAGGTACAGTTTTAAAGGTATAATAAATAATTTAAAATAACATTTAAAGTAATTTAAAATGGATTTGGAATAATTTTTCAATGTTAAAACTTTAAAGTGCTTTTCCTCAGTTCGTGTTTTTTCAATATATCAATATGTTCATAATGCTAAAACTTAAATATATATTTCTCAATTCACTTGATTTTTTTTCTGAATGTTTATTATAGTGCAATTTATGAAACTAAGGATCGGATTTGCAATAAAATTAAAAGTTTTTTTTTTAAAATAGATATGTACAAAAAACTCAATCTTTTGTTGAATTTTTACATATGTATCAACATTTTATTTTTTTCTCCCGAAATAATTAACTTTTTAAAAATTCGACCCTTAAAGTTATAGAAGACACTTCAAAGACCCTTATAAAAAAAGGGTTGCAGAAAGTTAGAAATTGTAGGAGAAGATAGGTTTTAAAAATTATTTAAATTTAAAAAAAAAATTAAAGTTTTCAAATTGTATCAGCAGAATTGTATTTTTTCTTGATAAAATAATTTTCCTTAATAAAATCATTTAATAATATGCAAAAAGAGTATTGTAAAGTGCTTAAACAAAAAAAAATTGCTCAAAGGGTACCGATTCCCCTTAAACACAATGTATTAGTTTGTAAAATATTTGCCAAAATAAAACAGATGACTTAAGATATTGAAAATATCAATAATACTCGTTACCTTTCAACCCGAATGCTGTAATGATGTAATCCAGTCAAAAATGCAATTCGGATAAAATTGATTTTTACATGCATTTCTTAATCATTTAAAACTTAAAATAGAGTTTTGTTTAAGATTTAATAAATATCGTCTTCTGTATAATATCATCGGATTTAATTCGTTGCTTAGCAACATATTTTCTTCAAATACATTATCAGAAAAAATATCGTCTGCATAATGATATGTCTATGGACAGTTTAATTGTGTGGTTTTTAACATTTTACAATATAGTTGAAAAGTGTTTATGACTTTGTTCATTCTGTCTGTCTATTAGCTCGATAACTGCCGTAAAAATGACTTAATCGAAATGAAATTTTAGTATATTGTTCAGACGGTCTGTAGGACCTTTGGGAATATAAATGAATAATAACACCCAATAATTTTGGACTGAACCCGGGTTGAAAAAATGAAATACATAAACCCTATGGGACCTAATTCATCAAATATTTTTTTAGCATATTTAAAATTCACAAATTGCTTCGAAAGTTTTAGGACATATTCAAATAATCCCATAACAATGTGAAAAAAAGTAGCAAAATATATTCGGTAGTTTTTGAAATAAAAATTAAATAATAATTACACCCATATTATATGTGCCTCCCCCACTGGGTTCCGGTCTAAATTGGGTGGCACTTCCCGACCGTCCAAACAGTTACCTTACACCTTTCTGGTAGGTCGGACGGTCTGGGTTTCAACAACAACCCATATTATATGTGGCGCGGTAGCCCATTGGTTAGAGCGCTGGAGTTGCACTCGGTAGGCCCGGGTTCGATTCCAGCCACTGCCAAAAACTGCCGCCGTGTTCACGCGGAGTACGATCACGTTAAACATGTGGGTCGGTAAGTCCTTCCGCGAGGTTGGTGGTAGGAGAAGGAGGGTACGGTCCCTGTGGATGCCTCCCCCACTGGGTTCCGGTCCAAATTGGGTGGCACTTCCCGGCCGTCCAAACAGTTACCTTACACCTTTCTGGTAGGTCGGACGGTCTGGGTCTCACCAACAACCCATATATGAAGAGATCACGTAACCCATTTTAAAATAAAATATGGCATCCATCTTGCGTCAAAATCGTGATTTTTAAAGTTCTTTTTAATTTATATTTAGTGTTGTATTCGTCCTGAAACCGCTTTATTTTTGCTTAAATTCTGTGCACCTACATACTGAAACAACGAAATTACAATATATTTGAGTTTAAATGATCAAACTTTGATTATTTGTACAACGAAACCCAATTTTCACTAATGGAGAATGACAGCCAGATTCACTAATGGAGATGGACACCAAAAGATGTGGAATGAGTTGTATAAGAATTGCTGCATTTCTTTAACGCAAGATTATATAGCTCTAGAGTATGCAATAGAGCTGATATGACTGAAAAATTCATTGATTTTACATAGTGAAGCAGACTATTTTTTCGAGTTTAAGCAATAGTTTAATTACTTGCACATCCATAGTCTTAAGTTTTTAAAGAAAATAAATTATTGTAGTATTCAGATGAATGAAAGGAACGGAAATAAGTTAATGAATGAAATGCTGCTTTTATATAGAGAGCCGGGCGATTTATATTTCGATGGCGTCATATGAATAAAGTTCATTTGTTTTCGACGAAGTTTTCAAATATACTAAATTATTGTATTATGATAATTTTAAAAATATTACTGCTGAATGTATCGCATTTTAGAGATGTTTAAATCAGGCAATTTATATTTCAATTACATCATTTGAATAATGTTCATTTTCTTCGATGAAGTTTGAAGTTTTGAAACATAATAAATTAATGTAGTATTGTGATAATTTAAAAAATATTACCAAGGAATGTATCGCATTTTAGGGATATTTAAATAAAATTCCATTGCAGATTGAAAGTATTTGATCTTTCTTGTCCTTGGCATTTTGTATATGACAACTTCTGGTACTAGAAACTTAAAATAAGGATTACATTTTAAGTGGGGCTATTCCACGGCTACCCACGAAATTAGATGCACCTGTCAAACAAACACACATACCCACAGACAGACTCAATTTTATTGATATAGAATAAATTTTAAGTACGTAGAATATAAAATTAAAATCTGCGATAGAGAAATACGCATATTTGGTTAGACAGTTAATTAGGGTTTCTTGGTTTGAGATATTCAAAATATATGTTGCGTTAGGGGTACAGATTCAATTTGTAATATTAATTGGGAATTTATTCCCCAATATCTAAAAATATACAATGCGTGGAAAGCTTTTAGAAGTTTTAATGTTAAAGTAATTAAGGGTATTCTGAAAAAGATATGGAGTATTTTAACATTTCAATTTTTGACGATAAATGATGGTAAAATATTGGTTAAATTTCTGAAGAGGATAACAAGATTTTTCAATATACGATTCGTAACAAACATTGTCATGGATAATATAGATCCATGATACATTAAATAAACTCGAATACAAACCCCTCTGGTACATTAAGAAGTTTGCAATAAAACCTCTGTGCTGTAATATGTTAAAACTGAAAAAACATCTGCAATTTCCAGATGTTAACTCACTTTAGTATCACTGGTACATCAAGAGGTTTGCAATACATATTCTATGTTGTAATATATTTAACCTGAAATAACATCCGCAATTTCCAGATTTTATCTCAATTTAATATCACTGAAAATGTTAGAGAATTTATGATTTCGAGTAAGCTCTTTCGAAAATCTATAAATGAAAAATAAAATGCAAAACAAATTTAGCTCAAGTTGAGTTGAAATGTTTAAAATGTGAAATTAATATTTTATGGAGCGACTATAAATAAGCAAGAGTGGATTAGAAGCAGATGTGTAACGGTGCGGAATGCAGTCAAAAACTGAATTTTTGAATCTAAGACAAAATTTAATTATCCTTGCATTCCTCAGAGTGAGTCTTAGTGCGTACTAAGAAACACCAAGTTTTTCATTCCGAAACCCACTTTTTCCTTTAACTCTCTAATTTAGCACTATGTTCCTTATTAACCTTAGAATTCTAATTGTGGTGCCAATGTCCTCCATCGTAAAAAATATCATTTACTACTCATAGATGGAGTTACAGTTTTAAACTTCATAGAAGTTTCGTGCCTTGTCAAGTCAGTACATGTGTAGGTTTTGGAGCAATGAGATAATTTTAATTGATAAGTTAATACTGTATTGATAAGTATAATCCTGTACCCCAAGCACTTTAGTGCTTGGGGTACAGGAGTACCCCAAGCAGAATAGAGTTTTATATTTTACTACATAGAGTTAATATATGTAAATACATACATATATTCTAATTTGAAACTTGTGAATATGGAACAACCAGATAAATGTGAAATAAGTATGAAATAAGAATATCGATCTTAAGCCAAAACATATTCGGACAAAGTGCTTGCGCCAGGTAATGTGTCAGTTGTTACTATTCAGAAGTTATTTCCACTGAACCGACCAAAATACGACCATGTATATTTCGTTTACATCTATTGACACAGGAAATCGTTTGGATGAAAAAACGCTACAGCAGTGTAGTCTCTATAAAAATAAAAATCTGATGTGGGCAACACATGACTTTCCTTATATAATGTAATGAATTTCCTACTTTTACAGTTAAAAAAAATGTTATTCTTATAGTAGATATTTATATTCTTTCCAAGATATTGAAGTTTCTTCAATTAGTAATTTTCATTGATTTAGCGTCATTTTTATCAATTTGGCAACATTTAAAAATGTCGCCAAGTTGGCGACATTCCGCCAAATTCGTCGTCAAAATCTCGCCAAGCGTTAGGGACGGAGAAATAAGTTATTCTTACAGCAGATAAATGATTATTGGCGTTCAAATACAAATGTATTACTCAATATCCTTTTCCATGAATGGAACGAGCTAGAACCACAAGAATGATGTTACCAAATTTATCGCATGGTGTTACATATGAAAAGTGAACATGTTTCTCAATAGGAAATAGTTCTATTTTATTTTATATAATTTTTCTTAAAATGTGCAATATCTCGAGAACGGTTCATGCTAGCGTTCTAAAATTTACGTCAATCGTTTTCTAATGAAAAATTACATAAGAAATGTCTATCTGCGTAACTTTATTAGCGGTTTTGATTTCTTGACGATTTTTTCAAAATTTCACTCGAAAATTTAGGGGGTTCTAAGCATTCGATTGCGTATAAAAACAATAGGCTTCCAGTGTTTACGGATTGTGATTTGTGTACCAAATTTTGTTCGAATCGGTCCATTCGTTCGTCAGTTATCGTCTCCACAGACTCACTGACACACACACACACACACATACTTTCACACACACTTTCACACACACACACACACACTTTCACACACACACACACACACACACTTTCACACACACACACACACTTTCACACACACACACTTTCACACACACACTTTCACACACACACACACACTTTCACACACACACACACACACACTTTCAGACACACACACACACACATCACTTCAAAAATGTTTGATTCGTGATCAGGGATGCTTGAAACGTGCTCTCCCGTCAAAAACTCGAATTCGAATTTTCGACCCCGTCACAATTTCCTTATACATTATGTATATAAGGAAAGTATAAAGGAAATTGCCTTACGAAAGGCATACAGTCGAATTTTGCTATGTTCAGTTACAGGGGGTAGCTTACTCCTATCATATTGCTGACAAAGAATCGAAAATAAAACAACTGTAATTATTTATATACAGCATGCGAATGTGTGTAAGTTCAATTAAGTGAATTTGCCCGAGATTGTCAAATTTTGTTCCAAAAGAAGAGGCGTTGGCATCCTGAATTAGTTAAGACACACATACTCTAGAAAGAGTCGCTGTTGATACATATATTTATTCTATAACATTCTAAACATTGTCAGAATAACTTCAATGAGGTCACAACTGCACTAGATAACAAACATGTAGGCAAGAGGACATATATATGAAAAAAAAAAGGTGCATGCACTTACTTAAACCTTATGGTAAGTCGTTTGAAAACACTAAATTTACTTTGTAATCACCACGGAATTATGTCACATTTTAAAAACAACTAATTTTAAAAATAACTCCAAATAAAATTCTAATGAAGCCACAACCGATCACAGGAAGGTGTGTTTCTATCCATGATTCCGAGAATGAAACCTAAAGGCCAGGTACGTCATGTGTAATCAATACTCTTGTCTGGAGCAACCAGAAACAAAAATGTCGAAAATGTGTTGACATTAATAAAGTTATGATGCAACAATTATTTTTAAGAATTATATTTTAAACGTTTTAATGAGCTATTTTAAAATAGAAAAATTAAAACTTACTTTTATGTTTTAATTCAGGGTACAGCTGTACCTCAGTGCAGCATTTATGGTTATGAAAAGCATTGTAGCACTACAGTGTTTAAAGTGAATTATATCAAAAGGATATATATATATGCCAATTGTTACCGAATTCATATTGACATTTTTCGGTAGGTTTATTCTAAAAACATTCAAAGATAAAATACAAGGTGTATATATTATAAAATATACATCATGTTTATTTTATACAATATATTTATGTGATATAAATGATGGTTATGCATTTAACAGAATTATCATAAAATATATATATATATCTTGCGGAAACTAAAATTGTAGGAGGCACTTACTCGAAACATAGTCCATTTCTTCTCTGTACAAAATACCACTGCAATGTAGAAGTCAAATTAGTAATTGTCTTATCGCGTGTTATATCCTCGGCAACTAAGTCGAAACTTCATCCTACTTGCTTTGAAACAGTCATTGTTCAATTACAATCACTAGGCTTTTCAAACTTGAGCAAAGTCGACTACTGTTGTTCTCTTTCATTTCCGTAGTTGAGGACTAGCCAGTTAAAAATCAAAGACAGCAATTTTCTAAACCTGTTTGAAAGGAAAGAAATCAATAAAAAATAACAGCACACACACATGCACACACTTGGGACATACATTTTTATTACTAATCAAGTATAAGTATCATATATAGACATATATATATTCATACATATATACATATATATATATATAGATATATAGATATACACATATATATATATATATATATATATACACATACCTTTTAATACCTGTTTGTTATCTGTCTGGTTTCTTTTTTATCTTTCAAGTCCCGCCCTAATCTATTTTAACACTGTACTGCAAAATATACATTCAGATGCATTTAGCAGCTTACTGTGTTGTTATTCATTACGGATGTTTGGCCAGATTCTTCATATTGTAACTTATTTTTAAAATACACACTGAATATAATTATTTGCAGTGGTCATATTTTATTGCAGACTTAGACTTAACATTTTCTGACTGAGGTATTTTGATAAATTTACACCATACTGTATTGAAGGTTAAAGTTTAAAATATTTCGAATCGATCTTACCTTATTTATCGATACTTTTTGTTTTATTCGATTTTATATTTGTTATCTATACGTACGTATTCCTTGAAATATACTTTATAATATTTCGTTAAATTTTATCAACCGAATCTTCCTAAACTATTTTCAATATGTATACTTCCTATGAAATAATATATAGTTTAAATTTATATTTTTATTTATATATCTTGTAACAGATATAACGTGTTAGTCGAATCATTTGTTCTTTAATTTTCAAAATTACGCAATTAAAGCGTAATTTTAGTAAAAGCAATGCATTTCTTAAATAAAATACATCAGTAATAACTTCCAATAATTAACAAAATTTATAGAATAAAATAATTATAATCACTAAATTTCATGTGTTCTTAAAACTTCAGCAATTAATATATCATTCCTGTGAAACTGTACATATTCGAAATTGTATGTTTCTGGCCGATTTATTGCAATCAATCTGAATTTCATTTTCCGCGAGGAATGACGTCGTTATTCACCTGTACGGTGTTGAATTCTTAGACGTGGCGCTTAAAGGGTATCTTTGTAAACTTATGAAGAAAACATTTATCAAACTTTATTGAGATTCAAACTAGAGGTCTACACAGGCTTGCATTATCCATGTGCCAGGTTGGACCTCACGTGGGACAGTTTCGGGTCGGGGCCAGTATCGCCGATAAGTTTATTTGAAAATCGGGTATTACTGAAAATAATTATTAATCAGATTAACAAATGTATAACTGCTGTATATTCTAGTACAAAACATTATTTTCAGATATATGAAGATAAATGTTAACAAAATTAGGCCTTAATGTTAAGCAAAATATTGCAAATACACTTTTTTGATACATTTTATAAAACCTCCCTTCGGACTTAATCGGATCAAGACACTAAAGTATTAGTACCAAGCTAGGCTTTGATTCTAATTACTTTCCTTATATACATAATGTATAAGGAAAGTATTGTGACGGGGTCGAAAATTCGAATTCGAGTTCTCGACGGGAAAGCACGTTTCAAGCATCCCTGATCACGAATCAAACATTTTTGAAGTGATGCCTGTGTGTGTGTGTGTGTGTGTCAGTGAGTCTGTGGAGACGATAACTGACGAACGAATGGACCGATTTGAACGAAATTTGGTACAGAAATCACAATCCGTAAACACTGGAAGCCTATTTGTTTTATACGCAATCGAATGTTCAGAACGCCCCTAAATTTTCGAATGAAATTTTGAAAAAATCGTCAGAAAATCAAAACCGCTAATAAAGTTACGCAAATAGACATTTCTTATGTAATTTTTCATTAGAAAACGATTGGCATAAATTTTAAAACGCTAATAAGAACCGTTCACGAGGTATTGCACATTTTTCAAAAAAGTAATCAAAAAGTTATATAAAATAAAAAATAAAAATATTTCCTTGTGAGAAACATGTTCACTTTTCATATGTAATACCATGCGATAAATTTGGTGACATCATTCTCGTGGTTCTAGCTCGTTCCATTCATGAAAAAAGATACTTTGAGTAATACTTTTGTGTTTGAACGCCAATAGTCATTTATTTGCTGTGAGAATAACTTATTTCTCAGTCCATAACGATTGGCAAGATTTTGGCGACGAATTTGGCGGAATGTCACCAAGTTGGAGACTTTTTTAATTGTTGCCAAATTAACAAAAATCTCGCCAAATTGATAAAAATGACGCTAAATCAATAAAAATAACGACTAATTGAAGAAAATTCAATATCATGGAAAGAATATAAGTATCTACTATAAGAATAACGTTTTTTTAGCTGTAAAAGTAGTAAATTCATTGCATTATATAAGGAAAGTCAGGTGTTGCCTACATCAGATTTTTTAAAAATATATTTGAGTTCGTCTGGAGCCACTAATGCCGGGATGAATAAAAGTGAAATATTTTGACAGATGTAGAATCTAGTTTATAAAAGTATTTACTGAAATATGCACTTAGATCTGTGACACGGAGGAACTGCGTACTGTGAAACTAAAAGTAATTTTAGCAAGGCAATGGGTCTCTAGTATCCCCACTCTCAAACTGCCCTTAAAACAGTATATACACATTTTCCAAACTATGTTTAGTGGCAGTTTCGAGATGTATATTCGAGTGATTCATGATATATCTTATTGGGAAATTAACGTACGATGTTGTACTTTATATTGACTCCGCCACAGCATACTTACATTTTCTGAAAACAAAATTAACTTTTTTATACAAAAGTTTTTTGATGTATCGTAACATATAGATTGGTATCTGACGCCATTCAACGTTTTTTATTTATTATGAAAATATACATACTTATGCATATTGGTACTACAATACAATTGTAATGTAAATCATCCATGAAAATTGGTACATCGTGATATATACGTGGGCACGCCACTTCCTGTTGCATTATGTAATTGAACAGTGGTGTTTACAAGAATATAGGGAATAGTATAACATCCTACGTCCTTGATTATACATCTCAAACTATAAATAGTACATCACGACAGAAATTACCATACCGTAGTATTTTGATAAGCGCGTCCTCTTTTTTCAAGTAAAAATCGGAAAATAATTAGAGGGCATTAATAATCGAATTTTAAGGAAAGGAAACCAATAAGAATTTTAAATGGTTGCAATGAGAATTTTCGAACATATATAAGATGGATTGCAGCTTTGAATTTTCCGCGAATTCTGATTTCAGAGTCTCATATCGAAACAATTTCATTCAATGTGCAGTTCGTAAACGAAAATTAAAATTAACTTTAAAAGCAAAATTGCGGTTATCTAGTCAAATCCTGATATGAAGCGAGGAATGGGAGATTTAATGATGGCACCAATTTTTATACTTTAGGAATGAAGTGCTCTATGATTTAAGACTGGCGCCACCAATCCCGATAGCAGAACATATATTTATTGTAAAAAATAATTTTTATATTGCCAATACATTATGTCTACACATCTATACTCCTGTTATGATGCTATGCACACAGATGAGTTCATCGTGTAAGATGTTTAACTAGGAGATAGAAAAATACGTAATGAAAAGGAAATGATGCTACATTATTAAAACAGTATAAATCAGTGTCACACCCTTCACTTCGGAAGAAAGTTTAATTTTTTTTATAGACTAGTCTATTTTTAATACTTTTTAATATTTCACGCAGTTCCGACTCATGAATATATTTAACAAATGATATTTTCAGAAAACATACTTATATTTAACAAATTAAATTTTCAGAAAACTTGATTATATTTAACAAATGATATTTTCTGTAGAATTGATGTATACACAATCAGTATTCACATACTTACCTCTAACTCAGCGTAAAGGCAATAAAAAGGAAATCCATATTTTTTTATAAATAGTTGGTAAAAACTTTATTACTTATGAATTCAAAGCTAAATTCAAGTAAATTTTCAACAGTTCCTCATATGGAGTTAATCAGCGTTTAAATATAAAAAAATAAGAATGATTACGACTTCAATTTAATTGTTAATAATGTTACAATGGAACGTGTATTATTCTGAATAAGTTGAATTATACCGCATTTTAGATAGGGTACAGTTTTCTCACGCCTGTTAAGTGACGTCCACTACCTTCAGGTATACGTTGTAAATTAATAGATTTAACATATTTAGGTACATGATAATATCAAAATTTTTACCACTGTGAAATTGCAATGAAAACATTTATTATATTATTAATTACAACCAATGAACAACTTTAAAATGTAGATACGCTTGCAGTTTCCATGCTTACAATTTGTCAGTTATAAAATAGTTTCAACCAAAAAATCTACCTTTTAAAGATAATAGGTAACATTATATATATTTATAATTATCGATTGAGATTAAAAGTTTGTTTCGAATATATGAGTACATTTGATACATCAGTTTTTTTCAAATAATCCCAGGTCCACAGACAAATAGAACGTGGTTTAATTATACATTTATTTGAAAGGGTTGAAATATGTACGTATGATAAAGCTGAATAAGTACATTCAATATTTAAGAACGTACCTCAGATTGAAGATTTAGCTGATTCTACATTGGGAAGATAGTATAATCCCACTATGGCGTCGGCTTGTGATGTTGCAGTACGTAAAACACACCAACAGGACGATTAACGAAAGTTTGGAATGAAATTTCCCTCAGTTTGGTAAAATATTTTTCCCTTTTCACAAAAATTTCCCTCCGTAATATAAGAAAAAATGCTTTTTTATACAATATACATCCCAAACTGACTGATTTGTGGGCTAGTTGTCAAAAATATATTTTGTCTCATACAAGATATTATGTTTAATCATTTAAAGTTAATACTTTTTTTTTCTTTTGTTTCAAAGTTTCCCCACATTTTCCCCTATAGGTTTTTCTCTTTTCCTGATTTTTGTCAGGATTTTCTTCTAAACGGGGATTTTTTTTTCGACTGACCATCATTAATAAGGGAAGACAACAAAACATTAGAAGAAAATTAAATCGTCGATTCATATTTTAATGGTAAAGTAGTCGTATAATTTAAAGTAATCACATGTACTCGAACAATTCATGAAATAATTTTTAATTGGAAAAAGTTTTAAATGGAAGCAAAACATTGAGTAGCAACGTTTATATTTTTCATGATGATGCAAAATTTACAAGAAAACAAAACACATTATACACAGAAATACATTTTCTACATAAAAATAAATAGGATATAGCACCAATCAAATAATCGCCCAAATACTGCCTGCAATAAAAACACATTTTATGAAAACTTCGTAAATACAGCAAATGTACAAAATTAAAACCGGTTTCAGAGGCATTTACAGCATTTTTCCTCAGTTCCGACAAAAAGCGTGACTTCACTTACTCAAGTCAGAAGAGTAGAGGAGTAGCCGATCTGACTTGAGTTAAGTGAAGTCGTGTTTCTTGTCGGTCCTGAAGAAGAGTGCTACCATTTGCATTTGAAACCGTTAAACCCGTTTAAATTTTAGATATGTGTGCTGTATTTGTTTGATGAATTATGAATAACAACAATAATAATGTTTTAATTAGTTAGTTACAGCTAGGTAATAGTCACACTTTTTAACAGGCACGCATTACTTGCTATAAAATACAACGACTTAAATAAGTTCAAGAATTGAATATTGTTGTCAACTTCAGCAGCAAACAGTATCTGATAACTTTCACGCTTTATAAAGCAATACAACGGAATAATTGTTACTGTTGTACACATCTGTTATTACCTGCAATACATGGTAATGTATTGGGAAAGTATTAGAATCATGTCGAAAATTCAACTCGAGTTTTCGACGGATCTATAGGTTTTGGGACCTCTACAGTACAAAAAAAACTATTTTTAGCGTGACGTCTGTGCGTGTGTCTCTGTGTGTGTGTGTCTGTATGTCTGTTTGTCTGTGCAATGCATGTCTCTACTCTAACGCAAAAACTAATGGACCAATCTTCATATAAGTCACTCGTGGGATAACCTGGTGCTGATTAGATTTCGGTACGATTCGAAAAAACAGAAGTCGACTTTCTTGCGAAATGGCCGCAAAAATCGTATGTAGCCACAATAGCTAAACACCTAATTCACAAAATTTTACAAAATGTGGTAGATAAGTCACTTCGGAGGCTACCCTAGCACTGATTAGATGTCGGTACCATTCCGAGAAAAAAGAGCCTGCCTATTTTTGCGAAATTGCCTGGAAAAATCGTATGTATCCACCATAGCTAAAAACCTCATTGACCAAATTTCACAACATGTGATAGTTAACTCTCTTGCGGGGGGGGGACCATGGTATTGATTAGATGTTGGTACGATTCGGGAAAAAGGAACCTGCCTATTTTCTAACTGTCCGCAAAAATCGTATATATCCACCTTAGCTAAAAGCCTACTTGACCAAATTTCACAAAATGTGGTAGATAAGTCACGTGGAGGTTACCATGGTACTCATCAGATGTTGGTACGATTCGGGAAGAAGAAACCTGCCTTTTTTGCTAAATGACCTGGAAAAATCTATATGTCCACCCTAATTAAAAAACTAATTGACCAAATTTCGCAAAATGTGGTAGATAAGTCACTTGGGGGTGTTACTCAGGTACTGATTAGATGTCGCTACGATTCGAAAAATAGGAACCTGCCTTTTTTTGCTAAATCGCCTGCAAAAATCGTTTGTATCCACCCTAACTAAAGAACTAATTGAACAAATTTCACAAAATGTGGTGGATAAGAGGCTTGGGGGTTACCTTGCTACTGATTAGATGTTTGAACGATTGGGTAAAACGGAACCTGCCTTTTTTGCTAAATCGCCTGCAAAATCATATGCATCCACCCTAACTAGAAAACTTACTGACCAAATTTCACTAAATGTGGTAGGTAAGTCACTTGGGGGTTCTCCCCGGTACTGATTAGATGTTGGTACGAATCAGGAAAAAGAAACCTGCCTTATTTGCTAAATCGCCTGCAAAAATCGTATGTACCCACCTTAGTTAAACCTAATTAACCAAATTTTCCAAAATGTGGTAGATAAGTCACTTGGGTCATTACCCTGGTACTCATTAGATGTTGGTACGTTTCAGGAAAAATACACCCGGGAACGAGTCAGAAAAGGGGCTATTTTTAATAACTTAAGTATCAGGTCTATAAAAGATCAAGTGTACGCAATAATAAACTTCTAGTAATTTTGTTTTACTGCAACTTAGCTAAAATCCTAATTGGCCAAATTTCACAAAATATAGATAAGTCCTTTGTGGTTTGATAAGTCTTTGTGGTTGTTCTTCCCGAATCGTACCAACATCTAATGAGTATCAAGATAACCTCCACCTTACTTATCTACCACATTTTGTGAAATTTTGTCAAGAAGGTTATGTGGTTTTAATGAATACTTAAAGGAGTACAAAGGTACTGATGGTAGAGCTATGATTCTACGAATAAAAGTGTCCGTAGAATTATCATATCGTAAAACATAAATAGATAAATTTATTTTTCTTATAAAAAATAAATAAAAAAAATCTGATGTGGGCAACACATGACTTTCCTTATATAATGTAATGAATTTGCTACTTTTACAGTAAAAAAAATAGGTTTTCCTTATAGTAGATACTAATATTATTTCCAAGATATTGAATTTTCGACAATCAGTCGTCATTTTCATTGATTTAGCGTCACTTTTATCCATTTGGCGAGATTTTCGTTAATTTGGCAACATTTCAAAAAAGTCGCCAAGTTGGCGACATTCCGCCTATTTCGTCTCTAAAATCTCGTCAAGCGTTATGAACAAAGAAATAAGTTATTCTTACAGCAGATAAATGACTATTGGCGTTCAAATACAAAAGTATTACTCAAAGTATGTGTTTTCATGAATGGAACGATCTAGATCCACGTGAATGATGTCACCCAATTTATCGCATGGTATTACATATGAAAAGCGAACATGTTTCTCAATAGGAATTTTTTTTTATTTTATATGACTTTTTGATATTTTTTTTGTAAAATGTGCAATATCTCGATAACCGTTCATGTTAGAGTTCTAAAATTTATATCAATCGTTTTCTAATGAAAAATTACATAAGAAATGTCTATTTTCGTAGCTTTATTAGTGGTTTTGATTTTTTGACGATTTTTTCAAAATTTCATTCAAAAATTTAGGGGGGTTCTAAACATTCGATTGCGTATAAAAACAATAGGCTTCCAGTGTTTACGGATTGTGATTTTTATACCAAATTTGGTTCGAATCGGTCCATTCGTCCGTCAGTTATCGATTCTACAGACTCACTGACACACACACACACATACTTTCACACACACACATACTTTCACACACACACATACCTTCACACACACACACACACACACACACACACACACACACAGACATCACTTCAGAAATGTTTGACTCGTGATCAGGGATGTTTGAAACGTGCTCTCCCGTCGAAAACTCGAATTCGAATTTTCGACCCCGTCACAATACTTTCCTTATACATTATGTATATAAGGAAAGTAATAAATATTAACGTCAGTAATCTGAAGGGCACAGCAGAGTTAACGGGATTTAAGAAAAACTTTAAGCTTGTAAAATCAACTATCGATAATAATTACAATCAAATCCACAGTAAAGTAATGCACTGTTTAGAATTACTGGGTTAAGACTGGGATTAAGTATGAAATGTTTCATACTTTTGTAAATTTTAAAACTATTTCGAAGGAAACACTAGAATTTCTGAGTAATATACGTAACAAGAACATTAATTTCAGAAATTAATTTATAAATTCTGATTTTCAGTATTCCAAATAAATTATTAGTTTTTTGGTGAAAGTACAGACGAAATCGAAGACACACTAATAAAATATGAAAATGCAAGAATAGGATCAGACACATTACTATGAATATCAAGAAATTTGTATTTTCACAAGAAAAGTTGCATTCTGTGAGATAACAAATCTTGCTTGCATCTCAAGTACAGATATACTATTACTTTCTTAACATATATAAAGTATGAGGACAATATTATGTGAAGGGTTCGAAATTTCAAATTCAAGTTGTCGGCGGCAGATCAAGTTTCAAGCATTTCTGAATTTAAATCGAACGTTTTTGATGTGATGTCTGTGTGTGCATATTATTGTGCGTGCATGTATATTAGTAGTCTGTGTTGAGTTACTGTTGTTACTTTTTCTTTACGGCCTAGGGATGGATAGACCATGTCCATGAGTCAATCAATAGAACAAGAGACCAAAGAAAAATATATCTGGTTAAACCATTGCAAGACCGGATACGGTCAGGAGAGAACTGTTCATAGTTAAGTTGAAGAAACGTTGGAAAAACATGAAGTCCCTGGAAAAATAATTGTACTCTTGTATTCCACTGACAAGTCTTGATATGGGTGTATAGATTTCCTTATCATCCATTTGCTCAAATGCAGCTCCAGGATGTTACCTGTGGTACCAGCTATGAGGCAGGAGACTCCTCCAGATATAATTGTTCACATTTTTCTATTTTGAGAAGAGTTCTTCGGAAAATAGTAAACTAGGAAAAAGTAACGGATCATGAGATCTCTTCTTAGCTAATCTATCCATAGTCTCGTTATATTGGGGATCCACATGTGAAGGAAACCACTGCATGTGTATTTCACTATCAGAGCCTTGAGATTGAGGACAATGTCGGGCCCGACCATCACTCCAATTTCCCTAAAGTTGCTCAGGTATTGAATAAAGCTACGACTGGCAGAGGATATTCAAATGTTTTTGTAGATTATGCGAGACAACATATATTTCAATATCTCGTCAATGGCCTTGAGGGCTTTGATAAGGACGTCTCTATCGATGTCTTAATTTTTTTATTTACTTCCATGTGTTTAAATCTGAATAGCGTCGATGAGAGTATTACTGATGGTCTCCAAAACTAGTTGTTTTACGTGAACAGGAAGTCAACTTAAGTTCTTACTATAAGGGACTAAAGGTTCAGCATGGAAGAACCGTTTTCCATAAATCTTCCAGAGGGTTCATATCCCGTTTTAAAAAGCAAAAGTTCAACATCTGAGCATAAAGTATTCATTTTCTTTGCAATACTAAAAGGTATATCTTTCTTTAGTTTCTGATTGTTTTGCCCCTCCCCCCCACACCCAAATCTTGCTGTGTGATTTTATGAGCCATTGCTCTTATGTATTCGATATTCAGCACCTAATAATTTTTACTTGTTACCAACAATTAAAACTAAAATGCTTGGTCAACGATTTAACAACCAAGGAGAAGCGGTTGAAGCTTATAAATCAAATGTTTCTACTACACCAACAATTGTATGGCATAACCGTTTTGAAAATTAGTTTACTCGAATGCAAAAATATATTAATGCTAAAGAAGAATATGTTGAAAAGGAATAACACGATTTTTTTTCAATACAGAAATATTTTATGTTTTTTTTTCTAAAATCATAAATACTAGCTTGTAAGTAAAAGCGTTGTTTGGTTTTCGAGAATTTGCTGCATGTTCAGGTGTAATTTAATTAGAGATTTCTATATCGTATATTGGCCGAATTTCTAGTATAAAATTATGTATATTTATATCTATTAGATTTGAAGTTATAAATGTCCAAAGTGTTTACATTTTAGATAATGCTCCGATTTCCGCCACATTGGTGAAGCACAAAGCATAGGTGTTAATCACATAAAAATAAAATCAATGTTACATTCTCAGTAAATCTAAAATGTGTGTTAAGATGCATTTCACTCGTACCCCGGGAATTGCCATTTTTTCATTGGCTACAGAACTAGCCGGAGGAATTTGGAGCTTTTGTATCTTAGAACACGAATCAACTGAATTTAGTGTCATATATCAGCGTGTGTCTATGTAAAACTTGACCATTCTCATACAATTTGACCATTTTCGAACAAATTGACCAGCTGTGTATGAACTCATGCGGTATTATAAGTTATAGAATCAAAGCTTTAGAATTGATAATTCTAATTAAGAGAAACATTTTGGGGGAAATCCTATTATGTCAATACTTCTTGTAATTTCTTTATGTCTGCTGAAATTAAAGGGTTCAGCCAGTTTAATACATTGACTATTCGGTCGTCGAATATTCGGTAAGCGGAATTGAAAACGGGTATTCTTATACTGTGGCATCATGTTTCGGTTCGTATGTGTGGGTTTAAAAATGTATATACAGCGACATGTAAATAGACATAATCGACTCAAAATAGAAAGTGACATGTAAATAATTGACCATTCCCAATATCATCGGGAATTGTAGAAAATTTACGTATTTTTATTTCCTCTACCGTGCATAAATTTGTTGCCAATTGGCATTTACAAAAATATCAATATCCATTGTTTAAAATGCAATTTATTCTTAACAATGTGTTTACACAAAAGAACATATCACGACAATGCAAACAATTGCATGGAAAATTCTGACCAACAATCGCTTCTCACTTCAAATCGAGGTTTTGATTGAATAAGCATCTCTTGCAATTTTATGCTATTTTCAAGCTATTTAAACGCGAGAAAGTTTTATTAAATCTTATATTTAGTGACTCATACTAAGCTGTGATTCACTTTTTGACTATTTATTAGTTTCAACGCCTTTTTTATATAAAGGCAATTTTTAAGATCTCTTTAAAAAGATATCAGAGTTAAGATATCTGTGATAGTATCCAATTATCAATTGGTTTAAAATTTTTGACATCGGAATATCTCTTAAGATCGATGAAAATGGATCGGAGTGAAATCGAAAGATTTCGGCGCCTCAGAAAATGTGGCAAGATATGTGAAAACGAATATCGTAACAAAACGGTGAATTGGGTAATTCAGTTCTTGATCACAGAATATATGTACGAATTTGTCCAAGAACTTGGATATGGTGGTTACGGCGATGTTGTGGAAATGCTAAACACGGATGGGCACTCAGTGGCCGTGAAGATAATTTTGAAAGAATACGAAAGTCCGATGGAGACGGAAATGTGGCCCAGTTTCGATCATGCAAATATTCAGCCACTTTTGAAAATCATTCCTATAGATGCTGCTGAAGCAAGAGTGTTTATAATGCCGAAGCAAAAGACTAGTTTGTTTGAAATTCTACGAGACGGAAAACTTTCACACAGTAGTACACCTTTGACGTGGCAATTGATGAAACAGTGGTTTTGTCATATTTTGAGAGGACTTGCTTACCTTCATGACAGGAAGCTATGCCACCTGGATATGAAGCCCGAAAACGTACTGATATTAGATGATCTGTCAGCTGTGATCTGCGACTTCAGTACAATCGGTGCCACAGATGAGCAGATTAGAAGGTTAGTAGAACGGTTGGACTAAAATATTGTTCCTTAACCATAGAAGAAATCTTACTTGCAAAAGGATGGAAAATGAAATTTGGATTCCAGTTCAAGCTGAGCTAAATTCGTCAGTTTTACATGATTATGTAAAAATGTCGATTTCATAAATAGAATCCATTTATATTTCTTAAACATTGATACGGATACTTAGTAAAAACGAAATTTACTTAGTCAAAGAGGGGGTTTATATTTTGATATTTTTCAATGTAAATGAACGAAAAACTTGATTAAATTTAAAATTATTTCTACAATATATTTGCTCATTTTCTCTAGTATGTATTAATAATTTATACTTTCTGCAGTTTTATAGTGAACATATTTTAACATATTAAAAATTTTGATTCACTTTGAACGCTTATTTTGTCTTATTTAGTGCATAGTTAGTAATTCTATTAATATAAACTGTAAATAGTAGAATAATCGTATTTCGTTATTTAATAAATGCAGTGTGGTTTCTAAAATTAATTTCCATGTATTTAAAAATGTATTTTACAAACATTGAAAGATAAAATATCAGACTTTTCTTTCATTTAAATTAGGGTTATGTAATTGGATACGTGACTCTTCATGTAGTTCCCCTAAGAACTGCAAAATTGTGATCGAATGTGTTCCTCGTTGTGAAATTAATTACAAGTAGCAGCAACTGATAGGTAACAATACGTAAATATAACATTTAAAGAGATTCGGAATTTCTTTTTTTTAATTTAAATTATTTTTCTCTTATAGCGAATCAATCAGTGCTTAATCGAATGAATCAAACTTTATAATTATTTGATAATTTAATTTTCCTAAGCCTTAAAAACGTTTTAATACACTCTTTTGGTGTAAAACTAGACCTTGTTATCCCCAAATTAGAAATTTTGCATTTGCTAGAGTTTAAATTGTTATAAATAAAATTTGGTTTATATGAACTAGAACTCTAAAATTCAAATCATTAGTATACTTTGTCTTTGCGATTTGCAGATCTAAATATAATTTTTTTAGTTTCTGTGTACGATACTAAAGTCACTCCTCTAAAGAGTATTTTTTTTTCTAATTGTTTTCATATTTTCCTTTCAATGCTTTAAAATATCTCTTGACAAATTTCCATTGTACTGAAAGTAAATGAATCGCTCCAGGAGATGAATTGTTCAGAGAATTATCATGCTTTTTCTTAATGAAAATCGCATATATCGAACAATTCGAATCTTAAACATGCCGATTACAAAATATTTTGCTTAGTTACAGTTTTTAAAACAAATTATTTACACAAAATTTCATAACGGTAAATGGCTTCTCGTGTTATCATCTATGCAGACATATAGACTGAAGTCTTCCTGGAAATTTTCAGTTTTAATTCCGGAAGTCATGAATCTAGCTCAAAATCTCAAGTTCTGTAATTCAGGAGATTTCTCTTGCTTTGTTCGGCTGCTGAGTCGGGCTTTCGAATCCGACCTGCAAGTATGGATGTTATGTTGCTGGGCTTAGAGTGTTCCGCCGCCACTGATGCGCTGGGGCAACGTCATGTGACGTATAAATGGTTCACGACACTGCAGATTGATTGACGAATGATAGTTTTATCAAGTGCTACTGCTAAAATAAAAAAAAATAATTCAGGAGAAATTAATACTTTCTCTATACAATAGTGTGAGAAAGTAGAAAAAAAAGGAAGAACTTAGTTGACAATAATTCTTCGTACAGTTATATATTATGTTCTTATATTTTTGCCATTCTTCATTGATCTAGTATTGGAGTCCCAGAATTTTGTTATCCTCCAGAAGCGTGCAGATTTCATGGCCTTGGAATAAATTCAGATGGAGACAAGTTCGATATGTGGACTGTCGGGATGTTGATCTTGAACTTTTTCACAAGATATTCAATAGACGATGATGTGGCAAAAGCAGACGACTGGAGTGAACAAGTGTATCCCCATTTGTTCATGGCATTAAAGGTTCGAATAACTTTCTTTCCATTCCAATTCTATGTTTCTATAACATTTTAGATCATGTTAGAAGCTTTTACACTCCGTATGCAAATCAATGATACTGAAACTCGGGTGGTCTTGTGGTCTTGGCTTGGAAGGCCTTAAATGCAATAATTGACCTTGAATGTTCTCTTTACATAAAAATTCGCTCAAACTGTCGACTAAAATAATCTGAAATTCAAATACGTCGACAGTAGCAGTATAAACAGTTGAATAAATGTATCGAAACCATAAAAGGATGTTGACAGACGAATCCTTGCCATTGATAGTGTGGCTGTTCCGTGTTTTTATTGTGAGAAAGCGGGATGTTTCTCTCCCCGAATGAATGATGCCGTTAATCAATTATTTATGCTGGTACTTACGAAGAATTTTATTTTCAGATTGTTCTATTTATGTTTGATATTGAAAGATATTTTGATTGTTTAAATGAGTTCCAAAACAAGAAGCTTTAGAGATGCTAGAAACAATGTTTCACCAATGACTATTGATGCGAAAGTCTGATTAGGATCTAAGCGGTGTGTGTTTACCAGTAAATCCTATTCTGTGGTAATATGTCGTCGGAGTTCAGTTTCGTCGGAGTTCAGTCGGAGACAGTTTCTCAATAAACGAAAACGATCTTATAAGATTTTAAGCTACACAAGAGGCTTGGAGTCTTGATTTATAATTATGGTCAAATGCCCCATAAATGGTATGTGCTACCAATAGGAGTTATTAAACATTATATTCTAGAAATACAGTTCATCCAATGACCTTTTATTGGTGAAGTCATTTTTGCCATATAATTGTTGGTTGGTAAAAATTAGCGCTGAAACGTCCATTTCTCAGGATCTGCCATAGATAGAGCTTAAATTATAACTGATATGAATTTCGCACCCAATTCATGAGGAAGTAATGGGTTTGTTTTTCATTCCCACTTTCAGTCCCGCATTTGGATAAAATATTTCTTTGAAACATACGTTTCTCAAGATCGGTTATTTCTAGAGTTTAGATGATGACTGATATGTATTCAGCATTGTATTCTAAAGGGGGTCAAAGGACTCATTAAGGTTTTTCACTTCCGGTTTGGGGATGCCACTATCTAATAAAAAATATACATTTCCATATAACCATTTATCTCCAGGAATCTGCTGCAGATATAGCCTTTGATGACTGCTATGATTCCATCGTCAAATTCTGGGGGAGGTATAGGGAGTTTACAAAGAATTAACACATTTTTTTCACCTTTGGTCTAAAACATTTCATTGATACGCCTGCTTCAAAATTGGTTACAGTTAGAGCTTAGATTATGACTGATATAGATTGAATATTAAATTCCGGAGCGGACGGGGGAGGATGGATATCCTTTCCCGGTTCTGAAGATGACACGTCCGGTGTTTCAGAAAATTTGCATGGCAGTACAAAATATGCGAAAGAGAATAAAAGATGTTTCTTAAATATTTATCATAGTGGGCATACCATTTGCCACCCTGTGGGAAGGCGACATCATTTCTTCTTCATAATCGGCTTATTAAGTCAAACTGGGACCAACTAGTGATCAGTAAGACTATTGACAAAATATAGATGGAAATAACCTGAAATGAAACACTAAACCTTCTTTGAGCCCAACAAACTTCGGAAACTATTTTCTCAAATTTTTGTCGTACCACAACTCAAGGTAACACGGATATCTATAATTTGCTATTTAAAATATATGTGTCTTCTCCTTTCCTGTGCATTTTTGCATATGTGGTAGAACAATCAGAACGGCCTTCCAGAAACTTCGAAAAACAACTGAAAATCCCTCCGTATAAGACAATTTTATAGGGTTTTCCCCAATAGTAAGAGTCCTGAATCTTCAGTACTGCGGATGGATTAAACAAGTAGAAACGATGGAAAATCTGAAGAACTTTGTATCATTATTTTGCTACACCAGGATCAATTTTGCGGGTAAAATATTATTAGCGAAGGCAGGAGAAATGTGCATAGCGGCTACGTGCTGGCTGATTTCATCAGTAACATTAGCGGTTCATTTTACTATTGAATAGTGCATGCCAATTTGACGCATATTAATGTTTACATATTTTCATTTAAGGATCCTAATTTTGAAGTTACGGTCAACTTGTATTATCCATCACTAAAAGCTGATACTCAATCTGTGAAAATTCTGAAGAATTTCATTCTGATGTTCCTGAGAGTGGATCCCCAGGAAAGACCCTCTGCAAAATTCGCGTTAGAGCACGAATTTCTGGAAATAGGAAATGTGAACATCCTTCCGGATAAAATGTGGATCGAGAAAGGTAATTTTTCGCCATTCGCATGAAATTATCTTGAATCCAAAATAGTAAATAAACCCTATGCAACATTTCAGTGCAAAAGGTAATAAAACTAATGGATATAGCGGGAGGCTGTCTAGATATATCATTTTTACTTCCTCATTCAATGTAATCCAGTATAGAGAAATTATTCTTTTCATTAAAAGTTTCGAATTTGAGATTTTGATGTCAGTATATATTTTAAGAACTCTTGAATACGTTTCGGCTAATACTGGATGCCTGTCTGTCTGTATGCCTGTGGTATATATCGTGTGTGCATGATAGTGGTCACAAATATTAATGTATTTTCACTAAACTATATATCCGACTTTGCTATAAAAAATCTAGAAATAGATAGATTTTGTTTAGTTCGTGCGAAAACTTCGAAATTTTATAATTTCTTAACATGGCAGCATAGGACAAAATTTGATATAATCACGCATAAAAGGGATTCTTTATGGTTCCATGATTACGAGACTTAATATTTTCAATCATTGTTGTAAAATATAACAGCGATACAGTTTTTTTGCTCGTGACGTCATTAACCGCTTCGGGGAACAAGTGCCCCCTCCCGGGTACATTGCTAAGTATGGTATCAATTGAATTTTTTTTCGAGCCTTTTGAAGTAAATGGTAATCGCTATAATTGTAATCATTTAAGCCCACAATACTGATTTTTCAAAAATTCTCTGATAAAATTTGAAAAAAAAATATATACAAAAAATGTATTTTTGTAGGAGTAAGTCGAGGTGAGCCACAATCCAATTAAATTTTAATTTAGCTGCTTTAAACGTGGTAATTAATTGCAGCACATTATCGCTGTTAAAAATGTTTATAAATTAAAATTAAATATAATACTTTGACTAACTAAATGAAAATAATTGTTCCAGTAGCAGATATTTTATATAGTTTGCCAAATTGTCACTATGCATTTCCCTGTTATTCGTATGATTAAAAAAAATATTCGAAGGTTCAGATTCTCATAGCATTATTTCCTATATCAGATAAAGATATTGCCTTGACCCAGGATGTCATATGATCATGATGTACGTTGAAGGCCCAGACCACACAGCCAACCCTAGGGCTTACGGCAATCAAACGTGTGGCCGGATCATGATGTACGTGTAATATATACGATTTAATGATAGTTTGATCTACGGTATAGATAAAAAGGGTATTAAAGTAGTTTATATACATACGAATTCAGTGGATAAATTAAATTCATTGTGGCTATCAGTGTTTTCGTCGACTTGAAAAAAAGGTTTAAAATAACTTCTTCGCTATTTTTTTATAATCTAGTTGCTGATCTGAATTGTATTTCCATGTATCCTGCTTCCAAACGATTGTTAACGATCCTTGTATTTGCATTTTCAGTTCCAAGTGAGTCCATAAAAGTGGCTGTCGAACTTTATGCTGCCTTGAAGGATGTTTTAAGTATAAATCCTGAAGTTTCATTCAATACTGAGGAAATCTCCGATCAAAGAGCAATTCTGTCTGTAGAAAAAGAATTAGAGCAGAAAGATCTGGAAAATGTCGCTGATATATGTAAAAATATTTCAGATGAAAACGACTCCAATGATATTTTATGCTGTTTGAGAAATATGTTTCGTTCTGCTAATGCATCAGAAACGTTAAGTGCAGAGATTGTACCTCAGCTTGACGATCAGACTCTTAATGTAGTACTTCATGACTCGACAGGTATTCAAAGCGAAGCTATTGAGAATTTGTTTAAAATTGAAATCGATCCAAATTTAGGTGGAAACGAAGATCCAGAAATCGAACCCGAATTCAAAGAAAAACAAAATGATTCTCGTTCTGAAGATTTATCTTTAAAATCGAAGTTCACCAGTGACGCGACTAAATCTGATGACAAAATTTCCGAGACCGGCAGCAAAACCAGTAAGATAGAATCCAATACCGGTGAAACAGTCGAGAGTGTAAAAGAACATATGGAAAATGGTATGGAGATATTTTGTGCAATTTCTTTATTTTATACAATTTTGCAGTTCATGAATTTAGGTTTACTTTTTCACTGTTTTGAAAACAGTCATTTGAAGTTTTATTGGAATTATTATTCAACTAGGTTAAAAGAAGTTAATTCTGGTTGGAGTCACGCTAACCCTCGTAATAATCAATGTTTCGAAAGATCGAAGTTTAATATCAAAACAACTAAGCGTAAGTGGTCCGTAATGTAAATAAAAAGCCCACGTATAAATAAATTACATTTCAATGGACAGATCACATAGTTGTTGTGGTTAAAACCCAGACCGTCCGACCTACAAGAAAGGTGTAAGGTAACAGTTTGGACGGCCGGGAAGTGCCACCCAATTTAGACCGGAACCCAGTGGGAGAGGCATCCACAGGGACCGTATTCTCCTTCCCCTACCACCAACCACTCGGAGGGACTTGTGGACCCACATGTTTAACGTGATCGTACTCCACATGAACACGGCGGCAGTTGTGGCAGAGTGCAAATCCAGCGCGCAAACCACCGGGCTACTGCGCCAGAAATGTGCCAACAGCACGCGGTGTTCCCAGGTGGTCACCCACCTAAGTACTAACCGCGCCCGATACTGCTTGGCTTCGGTGATCTAACGAGAACCGGTGATTTCAGCACGGTAGGGCCGTTGACATAGGTCACTTTGTTGAAGACCCAGACCGTCCACTCGTCCGAGGACTTAGAGCAACTATATAGGTCACTTTGTGTCACTTCTCAATGGACAGATCACTTAGTGTGATACTTACATATTTAACAAAAGTTCTGAATATCAAAAATGGTTTTAAATGTAAGCATACAAATGACCCATATTTTAAAGTTCTGTTGACATAGTAGTTGCGATATGTAAAATTATGTTTCATTTCCGATCCCTCTTTGCTAACTATTTTGAACGTTTTTAGACATGTTAATCTAAAAATCAATTCATTATAACACAATTTTTCAAAAGTCTCATTAGAAGAATAGCCAACAGACGATTTCGATATTTGAAGCGTAACTCTGTTACTAGGGTTACAAATGAAATCAAAAACTAAGAAATGCAATTATGAATTTAATTATGAAATATAATAAACATTTGTCTGCTAGAATTATAAATTAAACTGAAGAACACCTGTAGAGTTAATTAAGAAACATTGGCATATTTTTCCCTGCACAAAATGATATGAAAACAAATTTTGTATATTCAGCTGTTCTCGAGTTTATATTTGGAAGATTGTTTTAACAAAAAATTCCCAGATTTCTACATCTTTAGAACAAAATTTCAAGATTTTATATATTCCTCACTACCTGTAGATCAAGTAGTCCCAAGTGTATAGCCAAATTTCAAGTTTCTACCTTCACTCATTCGGCTGTAAATTCATCATCTATAGTCAGTGAGTCTCTCTTAACTGTATGCTATAGATAAGTAGAAATCGTTTTGAAACTTTCGTGCAGTGAAATAATAGAAAACTATAAACAGACCGAAGGAAAAAAAAATCTTTATCAGTGAAATTGACCTGCAAACCATTGCTTATATGAAATATCTGGATTATTTGACTTCGCTTTTCTATTTCATACATAAAGTTGCAAAAAAAAAAATTAAATTAGACTAAAAAGGCGGGAATTTAAAGTCCCGAGATTTTTAAAATAAATCCCGGAATTTTGGAATTTATTTTTAAAGTTCCATAAATGGATTATGCTAATTTAAGAAAAAGAAAGATTTATACGAAATTGAAATGTAAGACAAAGTAAAAAAGATCCCATGCCAAACAATATCTGTCAGCCGTTTTGTTTCTATTAAATCCACTCATAAAATGAACAAACGTGAATTTCTTGGATAACTTTATAGAATGGATCGCACTAGTGGGGCGGAGATTTTTTTCCGAATTTCTGCACGTTTAATGATTATTTTTAACAATTGATACTCTTATAAAATTTAAGAACCGCCTTTGTACAAATCATTACATGAATCCCCGAAGGGCATCTGCGTATCCATTGGGGATAAGAAAGTTCACAAACAAACCATTAATCTTTATTATCATTTGATTAATTAAAATGGGGTAGAGATGCATTTGTCGCTTTATACATTTATACACTTTTAATGATCGTTTATATCAGCTGATACTTTTATGTCCTACGAACGTGGAACAAAGTCTCCGATAATTGCATTTGTATGCCTTAAAATTTATAAAATAATCCAGCTTTCTCTGTAAAATTATTTTTTGCGAACTCACCAAGTAACTCTGGAATCCACTGGAGAAAGAGTTCAAAAATCACGGATTGCGTACCATTGATATGCTGTAACATTTTATTGATTTAATTGCAGCAGTGAAGATATCGACTGTTTTTCATTTTACAGAAAATACTGGACCCCAAAGGAAAACAGTCGGTCGAAGAATAAGGGGATGGTTCCGGAAACGTTGGGAAGGCCTCCGGAAGTGTTGCTGCTGTTGCCAACAATCTTCGGATGAAAATTAATATTGAAGATCGGTTCTTAATCAACTATCTGCTAGACCTGAATCTTTAAAGAGATCCTTCTCAGGCAAAAGAAGTGTTCATGACATGTCTCTTGGTCTGAAGAGAAGTATTCGTTATCTATACTACTAATACCAAGATTTTGAACTGTTTCACTGACGTCTGTAAAATACTTGGCATTCTCTACTTCACTGAAGTTTGAATCAAAAAGTATGCCATCTAAGACGTTGAGCCAAAGTTTCTCAGTTTCAAGACGTGTTCTAATGAAATAATTTTAAATGGAAAAGGACTGTGGAGTTTGCATAAATTAGACCACCAAGAAATGCGTCACCTTGTGCCCATGCGTGTGTGTACCTGACTGAAGCTTGAATCTAAAATCTCTTGACATCTAAGCCGTTGAGCCAAAGTTTCTCAGTCTTAAGATGTATTCCAGTGAAAGAATGTTGAATATAAAATGACTGTTAGGTCTGTGTAAATTAGACCAACAAGGAATCCGTTTAAAATTTATCACATAGTGTCCGTATGGTGGTGTGGTCGGCATGGGCACGGGTGGGACCCGAAATGCAGCTGCCTCCACGTGGCGGGTCCTGGTAATTGTTTTGGTCAAAAGTTTGGCTAAAACAAGCTAAAGCTGCATAGAGTATATATTTTGATCAGTTTTCTTATAAGAAAATCAAAATTCTTGGCAGGAAGTTTACTTAGTTGCATTGTATGAATATCTAACACAACTTATTTTCACTAGTCACATATAACTTTAGATATAAAAATATGTTTGATTACCCCTAGCGTATGAAAAATCTTGGTTATTCCAAAAAGCTTTTTTAAATACATTGATGTTGTTGATTTATTCAGAGATATCTTTTGTAGCATGAATTACGTTATCGCAGCTGTTTTTACTTTTGAAGGCTTTTTTTTTATTTAGATTTCGCAATTTTAACTTTTATATAGATACATCGTTTTCTCATTTGAAATGGGATTTCAAATCACGATTTGTATGTCTATTATTATTATTTAAAGAAGAATATAATATTCTGTTCTAATATAAGAGCTATTTTATTTCATTTTAATTTATTAATATATTTAATTTAAGGCTATTATAAGTTTTTTTTTTTAATTCGAATCAGTTTTTTAGTTATTTTATGTTTCATCATCATTTTTAAATAAACACGATCCTTAAATACCTCGAAGGTGTTCCTCGCGTTTCTTAAAGGTGTGTTCCTCGCGTTTCTTAAAGTGTCTGTTTGGACAGCCAAAAATTGCAACTCAATATAGACCTGAACCCTGTGGTGGCGGCATACTCAGGGACTGTACCCCACTTCCGCTACTACTAACCTGTTAGAAAGATATATTGACCCTCATATTTAACGTGCCCAAGCTACTCCGTGTGGGGACGGGGATAGCTTGGGCAGAGTCGGGAATTGAACTTGGATCGTCTGAGTGCAATCCACTGGACTCTTCCATCGTTCAATACGCTCGTTTATAACAAATTTAAAATAAAATAACTGTCGTGTTCGGTGCTCACATGGCTACGCCACGACAGCTTGTCTTAAATCCTAAGGAACGGCGGGTACATTTTCTGGTAGAAAATAGTGCTACGGAAATTATGAGTTTCATATAATTTGTGCTTAAAACATTCGATACAGAAAGAAGGTTTATTTCAGAAAATACACAAAATGTCTTCAGAAGATCTTAAAACGTGAAATTTCTTCAAACTCTCGACTTCCAAAATTTCCCTAAATTAATAATATATTTACAGTCAACAGTAAAAAGTATAGCGTAAATAAAAGTAAAACTAAATTTAAGAAACGATTTTATGTTTTTGTTCAACTTATATTTCTGGTAAGAGAGTTTCAAATACCGCAAGTAGAATATAATGATTTGCAATCAAGAACAATAGGCATTATGTTTTTGTTGAAAAATATGTGCTTGCAGGCTTTGTGAAAACAATAGATAACATTTTTGAAACCCAAAACCATTTGAGAGGTAAAAAGATTTAAAATTGGACTCCGAAAACATCACTCACCATACTATATTTCCTCAAATAACAACTGACAGGATGCCTAAAGGAAAAAACATATGGCGTAGATAAGAAAATATATATTATTTTGTTTTTCAGTAAGATTTAGAATATAAGAAAATTCGGATATTTTGGCAAAAGCAGAGTAAATCTATAATATTTATGTGGTGATATGATCTAGGTTTCTATATTTATATATTTTACTGAATTTTATAAAAACATTTCAAATTCATTGGAATCTATTGCAAACAAATATTCATATATTACATTTAAACATGTAGAATTATACAGGGTGTCTCAAAAATATTGACCTCGGATTTTATTCCTTAAATATTGATCTTAGACATGTATAATAAATTACAAAGTTGCGTAAAAAAAGGTACATAATTTTATGAAATCCATAAAAATTTCCATAAAATCCATAAAAGTCAGGGGTTTAAATTTGAGGAAATACAAAATTTTTATACGCCCCTCGTACAAAAACATTTCCAATGAGTAAAATGTGCCCCATACACTAATAAGGTGATGTACAGAATTTCAGAATTTTATCATAAAAAGTCCTAAAAATAAGTCTAAACAAAGTTGGTGAGGAATTAATCACAAATTAAAATGTAAATGTTTACAGCAAGAGTGTAAATGACGCAACACAGAAATGCATCATTGGCAAATAATATCTGTCTCTTATCTTTAATGGACCCATACACTAATAAGGTGGTGTACAGAATTTCAGAATTTTATCATAAAAAGTCCTGGAAATATGTCTAAACAAATTTGGTAAGGAATTAATCACAATCTAAAATGTAAATGTTTACAGCAAGTGTGAAAATGACGCAACGCAGAAATGCATCATAGGCAAATAATATCTGCTTCTTATCTTTAACGGATCTTTGGCATGGATGGAAAACATTTTGAACAAGCTTTGCAATCTTTGTGTAAAGTTATTATTTCTACATAGTGTAGATACTTTTGTACCAATAAATAGCAAAATTATTATTTATTTATGTAATCATTGTTTTCTTTCGTAATTTGTGTATGACCTCTGAAACGCGATCTGCCGACATGATTTTTTCCTCTGAGCATCCATATTGATGCATCGAAAAGTGGTTTAAGTCAGCAGTTTTGTCTTTTCATATCTCTGGGACTTTTTATGATAAAATGCTGAAATTTTGTTCGTCACTTTACAAGTGTATGGGGCACATTTTACTCATTGGAAATATTTTTGTACGGTGGTCGTATCAAAATTTAAATTTTATTTCTCTTAAAATTTAATTACATTGAAAATTTTAATCGATTTCATAAAATCTGTATCTTTTTTACGCAACTTTGTAATTTATTATATATGTCTAAGATCAATATTTAAGGAATAAAAGTCAAGGTCAATGTTTTTGGTACACCCTGTATAATGACGAAGTTTTCTCTTTTTGTGATAAAAGTGTTAATATTAGGCCATTAATTACTGATTTGAAGGCTTTAAACGTCATCAACCGTTACTAGATTTGAAGTTACAATACTTCTAACAAAGAAATTTTGAAATTAAGAGCACGTTTATGCTTTAATGCAAAGTAGAAAGGATGCAGAAGTCCATTATTGTACAGTTCTATATTTTCTATGGAAAATTAACTAATGTTTATATATTCAAGTCTTGAAAATAATTTGGTAGTTTGTAAAATACTCGTGTGTTATTAAGTTGGTATTCGCAAAAGCAGAATATTCTGCAAAATATAATACTTACACTCAACAACGGATATAATTGAAACACAATTATAGAAACTGTCTATAAAATTAAAACTTAGTATGGAATGCATTGTGGGTGAAGAAATGGTAATTGCAAATTTACAGCCAAAAGATTCATTCGAAACATGATTTTATCATAAATATTACATATCAGTACATTGTAGAGCTTCAGCTGACTGCTATCCATGTCGATAAATGGAGTGAAAAGAAGTTCTACGAAATTCCGATGTAGTCTGGTAGTAAATCGAACCACCTGTGCTGAAATTGCGGTTTCAAACATCTGATGTCCCATGTGTGGTATATAGCTGACATCTAAACATGTTCTAGGCATGACCGATGTCCGACAGGTCTAGGAACCTAGTTGGCAAGAAAACCGCACCAATATTATGAAAATGCTCTGTAACAAATATGGATGGTCACTGATCCTCTTATTAGAAAATAAACTCCGTTCGAGTTTGCAGGAACGTAAATACGATTGTCAGTAAGTTATTCTAAAAGTTTCGCTTCATGGTTAAAGTTCCTGGTTTTACTACGAGGGAACGAATTATATTAAGGATGTCTCTTTCTCAAATTTACAACATATGTTATGGTCGTGTGTTTTTCCATAGCATAGTTCGGTTAAGTGTGGCGCCCATTTCTTCTCCATATGCGGATGTACCATGATTATACACTCTTAGACAGTATCAGAATTCACCACTGAAAATAATGAAATTTCATTTGGAGATAGAAAATGATTTTTTTCACTCGTCATGAGATAGAGCTGATGAATGTAGATTACTGACAGAGATATGTAAAGGTGACGTTAATGCAGTACAGTTTTGCAATTAGTTCAGCAACAATGCGATTGAATTGTTAATTCTCGAGGATTCAACAGTTCACTACTATATTGTGAGGTAGGAACCAGTTAGAGCATTTTGGGTTTTAACTTGTTTTACAAAAACACCATCGTCTCTCGTCTATTTTCTTCGATTTAAATGAAACTTTACTGCAGCTAAACTAAAGTTGATTTGAAATAAAAATTGTTTTAAATATGATTAAAAATATCTAATTTTATTATTATAAATTATTAGTTTTTGTAATTCAGTGTTTTTCAAAACTGAGCACAACATGACGCACATGTATATATTTCTACGAAGTTTGCACTAAATTGTGGACAATCGTTAAACTAAAGAGGAGTCGGGAAGAAACCATCTTGAATCTGATTGTGATTTTAGATAACAACTGACAGTTTCTGTAACGTGGAAGAGGAAATAAATCGCAAATACAACAGTAAAAGTTATCTTCCACAAGGAGAATATGAATAAAAGAAAAGAAATAGGGTCTAACATTACAAAAATTACATCTAACATTTTGAGAAAAATAATCTGAAATCGTCTTTTCAGACTATACATTTTGTATTCAAAATCTTTTTAAATTCCTTATATATTTTCATATAAACTTTCCATAAAATATTAAAACATGTACTATTAGAGATAGATGGGACCTTCTCCTGTTTATACGATAAGAAAATCCACTTTTTGACGTCAATTTAAATTATTTCTCCACACCAGTGATTAGTTCCAACTGGTTACTCTAAGTCCTCTGGACGAGTCGGACGGTCTGGGTCTTCAACACCAGTGATTAGTTTTACTATTCTCACAATCAGTGTTAGAAAGGTAAGTATGTTTAACCCTAGTATCAATTCAATATTACCTCAATATTGGTTTATTATTGGCTCCAACATTGGACAAATATGAAGAAGTAGCCGTTTGGAAGGAATTGGCTCAATATTGGCTTAAAATATTAGGAAAATATTACGCCAATATTTCCAAAGTAACACTAATATTGGTGTAATATTGTAATGAAAATATTAGTAAATATTGGAGACCAATGTAACTTCAATATTTGCCCAATCCTCCAATTGGGATTACATTAGAAATATTTCCAATGCAATGCCAAGATATACAATATTGGTCCAATATTTGACCAAAATTAGTAAAGTTTAGGGAAGTTTACAGATTTCCCTACTGCTACTAGGGATTTTACTGCTACTAGGGAAGTTTACAGATTTAGAACACAAGATATCCTAAGAAATATACAAGTTTTCCACTTAGCTGTGTTAATAAAAACTATTTCGATACTATAAACATCCATTGCGCAGTTCAAATTACCAACCCCCTCATACACCATAGTATCATAATTGTTCCGAAAATTATTAGTGCTTACCACAGGAAGTAATGGTATAAAAATCATAACATTTAAATAGTTTGAGCTCTAATCATGAAAATTACTTAAATCTCTATCTAGTTACAGTTATACATTTTGTATCTACATATACTATTTTTTGGTGGTTTGGATCATCATAAAAAGAACAAAAGATACAGGTCAAGTCCTCTGATGTGTCACTAATGGATTATTGTGATTTTGAATTGCTAAAACCATAGCACTTTCTGAGAAATTATATAAATATATATACATTGCTGGACAATTGCTAAGGACGGATGACACTATCACACATAGCAACCACAAAATGAAAAGAAGCAAAATGTGGAAAATTAGAATAAGTGTGGGATTCAGTAAAAAGAGGTGTGCGTATGCAAATTTTTCATTTCCACGCCTGTTCGTCACGTGATAGCGCTGATAAGAGATTTAAAAGATTTGACGCGTGTGGACAGTTGTTGTTCCAAGTGAAAGTTTTACGTGAAAGATTTGATTGACGAACTTGAAATTTTCGGTATATCTTCCCGATATCACTTAGATGATTTTACGAATAGCCATATTATTGAAAAGATCGAAAAAAGGGCGAAAAATAACAGATGTTGCCAGGAGGTTCAACATCGCCTACAGCGTTGTTTCACGGCGGTTGCAAACATTTTAAATAACTGGAATGTGTAGCAAGCATCACGGGGAGGTCGTGTTAGAAGTAAGATGTCTGCAGGAGACAGGTGCACTGTCCTACCGGCAAAATGGAACCGGTGGACCACAGCTCAGAAGGTGGCAAATCAGTTTCTTGCTACCACAGGACAGCGGATCTCCCGAAAAATTATAGCCAGCGGTTTTGGAGGAGGACTATACGACTGCAGACCTGTTGTGTGTGTTCCATTGTTCAGACTGCACCATCCCGCCCGTTTGCAATGGTGTCGTGGCATCGCAATTGGACTGAACAGGACTGGACTTGCGTACTATTCTCAGATGAGAGTAGGTTCAGTCTGTCATCGGATTGTAGACGTCAACTGATCTAGCGTGAGAGTGGTACTGCTTATCGTCCAGAAAATATCCATGAAAGGGACCGATATCCGACATGCACTATCATGGTATGGGTCGGCATCATGATCAATGGCCTCACGCCTCTGCATATGGTTGCAACTGGGACTAAGACCGGCCAACGATACATTGAAGACGTTCTTCTACCTCATGTTCGTCTTTTCCGTGGTGCTGTCGGTGATAAATTTGCTTTCATGGATGACAACGCGCCATGTCATCGAACACTCGCTGTTCAGGATTGTCTAGTCAGCGAGGGTATTCAATACATCGTATGGCCAGCACGTTCTCCATATCTAAACCCCATTGAAAATATTTGGGATTCTTTGGGGAAGCGACATGCTGGTCGAAAATATCCTCCAACAAATAAGAACACCATCATCCGTGCACTGGCAGAGGGGTGGGATTACGCGCCTCAACAGCCGCTGGATAATGTTGTGCAAAGCATGACACGACATGTGGAATGTTGCATCGCATGCCACGGTGGACATATCCCGTACTGTCTTTTTTCTCAAATGTCTCTGCTGTCGTTCATATGCATTTTTCCATTTCACCGTACACAGCATCACATGAACACTTTTTTTCTTTTCAGATGTTTTAAAACCTTCTGTATTTTCCAGAACAATAAATTAACTGTATCTAAATGTCCTAACAGTGTGGCAACAATATTTTATCCTGCTGGGCCTCCACCTCCACTTAATGTTGCGCTACATTTCAATTTGCACATATATTCTTTGAAATCCAAATATACATATATTCTTTGAAATCTTTTAAACATGCAGTTTAAAAAATGTTTTTTATCTTAACATAATTTATTTCAAATTATTTTCTCAAAATATCTTTAACCAGACTGCGTATGACAAGATAAGATGTTTTCAGGCATAATATTCAGAAGTACGAGGTAGAAAAGGAAATATTTGTCTTTGGGGAGAAATTTTCGGAAGAATCAGTATCTTAAGGGAAAATAAAATGAGCTAAATTTTATGCAATGGTATAAACTCATATTTCTTTTATTATTTCCATTCAAATATAGTTGAAGCATCGCAGAAAATAGTTATGTCAAAACCAGGTTTGGAAAAAAAAATCTTTTGTTATAGAAACGATGAATATACAAAATGTAAATAGTTGAACCTCTATTAAAGGAAGCAAAAATCATGTTTACTCTCACAATCAATAATAGACTAGTTCACAACCTGAAATGTAGCCCAAATAGAGATAAGAAAAATGCGTTCACTTTAGAAATCAATGAATTCCTATATTTAGTGCGAGAAGCCTAGACCACATCGTCCAAATGAACTCAGACTAAATCAGTCACACGAAATAAACTAAACGACAGAACCAACAAGAAAGATCAATCATGCTTAAAGCATTGATTATGAAACTCTTTTCAACTCCAATGCAATTTTACGTACGATTAAACGAGTCTGACACGTACCATTAAACGAGTAGATAAATGCTATTGTCTTCAATATGAGTACATTAGAAAGTAACATAAGAAAAACAGGTTTCAAGGAGTAATGTGAGTATCCCTTATGCGTAAGCGAGCAAGTTGAGTACCCCGCGAGTTAGGTGTATGTTTGGTTTTTATCCAATCTTACTGTTTTACATAACATGCTATACTTCTAATAAAATAAAATAATTATTTACCGTACGTAAAATATTGTTACATGAATGTTAAAAATTATTTTTGAGTTATAAGTATGAAAAAGTATTTGGGTTATATATGTTTTAATTACTATATTTTCTCACTTTTGTTTACAGTTAAAATTAATCTTACAACATTCATATATCATCTCTTAAAATATATATTTAGTGTTTATCATTTAAATAAACATTCTAAAAGACAATACAACACACTAAAGGCCCACATAGAAGTCCGTATTCTCATGCGCTGTACTCACGCTAAATATCTTGCTTAAAATAATCAACATCACTATATACCCTGTGTGGAAAGGAATAGAAAAAAGTACGTAGCTCGAAAGATTCATAACTAATTCATCAGGCTTACGAAATCACGTAAACAGAAATCGCCATGTTGCCGATATTTTTACAAATCTGTTGCCAACATTCAACGACAACATTACCACCGCACTGGCAGCTGGTAATTGTGATTACTAATTTCCAGCGAGGATATATTTCAGACAAAATAAATTGTATTAGTATTTTTAACACTATTTATATTTGAAAGTCCAATGTGTAATTCTGAAAAAGACGTACGTTATTGTAATGACGTTTGATTTCAAACTATCGAGGAATTTATACGTTGTGGGTACCCCATAATACGAATAATATGTTTTTAGCATTTTTACTTTGGGGTCTATTTAATGAAGCCCTGATAGATAAAATTTCTGTGATCTATTTTGATAAAATACGGCAGACTGTTGATAATTAAATTTGCCTGTTGCTGATTAAATTTGACTATTTTTTCTAAATGTTCACAAAAATGAAAAATATCTGTTGTGGGCAGGACATGACTTTCCTTATAAAATGCAATGGATTTACTACTCTTACAGTAAAAAAAAAAAAGTTTTTCTTAAAGTAGATATTTATATTCTTTTTAAGATATTGAATTTTCGTCAATTAGTCGTCATTTTCATTGATTTAGCGCCATTTTTATCCATTTAGCGAGATTTACGTTAATTTGGCAATATGTAAAAAGTTGCCAAGTTGGCGACATTCCGCCAAATTTGTCGCCAAAATCTCGCCAAGTATTATGGATGGAGAAAGAATTTATTCTTATGGCAGATAAATGACTATTGACATTCACATACAAAATTATTATTCAATGTATATTTTCTTCTGAATGGAATGAACTAGATCCTCGAGAATGATGTCATCAAATTTATCACATGATATTACATATGAAAAATGAACGTTTTTTTCAACAGTTAATATTTTATTTAATTTTTTGATTGATTTTTTGACACATTTATTTGAAAAATGTGCAATATCTAGATAACGGCTCATGTTAGCGTTTTAAAGTTTATGTCAATTTTTTACAGGTTTTGATTTTTTTATGATCTTTTCAAAATTTCACTCGAAAATTTAGGGGAGTTCTGGACATTCGATTGTGTATAAAAACACTAGGCTTCCAGTGTTCATGAATTGTAATTTTTGTATCAAATTTCGATACGAATCGCTCCATTCGTTCGTGAGATATCGTCTCCACACACACACACACACACACACACACACACACACACACACACACACACACACACACACACATCCCCCAAAAATTTTCGATTCGTGATCAGAGATGCGTGAAACGTGCTCTCCCGTCGAAAACTCAAATTTAAATTTTCGACCCCGTCACAATACTTTCCTTATACATTATATTATGTATATAAGAAAAGGTAAAAAATATGGAACATATATGCGAAACATATTAGTTTTACAATTAGCAAAACTAATGTAACATTTCCTACTATGTTAGTATAATATGTTAATTGTTTATGATAATTGTTTATAAATATAATAATCGTTTATAAGTGTTTATTATATAATAAGTGCCTATGTTAATATTCTTACGATAATGGTTTTGGAGTTTGAGTCATTTACCAAACTAAAAATAAAAAAATCTGATGTGGACAACACATGACTTTCCTCATATAATGCACTGAATTTACTAATTTTACAATAAAAAATACGTTTTTCTTATAGTAGCTATTTATATTCTTTCCAAGATATTAAATTTTCGTCAATGAGTCGTCATTTTCATTGATTTAGTGTCATTTTTATCCATTTGGCGAGATTTTCGTTAATTTGGCAACATTTAAAAAAGTCGCCAAGTTGGCAACATTCCGCCAAATTCGGTGCCAAAGTCTCGCCAAGCGTTATGGACGGAGAAATACGTTATTTATATAGCAGATAAATTATTGACGTTCAAATACAAAAGTATTACTCAAAGTATCTTTTCTCATGAATGGAACGAGCTATATCCGCGAGAATAATGTCACCAAATTTATCGCGTGATATTACATATGAAAAGTGAGCATGTTTCTCAAAAGTTAATATATTTGTTTTTAATTTATGGGATTTTTTTGATAAATTTATTTAAAAAATGTACACTATTTCGATAACGATTCATGCTAGCGTTCTAAAGTTTATGTCAATCGTTTTCTAAGGAAAATTTATATAAGAAATGTCTATTTGCGTAACATTATTAAGTGTTTTGATTCTTTGATGATTTTTTCAATATTTCACTCGGAAATTTAGGGGGGGGGGGGGGTTCTGAACATTCAATTACATTTAAAAACAATAGGCTTCCAGTATTCACGGATTGTGATTTTTGTACCAAATTTCATTCGAATCGCTCTATTTGTTTGTGAGATATCGTCTCAACAGACTCACTGACTCACACACACACCAAACTTCACCTCAAAATGTTTGATTTGTATTCAGGGATGCTTGAAACATGTTCTTCCGTCGAAAACTCGAATTCGAATTTTCGACCCCGTCACAATACTTTCCTTATATATTACGTATATAAGGAAAGTGATATGTACAAACTGAAAATTAGCTCGAAAACGAAGCATTGAATAAATAAAGCAATTGCACTTAAGAGTTTAACATTATACGAAATATAATTTCATATTATTTGAAGTTATTACCATACATACTGACTTATAATTGTAAAACTTATATTTTTATTCATATATGATGCTTTTAAATCATTTATTCATACCTTATTCTGTTACTAAAGTTCACTAAAATTATACGTAATCTCAATTTTTTCGATGCGTTATATGTTTATCAAATACAATTTATCCCAATTAATTTTGGATTGCCAATTAACTTTATAAATTCTCAAACTAATTGCGTAATAACTCAATTTAATTATGATGCGACAGATATATGAATCAATCTTTACTCTTATAATCCACCCTTTGTGAAAGAATGACTAAATAGATCCATTAAGTATGTGTGACTATTTATATACACAGTAATTTATACTAATTAGTTGCCTACATCGAAATATATATCTGAATAAGCCATGCATCTCATAATGTGTATTAATTGGTAGATTAATGGTAATATAAACGTTGTTTCCTGTTGAATGAATTAATTTTTAATTAATTGCAGTGGTAAATCAAGTTTTATCTTAAGATATATCTAATCATAAAAATAATTGGATATAACTTACGAATGGAAAATACATAAGGTTAATTTAATATATTCCAGTTATGTGTTATTTTATCGTATAATTATTGGAATCTTATATATGAATGGAAAAATCAAATAGGCTCATTTGTGAAACATCTAATTTACCGAAATTATTTCGGTAATGTTATTTTTTTGTTGTTTAATCAAAGCGTCCATAATTAGCTATAATTTTTACATTTCCTACAATACATAATAATGTATAGGGGAAGTAGAATCCGAGTTTTCGACGGATCTACACGTTTTGGAACCTCTAGAACACGAAAATCTATCTTTAACTTAACGTCTGTGTGTGTGTCTGCTTGTGCAATGTATGTATCCACTCTAGCTAAAAATATTTGACCAAATTTCACAAAACGTGGTAATTAATTCATATGAGATACGCTTTCGCTGATTAGCTTTTGGTGAGATTCGAGAAAAACAATCTGCTTTTTTTTTGCGAAATGTCTCGCAATAATCGTCAAACTCTAAAATAAATGACTACGCATGCTCAACTGTATCAATTAAATGCTTATTTCATACGTCCTTTTTGACAGTGAAAATAAAAATAAGACCAACGCCATTACAATATGATAAGCTGTTCTCGAAATATTTTAGTTTATTTGCATAATTATGTGTGCTATCTAGTGCATGTTATCTTAAACCCAATTTAATGAATTATTAAGGAAATATAGATAAAATGAATTTTTTGAGTCTGTAGCGAAAGTCATGTGCTGCCCACACCGGATTTTTTATTTTCCCCACATACAGCTGGAAAGAAAACAGCTGTATGATTATCTCTGTAACACCATAACACAACAAGTGGTTTAAGTGATGACGGTATTTACAATAAGGAATTTGCGTATGAATAACCCTTATAAATACTAAAAATATCCCGGTTATGTTAAATATAAATCACGGAATTTAAGTTTGCACATTGCAATATGAAATTAAATAAATATAAATTAAAGTTTCAAAGTCTGAAAATAAATTAAAGTTTCAATAGATTTAAATGAAATTGTTTATCACATAATGGAAATGCTGAAGTACTTTTATATTCTCTAAAATTATTGAGAATTTGTGAACAGTGCTGCCATCTCTTGAATATTGTGTAAATTTATTTTAAGGAATAAATTAAATAATAAAAGAAAGCGAATTTACTGTATTTTTTAAAGGTGCATGATTTATTTTATGAAAAATATTCTCATTGCATTTCATAACTTTTTTCGAACATGATTCTGTATTTCTGAATTTAAAAAAAAAGACTATAAATACCTATAAATATAATTTTTCGTTTACTAACTCTTTCACTATATACTTTATACATTTTTTTTCAAACAAAATTATACAATAGATGTAAATAAATAGAAAACAATATTCTTGGACTATTCAGTATTGTATATAACGGTTGGTTTCGAAAAACATTTTATCTGTCCATCAGTGGGTTTATTTATCAGTTAATGTAAAATTTCTAAAGTGAGAAATATGTGAGAAACAAAGATCTAGTAGTGCCATCTTTTAATGGACTGGCTAACTATAATTTAAAATAAAAAATTATGATGTGGGCAAGACATTACTTCACAATGCAACAAATGTACTTCTCTCACAGTGGCAAAATCTGAAGTAGGCAACACATTATTTTCCCTACAGACTCTATTTTCAGTCTTACATTCGTTTAATAACGTATTAAAATGAGTTTAATTGATCAAAGTAACACGCATAATTATTTGAAATTACAATGAATTTGAACTTTTAATTCAATTTTCGTTTTTTAACACTTTACAACAAAGTTGAAAAGTGTTTATGACTTTGTTCATTCTGTCTGTCTGTCTGTCTGTCTGTCCGTTATCACGATAACTGCCGTAAAAATGACTTTATCAAAATGAAATTTTAGTATGTTGTTCAGACGGTCTGTAGGACCTATGGGAATATAAATAAATAATATCACCCTATTAGTTTTTTGTTGAACCCGGGTTAAAAAAATGAAATACATTGAGCCCATTGGACCTAATGTTTCAAACATTTTTTAAGTAAATTTAAAATTCACGAATTGCTTCGAAATTTTTAGGAAATATTCGCATTATCCCATAGAATATATAAAAAAAAATTCAGTGAAATATGTTAAGTAGTTTTTTAATTACAAATTATTTAATATAGGGAAAAAAATCAAATTCAATTAAATTCTGACTTTGGGATATCATCCAGAAAGAAAAAAGAGATATATTATATAATAAATATATTTCCAAATGTTTAAACGTTTTGCGTATGAGAGAGGCTTCACATTTTAAAATAAATTTGGTAGATAACAATTTTTCATTTTTTTTAAATTTTATAAAACTTTTCATGATATACTTATTTGATGGCATTTTTAATACACTTTCCTACGTCCTAGAGAGTTAAAATTTGGTACACACCTTAAATTTGTTAAACATTTTATTAGACAAAAATTTGATGGATCTTTAAATATAGATCATACATTTTTTTTCTAAATGGCCTGAAAATAATTCCCGTTCACTTCTATAAATCATTGTTGTAATATTGTTAAAAATTCTGATGTGGACAGCACATGTCTTTCTCTGCAGACTCATATTCGTTCTCTTTATTTCTTCAATAATAATTTGAGAGTTTATCTGCACAAAATAACAACCATAAGTATTTTAAATGACATTGAATTTACACGTTAAACTTAAATTTGGTTCTCATTTGATAGCTGGACTTTTTGTCAAAGGTGGCGTAGCGAAAACGCGAAAAAACTAGAATATCTCAAGAACGGCTAGTCCTAGAGTAATGTGGTTAGTCTCATTCTTTTTGTTGTGAAAAATCACGTATAAAATAGGATTTTAATTGATATAATTGAGCACACGTAGTCTTTTATTTTTATATATAACGATTTTTGCGGCCATTTCGCAAAAATAGCCCGTTCCTTTTTCCCGAATAATACTAGAATAACCTACAAATGATTTATATTCAAAATTTTGTTAAATTTGGTATACACTTATAGGTTATTGAAATATTATACACCAAATTTTGTTAAATTTGTTCCATTTGTTTTTAGCTAGAGTGGATAAAGGCAATTTCTGCGGCCATTTCGCAAAGAAGGCAGATTCTTTTATTACGAATCGTACTATAATCTAAAGAACATTAGGATTTCCCACAAAAACATACCTACCAAATTGTATGAAATTCGGTCCATTAGTTTTTCAATTAGAGTGGATGTAATATCCACACAGACACACAGAAACATACACAAATACACCCTTACACGCACAGACGTCTTCCTAAAAATAGTTTTTTCGTGTTCTAGAAATCCCAAAACGTGCAGATCCTTTGAAATTTCGAGTTCCGATTTTCGGCACGATTCCAATACTTTTGAGTACATACACATACACACATATATTATCTGTGTATCTGTGTATTATCTGTGTATCTAAATTCCGTGCCTATGCAATTACAATAGTTGTGATTTTAAATGATCCCTAAACTTTTATTATTTCTTCAACGAAGCATATGCAGAACATATGCAGAATGGAAATATCTCAAGCGATTGTAAGATGAATTACATAAGAATTGCTGAATTTTTCTCACACAAAATTATTTAGCTCTGGAGTCTGGAATACAAGTTTTATGAATGAAATATTCATTGATTTTGCATAAAGAATCAGATGATTTATATTTCGATACAGTTTTAAATATTTAAGTATAATAAATTACTGTAGTACTGTGATAATGTAAAAGATATCCCCACTGAATGTATCACATTCTAGAAAATTTTAAATGCAATTACATTTCAGTTGGAAAGTGTTTCATAATCAATGCTTATGCATGATTGATCTTTCTTGTTTTTTGGTAACGGGACGTATTGACAAAGCCAGCGTAGCAAAAATGCGAAATATCAAAAATATCTCGAGAACGGCTAGTAGAATAATAGGGTCGGTCTTATTCTTTTCATCGTCAAAAATTGCATATGAAACAAACATTTAATTGATACATTTTAGCATTTCGTAGTTTGAGTATACATTTAATACCCTTCTAGTAATCTAACAAAGTCAAAACCGTTATATACTATGAAACAGCAATGAAATGTTCAGATTGTTCACGGATAAGGAAATAGCACTCTCAAAAGACTGACGTATTTCAATTCGCTGATACTTCTGTCACCTAATGTATCTTTGAGCAATAAACATACTTATGTATCCCCTAAAGGAAGTTTCTGTCATTTCATGCTTAGATTTTCTATCAATTCGAAACTCATTGGAAAATATAAAGTAAAAAATGTTTAGTAAAATTGTATGGAACAATTGTGTAAAAATATCTAACAATGGTTTTGAAGCTAAACATAGCTTCTTCAGGATATTTGACACAAATATTTGATCCCTACATTTAAAGCAGGAGAGTGAAAATCAAACAGAAGATTGTTCATGTGACTCGTGATGGCAATATCAGTTGCCAAACAGAAAAATACAAATATTAACACCGAAACACAATTTTTTTTAAAAATACAGTATTAGCAGTTACAGTTCCCTTATTTTGAGGAACTGTCACTTTGACCTAATGGCCTTCTCCAATGTCTAAGATGGGTTTATTTGACGTTTCCAAAATTAAGTTTTATAAAAAAAAATATGAAATAGATTCACGAAATGTTTTTCCAACTTAATTATCCTCATTTGACAATCCTAGCTTATCATGTTGATTAACTATTGAAAGTTATTCATACAATACATGAAATTATAAAATTCTTAAAAATTCATTAAAAATAAAACAACTTTATAAATAGGCTTAATTTAGTTCCTTGACACAAAAATCCGAATTTATGTCATGAACCAAAAATCCAGACTTCTACCATATGGTACCTACTGTCTTTCAACCTACAGACTCTGCAATATATAACTCTCTTTGTCATGAACTTATAATCTTATAGGCTTGTTACAGCATTTCACTGACACATGAGATTAGTTACAACAGCAACAGCATATTATTTCATAGCGATATATTAATTGAAATTCAAATTCAAATTCCTTAATACAACAAACAGCATAATACAACCGAGCACAGCAAAAGACAGAAAAACACAATATAAACACAGAACAAAAATTTTTGTTACAATGCGACATAGGGACTAGCAAGTCCATTTAGGTCGCTGAGATAAGCTAAATATGGAGAGATCGGCAGCAGGTGCAATACAATAATAAACAAAACTATACTTAATAATTACACTGATCACAACTGAAATGGCAACACCATGAAGAAATCGATGTGCACTTATGAAATTTACAAAATATAATTGTAATATGAAGATGTGCAAATGGTCAAAAACACATACTGTGGTGCACATTTAGAAAAACTTTAAATTGGCTTTTATACTTATCAAATTATTCATAATTAACATGGCCGTGGTATCGTAAATCGTGAAACATTAAAACACATTGCTTTGTGTGCCGCTTAAACCCATCATTTTTATCTTCAGTGCGAATCCTGGAATGGAATATTTATTAACATAATGCTACTCAATTAATTGCAACATTTTTTAACTTTAAAAATAACATTTTTTATTAACATTTGGTTAATTATTAAATTTATTACAACAATTACCATATTTTCACGGAGAAGTTTGGATATGTGAGACCAGGTAAATTCTACTATTAAATGGCCTAAGATCTGCTACAATATTTGGTAAGCACATACCTTCAAGTCTGTCTTTGGACTTTGTCACACAGTTCGTACTGAAGTCGATCATATTAAACTGGAACTAACTCGAGGTGTAGTACTCCGACTCGTACTCGTCGATCATATCGTACTGCCGTTTAAGTGTTTCTCTCAGGACATTTCGTTGAAGTCTCTGTTGTTGTTGTTGTTGAAACCCAGACCGTCCGACCTACCAGAAAGGTGTAAGGTAACTGTTTGGACGGTCGGGAAGTGCCACCCAATTTAGACCGTAACCCAGTGGGGGAGACATCCACAGGGACCGTACCCTCCTTCCCCTACCACCAACCTCTCGGAAGGACTTTCGGACCCACATGTTTAACGTGATCGTACTCCGCATGAACACGGCGGCAGTTTTGGCAGTGGCTGGAATCGAACCCGGGCCTACCGAGTGCAACTCCAGCGCGCTAACCAATGGGCTACCGCGCCCCTGTTGAAGTCTCTGTGGAACAACTCCTGCCACAATCTTGGAACAACTCAATATCAGGACATTTTTGTGAAATCTTTCTATGAAATTGCTATTTGCATCTTTCGGGTGTCGCCTCTTTTGGCTTGAGGTCTGTAACGCCCCTTACGCTACTATTGGTCCACCTTAGGTCAGCGCGACCAGGCATCTTGTATATTGGTTAACTTTTTTAACCAATCTCGTGACTTCACTTTATCCTCCCAGGTTTATGGCCTATTTGACCTCTCGGGTAAGGGTATTGTAAAACTGGCGTATTTAAGTGACCAAAAGTAGCGTAAGTAGCGTTACAGACCTCAGGCCAAAAGAGACGGCAACCCTAAGGTTATAAAAACGATATACACGACTTTTACGTGAGAATAGTGTGTTGAGAAAGTATTTCAGAGATATATATAGAAAGCATTTCAGAGAAATGTCCTGATATAGAGTTGTTTCAAGAGTGTTCCAGGAGTTGTTCCATAGGGACTTCAACGAAATGTCCTGAGATAAACACTTAAACGGTAATACGATATGATCGACGAGTACGAGTGGGAGTACTACACCCCGAGTTAGTTCCAGTACAATACGATCGACTTAAGTACGAGCTGTGTGACAAAGTCCAAAGACAGACTTGAAGGTATGCGTTCCTACCGATAATTATAGAAGGTCATAAATGCAGTTTAGGCATTTTAATTTACCTGGTCTCACATGTTGATAATTGTTGTAATCAATTTAATAATTAACCAAATGTCGTTAATAAATAATATTATTTTAAAAGTTAAAATGGTGCAATTAATTGAGTAGCATTTTGTTAAATTTAATTAATTTTTTTTTTACAGGAACTCGCACTAGAGATAAATATGTTGAGTTTAAGCGGAGCACAACGCAATGTCTTTATGTATTTTAAGGTTTCACGACTTTATGATATTACGGCCATGTTACTTATGAATAATCTGCTAAGTCTAAAATCCCACATATAAGCAGTTTTATTAAAATGTGCAACACACATATCTGGAAAATGGAACTCTATTGACATTAGATCAATATGGAATAGGCCAATCGAGAGCGGCTATGCAGGAATAAATACGACAAAGCATCCCGTCAATGAGATGGTTAATAGAGTGCTGAGGGATGACATTCCAGACAGCATGCAATTGGACTTGAAACTAAACATGGTTTGCTGGAACTGGAAGTTATCTTAATGGGCGACCCATGGTGTCCTAGAGATGCTCAATTCGCGACAAATCCGGAGAATATGCTGACCAAGGCAGGGTATTAAAACATTATAGACTATTCATAGATACCAGGGCAGTTCGTGGTCTGGCATTATCGTGCTGAAAAGCAGTCGAGGCATGTTTGATAGATATGGCTGTACCACAGGTCTCACAATGTCAGAGACATACCGTTGTGCCGTGATACTGCTAGAAAAGTGAACCGAAGATGTTTGTCCACCAAATGTTATACCGCCCCAAACCATGCCATTTAACCATTTAATGTGGTGTGGCGACTGATAAAAAATGCATCCTGATGGCGTTGTTGAAAGCGCCGCCATACGCGAGTACGGCCATCTGGCACGCCAAAACAGAATCGTAATTCATCCATGACCAGAATGTTTCGCCATTCTCTCGACGAATTGCGTCTCCTTTGACACCACTGGAAGCGACGTAACCAGTGAAGACGTTGAAATGGTAGGTGTCGAAAAGGTAGTCTATCTCAGAGTCCTGCGTCATGCGAACGATTTTGAATTGTTTACGTCGAAACCACGCTACATGGAGTGTGGGATAAATGGCGTTGTAAACACGGTTGCTGTGGTAAACGGCTCCCACGCAATGATTCGCAGAAGAATACGATTTTTACGTAGTGTGGTACACTTGGAAGTTCCACTATCTGATCTTCGTGTCGTATCGTTGTCTCTCACGAACCGTAACACACACAGTTGAACTGAACCAATGGCTCTACCGTGCTGAAAACACCGGTTCTCGTTAGATCACCGAAGGCAAGCAGCATCGGGCGCGGTTAGTACTTGGGTGGGTGACCACCTGGGAACTACGCATGCTGTTGGCACATTTCGAGCGCGGTAGCCCGGTGGTTTGCGTGTTGGATTTGCACGCTGCCACAACTACAGCCATGTTCATGCGGAGTACGATCACGTTAAACATGTGGGTCCGTAAGTCCTTCCTAGAGGTTGGAGGTAGGGGAAGGAGGGTACGGTCCCTGTGATTGCTTCCCCCACTGGGTTCCGGTCTAAATTGGGTGGCACTTCTCAGCCGTCCAAATGGTTACCTTACACCTTTACGGTAGGTTGGACGCTCTGGGTCTCAACAACAACAACAACAACACAGTTGAACTGTGCTCACATCACTACCTTTAGTTCAGCGATCCTTCGAAGGCTCAATCATCCACCCTCACGTAAAACAACGATTTGTTGTCGTTTCGTTGACAAACACTGAACGTATGCGATTCGTCGACGTACTCTTGGCATACTGTGGTAATTTTTACAACCTGATACCAATGAAGCTACAATTTAGCTGTGACATCCCTACTCTTTGACCTGACGCTTTTATACTGCTCAGCAAGGTGTTACATTACTATGCATAACGAAACTGTGAACATTTGCATATCTCACCTTGCTGTTTCCATTGCCTTATTTACATAAAGGTACAACTACAGCTTTATGGTGTTGTGATTTCAATGATGATCAGTGTACTTTGAAAACTATAGAAATACTTTCTGATCCGTATATGAATGCAGATAAATTTTTAGGTTATACTTTAAACAATTAGGTGAGTTTTAGTTCACGAAGTAAAACATTAAAATTTTTACATAGAGCATTAAACCAGAAAAATTTCTTTAGCAAAATTTCATAATTAGGAATAACATAGTTACAGTTGTAAGGACGAGTAAATCTTGTGTTGCGATAGATTTCCACGCAGTTGGTGTTCTTAAAAAATACATTAAAAAGTATAAAGTTGATGAAAAGTTAATTCGTTTACTTCAGGTATATTAATCGTTTTCCGATTACAATGTGCTAAGGAAATCTTATATACTCACTTTTCAGTAACTTGTCTGAAAATGTTTTAGTTTGAGGTTGTTACTTTTTTGCAATGAAGTAGCATGAAAAATTACACATATTTAAGACAATATGAATATCAAAGTGGAAGGAAGTCCGTTCGAATAATATTGCATCGATTATATTTATGCATACGTCCAAATATTGTCAGCACGTTTCACTTACAAAACCCCAACATAGAAATTTAATTGAAATCTTTCGTAACCCAATGAAAGACGACAGCACAAGATCCTCTCCAATCTTGCCCCCGAATATTACTTGATACCAGCGAAATACGACTCCCATATCCACATGTCAAACCGCACAGTTTCGTATGAAGTAATTTCCACCCAAGCTGAGATCTTTTTGATAGATTAAACACAGCTTCCAGACGCGCTTCATAGTCGTTGAATTAGAATATTTGAGACAAGTTATGAAACATGGTGGAATTCTATAGAAAAGATCACGCGGCTCTCTGTTCTCCTTCTGTAATTAAGGCCATTTATAATATTGTTGGTGCAGGATGTAAGTTGGTGAAATCGCTTTATAGTTTTGCAATTGGGATAAGTTTAAGTATATACAAATCTTGAAATAAATGCACTATTAAATTGTGTTACTATAAGTCTTTATGATATTTAGGATTGTGTCTCAGTTTAGCTTATTATACTTTTCTTTAAAATAACATTAAAATAAAACATTAAAATAAATAAAAAAATCGTTTTCGTAAATATAATTTTATTGGTGGCAATCAAATTTGTCATTTATTTTGTGGATTCCCAAATTGTTTCAATAATCTATTTCCCAGGATCAATGATTCCCAGGAATAATTTATTCTTCCAGAAATCATCTATTCCCAGGATCATCTATTCTTCAGGAAAGCTATGCTAATGACTGATATGGATTCAGCATTGAATTTCGAAATAAATTTGGGGCAACTATTATATTTGACTAAATAGTCCTGTTAAGCTTAATAAAGATTTAAAGATAATGCCTGATAGAGATTCAGCATTAAATTCAGCTTTTCACCATCTTAAAGCTCATTCATAAACTTCCTGTTTCTTCATATGGTTATGTTAAAAATGTTAAAGCTACGTTAAAAACCTTTTTAAGTATTTAAATATCTCAGAGAACTTATTTTAATCAACAGTACCCAAAACCCCATTTTCATACAGATCAACTTCTAAGGAATCTTTAATTTGTGGAATTATTTTCCAGTAATACAAAATGTCGTTTTTGTAGAAAATGTCTTTTATGGACGCATACATTTTTTCTATTGCGTATCAATTTACTTTTTTTGGAAAAAAAAGAACAAGCTTTTTAATATTTTGGAAGTTTTTATCCTTCAATAAAATTCTTCAACATACTGTTCAAGTAACGGGCTATAATGACGAATGAATTCTATTCGGCATTTTAATCGTAATGGTAATTCATTTTTTTATCACTGGAATGCATGAAAGAGAGATGTTAAAAATTCACTCGTAATGAAATCAGCAAAAAATTCTTCTTAGTGTAGTAATGAATAGTTAGTGCTTCTCGCAAAAAATATTCGAATAGAAAGAGAAAAAGAGATTATTTATTTTTACATGTGGCATTTTTCGGCATAAATAATAAAGCCATGAAGGTCATAAATTTTATCTTTCGTGGAATGTTATTTTATATGGAATGTGGAAAAAATCTGTATTTATTCCTTCAATTAAAATATTTTTCTAATTTCATCTTTTTGCAAAAAAGAACAAAAACAAAAATCCAACAAAAAACAAATGTTATTTCAGTGTGTAAGTACATACTGAGAATAAATCGTTTTTTTTTCAAGGGAATTCAATTCCATTATAGTTATTAATAATTGAAATATTAAATTGACTGTATGGAAAATACTTTTTGATATTTAGTAAGTTAATTAGGAAACTATTTCTGATAAAAAGGCAACTATATATTTTTCTATTTCGGAAAAAATATATTTTGTTATAATATATTCTTTGATTATGGGGTTCAGTTAGAGAAGATTCATGCGGATTTAAGATAATAGTATATTGTAACGAACATGTAAAATGCCTGCACTGGAAGCTCTCTTGAGAACCAGAAGAAGAAAACACATTTACAGGCAGTTATTACAGTGACGCACATATAGGGTTGCCATCTTTGGAATATCGAAGCAGGGTTTTCAGATATGATGATTTATCCCCCATTTGGCGACTTCTCGAACGTACTCGGATCTTCTCGAAATAACGATTATTTTTCGAGACGCGAGCTCCATTCTGGAATTTTCTACGGAGCGTCTATATAAGAAGATATCGCTCAGTTGAGGTGCAGTGGACGTGATACAAACTACAATCAATTTGGAAGTACGTCAATGTTTCAATAATATCCGCTTTTGTGTGAAATTAGTTGGGCATTTAATTGCTGTTATACCGTACCTGTGAATTTAGTGATCTTGTGAAATAGTTATAGAGCTATTTTCTGCATATTGTTCCTATTTCCACAGTGCTTGTAAATGAACGTGTTAGTTATCCACAAATCAAATTTGGACTTATTCTGGGAATACACTTACGATTCTATGGGATATGTCGTAACAATATTGAGTATCATGCTCAACATCCTTTCAGATTTTATACGTCCAGATTTCAAACGTTGTTTACACTCGTCCCGAATCCAGTTTCAGAATTGGCTGTCTATCTGTAGATCCATATGTGGGTATGCCGCGTTTTAAATTTATACAGTGGAAAATGGCCAGAAATACATCTGAATATTTCTTAGCGGTTAAGAACTAACCATTCATAAAATGCTGAATCCTGTCAAATTAGAATTTGCGTTCAGTGTTTCTTTCAGGATATTTTGGCGCCTGAGGGGGGGCGAAGCAATTCTAAAGGGGTGAAGTCTTTTCTATTTGCAATATATAAATATACCTAAATGCTGTCACATAAATAGAAACTAGGTTAACAGAAAATGTCTCCGGAGGGGTGCGAGTACTCATCTCCTGGAGGGATTCGCCCCCGTTCCCCTCTTCCAGAGGTATGCCTGAAAGAAACACTGTACCTATACAGCTATAGATCATGCTAAACACTCCCTCCGATCTAATAATATACCCAAATGTATATGCCTGGCAATACTGATTCAGTAATTCCTGCCATTTCTAAACGTGTTCTTCAGTTTTTAAAGTAATTGAAATTTCTGTACTGAACAAGAAAACAAAATCATTTGTTTTCTTTTAACTTTCCAAACCTCTTATCAAGATATTCCCTACAGTGTAAAAATATATATAATAAAATCTGATACTTTTCTTTTACCGGAAATGAAAAGTTTAAAAGGTAGGTGGCACATGTGTTCGTCTGTTTTCCGAGACAAGAAGTTTCTTAACTTGAAATTCCCTATAGTTATAAACACAGCCAGTATGCCTGTATCGGACATTTCGCGTGTTTTGGGGTCTATGTGGAGCAAAATGGACTATGTTTGATCCTCAGATCACTATTACTCGTGCAGAGTGTTGTATAACTTACACATGTTGGTAATGCGGCGATAATGCCTTCAAACTGTGCATCTCTATTGAAGAAGATTTTATATACATGGAAAGAAGACACTATAGTCAGAACAATCTAATCTAAACTAATTTAAGATATTAAAGCATACAATGAAGAAGCTATTCTGCCTAAATTAGTTATTTAATAAGATAGTTTTATTTTTTCAACTACGCAGATGGATCTTTTTAACCTACAGTATGGATGACTGCATACTTTTTACAGAGTAGAATTTGTAAACTGATATTCTACAAATTTAGGAATTTTTGCTAATCACGTAGACTACCTGTACATCATACGGTCCCTGTGGTTGCCATTTACATTGGGTTCTGAGGTGCTCACCACATCAAACTGTGGACAGGCGTGTTTCACGTCTACTTCTAATAGAATATAATATACTGCAATATTTACAGTACAAGTACGGATATAATCCCTTCACCACCATAGAGCCATTTTAGGGCATAGAATTTTGGTCATGATCCAAATTAATTTCATGCTTTTCATGCTCTCACTTGTCAATAAATCGGGCTGGGTAAGAATGGAAGTCACTTTTCTGCAAATTAGAAGATATATGCCCATATTTTGACCAAACAACGGAATTCTACTAATCTTCCCTTTTCGGATGAGGCGAAAAAAATATCAAATAACAGAAATAATGCATATTTCGATGTATTTAAAAACAAATAAAGGAATATCCTGATACAAAAGAATTGCCATAAGTATTCTATTCAAGGATCGTTAGAAAGCACGTTCTTCGATATTTCCAATCATACAGAGATGGAAACTGGGATGTTATTTTTGATCGATAAGGAACCGGTTTGTGTGAATATCGTTTAAAGTCGTGCTTTAATATAAAATAACTAAAAACCAATTCAAATTAAAAAAAAATAATAAACCCCGAGGAATGTTGTACCGTGAGATCATTTAACCCGGCACCGAATTTTGCAGCTATCTGAAACATAGATTTACCGCTACAGACGGAACACAGAAAAACATGATCCTTTATTAAGAAGAAAGAAATCTTTATAGTCCCAAGAAGTCTCACAACACACTTTGAGAAAATATAAAGATGATTTTAACAATTTTATTTAAAGCTCTTTGAAAAGCAATTTGATTTAAAGTTCTAAGAAATAAAATTAAGCAGCCTAAACTGTTAGTTATATGTATTACATAGAAATAACATTTAAAATTCGTAAGAAAGAAAAATTCACACTTTGTCCACTGCTTTATTTTATAAAAACAATTACGCTCTGAAGCTTTACAGATATTTGTTAGCAAAGTATTTCGAATTTGTTATTTTCGTAGAGAGGTCTTATAACAAATGAGTGAAAATTATACACTTTAAATATAATAGCAATGTAAAATGAAATTCTTTAAAATTTGTGAAAATAAAATTAAATAAAATAATGCATTCGCAATAAAATATGTGGAAAATGCAGTTATCTGGAGAAAAGGTTTCGAAAAAAATAGGAAAAAAATCCATTTTTATGTGTGGCATATCTTGTCTGCAGACAAAAACATCTATTTTATTTTCTTGAAATATATTTTTTCTTGATGCATATCCGTATTATTTTGCATGTTTACCATTTAATCTTTAATTATAAAAATTGGTGGCTAAGTTGCTGAACAGATAAAATGAAACAAATATTTATTGTTTAATATTTAGAAGTCATGCATTGCGTTTTATTTCGAGAAATATATAAAGAGTTTTATGGATTTGTTGTTTTATGATTTAGTACAATAAAAAAATCTTGGTTAAAAATTTAACTTGTATTCAAATAATTATCCAAACTATAAAATACTTTAAAAATATAATTTCTTCTAAATGCAGCATTTAAAAAATTTACAAATTTGTATTTTAATAGCAAACATATATCCTCATAAAATTAATATTAATCATTTTTAAAATATTATATTTTGGTGTTTTCTTTTAGAAAAATTTGCAGTAGGTCAAACATGGTGATTTTTTTATATGTCAACTATCAAATAAATACAAATTCGTGGTTCATGATATATTAAAATAGATTAAAACACATAATTTAAACTTAAATCAAATACAGACACTTTATGGATCCTAGAATAGCAAGATGCCACTTTGAGGATGTTTTTCATTGATGGTACATAAATTTTGTTGTTTTATTTTCAGCAGTTGCTTTTAAACTAAATTTAAAAAGAACTTAGGTGTGTTATACAAACGTAAGTATTTTGTTAACTAAGATATGTATCCGGCATTACCCGGTATTTCTGACGTAAATTTCTGCTTAAAGTTACACTAGAACTTAGAGCACATTCCTATTGACTAAAGAACGGCTGTTTAATTATAATCCTGCTTTATTATATGATTTAATTATATGCTTGTTTTATTATACACCTGCTTTAATAAAACCGATGGGCTCAAATTCGCTTTCGTGACCATAAAGAAAACAATAATGTGTCAAAAGTATCCACTCTTGTGCAATCCTGGATCTGGAAGAGTCAACCAAAGAAAAATTGTCCTGTTACATTGTTTTGAACTTGGCAACTTTCTGCTTTCTACAAAGCAGCTGGATTTCTCCTTATAAAAAACTGAGTACGTATTTTAGCAGTTTAAAATAAAATAAAAGTTTCTATGTTTGATTTTATAAACATCAAATTTATATTGCGACTTATGAAGTCCTTCGTACTACGCGGACGTTTTCCAAAATGTAGAAGTTTCAGATCAACTTTTGTAAGCTGACAACCTTCCACAGCCGACTTTCTGGTACACAATACAAAAGCGTAAAACTGCATTATATAAAGGTTTTATGTTGCATGTAACGGTCATTTTCCAATAATAAACTCTAGTAAGAGCTAAAGAGTTATTAAATGCTGCATCAGAAAAAAAAATCTTTTAAGCCTTAGACCCCTAAGCTTGCATTTAAGCTTACAGACCTATTGTTAGATTTTAACTATAACACAACTGATTCGATAACAACTTGATATTATCCATTAATTGAGATTAATTTAAGCTATCTGCAAATTGCACTTAAATTCAATATTACTGAATAGAATTACATAACTTCTGACAACGTTCTCTCACAATACATGTTTGTAAAGTAGTTTTATAAATCGCCCCAAAATTGCTTATATTCAATAAACTATCTCACAGCAAAAATGAATTAATTACAACTGTTCTATAACAAGTTAAAACAAACACTCTTACTAAATTTCCCTGTTTATATTCCACCGAACTAAGATAATAAATATTCCCTAAACACAACTTTTAGGTATCATATGACTAATTTTGAACATTTGTTCTATTATATTTCACGTCATAAAGCCTTTTGTGATTGATAAAGCAACTTTTATCCACGCTTCCAATCATTAAATGCATAAATCGTTGCTGCCTGATATAATTAATCTTTAGTAAATTAGATTGTGACGGTTGAGTTATGAAATATGGAGAAACATCAAGGGAAAATATGTGTACATTGGGTCTAGGTGGGTTATTAACGACGTTTATAACATGTAAGACATCGTCACTTTTACCGTCTTAAGAGTCGTTGCCTTGTTATTAACGTCTCAACTGTCGTTGCATGTGACTATATTAAAATAAAGCCTTGTTAATTAAAATTAATCATAATGAGAAGCTGAAATCAAATAATTTTTAATGAATGCATGCATATCAATTGAACTTGGCATACGACTTGATAATCGAACAATATAACTTTTTAATCGAAATTTTGCCATCAGAGATGTTTAGACTTCACATGAATTCACCACTAAAATTTATATCAACACTACAGTTTGTAAAAAATGAACATCGTGAAGATCACAGAATATATAAAATTAGTAACGGTATAAAATGGGTTTGGTAGCAATTATGGACTTTCAAAATGATGTAAAGAAAAGAGCAACCACCACAGCAAAGTGAAGAAGACGCCCTGAAAAATTTATCTGCATTACCTGACAGAAACCTGACAGGTTCTAAAACTTTTTTAATAAAAATACGTAGGTTGTGTATAATAAAGTAAATATAAATTTACTTTATTAGAAACAACCTTCCTTAAAATGCATGCACAAAACTTTTCATAAAAATGCTTGTGAATAAAATACAAAATTGTGAAATTTATGGTTGTTAATAAAAATGAGGTAAACAAGCTGCTGCAAGAGCTAAATTAGGTAACTTAATAAGAAGTTTCACAAAAAATTCATTGAATCTCCCGAAAAAAATACTTGATACAAAACCACGAATAGTAAAAAGTATCAGGAAATAAGAGAAATCAATTCGTTTAAGAAAGCTACATAAGTTATTTCATAAATTATTATAGGTAAAAATTAATAGTCGCCACAGGCCACAAAGTGAGCAGCCATGTAGATGAGACTATTAAAACATCGGATTATAATAGTACTTGGATGACCAAGTATCCATACCCATCCATAATACCAGCAGGGTCATTATGATCATACATAGAAGCTAGATTCCTTTTAACTACAGGCATCTCGGTACATTTTTTTATTTGTAGCACAATTTCTGATATACATTGTTCCTAGGACAGACCCAAAAACCACCGAACCCTTTGTAATGTATGGTCAATGTTTGCACACGTCAGATCTGTCTTAATAAATTTTCCATGCCCGATCCAAAAATATTATTAGAGTGCTACTACCATTGAATTAAAAGAAGTTAGGATAAAGAATCGGCAAAGAAACGAAACAGACTAAAGAAGCAAATACAAAGTAGAGTACTGTCGTATGAGTAGGAATAAACAACAAAACTGTTACAGAAAGCATTTTTTGTCTCAATAATTGATAAATTTCTGTCATATTCACAAATGCTATAATAAAATATCTGATGTGGACAGCACTTGGCTTTCTCTATAATGCAATAAATTTACTTCTTTTCATAGTGAAATGATGCAAAATATCTAAGGCACATGCTTTTAACGCTGAATTGTACATATGGCGTTTTTCTGCATGACAACAATAAACTATATCGAAGTAACTACTTAACCTACATTTTAACTTAAAACTATGATAGTATACTATGATAGTATGGGTTTTGCCAATTTATAAAAAATCTAGCATATAGACCAAAACACACTTTGTGGTAAATCTACAAATAAAAGCTTTGTAACAAACAAAATAAAATCATTTAGTTTATAAAAATAACTCTTAAAAAACGGTCTATTAGAAATTACAGACATACCAGGGTTTAAGAGTGATACATATCGGAAATGACAGACGTATGTATAAGGATGTTAAAATTGTTATAAATAAGTTTCTCACAATAAAAATTTCAATGTGTTCTAGATTTATCCAAATTTTTGTGCAAATAGGTTAAAGAAAAACAAACTGAAGAATAGCAAAGTAGATTTCATAAACACTCTATGGAGAACAAAAAAATATCCAATTAATTGTAGGGTTATTTTACTATGTTTTAAAATATAATAATTAAGTGCCCTGACCTCACAACACACTTTGAAGGGGTTGAAATGATAAATTATAACAACTTTAATTAACGTTTTTTCGAATAACAGGAAACTGTATACCTGAGCCTAAACTAACTTATACTTGTTAGAAAAACTTCCATTTAAATTTTTCACAAACAAAAACAATATACCTTGTCCACTGTCTTATTTTATTTTTAAAATAACACTCTGATGCTTTAGAAGTATTTCTTATAAAATTATTTCGAATGTGTTATTTCTATAATGAGCTTCAATGACAAATGAATGCCATTTACACATTTTAAACATAATAGCAACTTAAATATTTTTCTTTGGAATTTGTGAAAGAAAGAAAACAAAAAATGTATCCGTATTAAAATATGCGAGAAATGCAAGACAATTATTTGAGAAAAGATTTTCGAGTAAATTGGAAAAAAAAATTCCACTTTTACATATGGCATATCTGCTGCAGATAAAAAATGAAACATATACATTTTATTTCCTTGAAATATATTTTTATCTAGAGTATATATCATACGCATACGTATTACTTTGAATGTTTTTCATTTAACTGTTAATATTGGAATTTTGTTTTGCTGTTGACACATGATAGGAAACACACATATTTTTTTTTGCAAGTATTTAAGATTTCGAATTTACATATTATTTTTTATTTCACAAAATATTTACTCAGTTTGCAAGACATTTTCTGATATTGCTGTACTAAGTACTGCAAAAATAATTCACTTAAATAAATTAATTTTTTAATCGAATTATTCTCCAAACTGTATTAAGCGTTTAAAAACATTTTCTTTCAATTATTTTATATATTAGTATTTTAACGTAAAACATATATCGTTATTAAACGTATTATTAATTATTTAAAACTACCAATTTTCAGTTCCTGATATATATTTAAAACAGAAAGATAAACATTATCTTTTGTTATATAAGATACAGAAAATTTATCGAGCCTGTTGTAATACGATACAATTTTGATGAAATTATTCATGAATGACACAAAAGTAATGGCATTTTCACTGACACAGTCATTTTTAGGAACAAATATATACTAGTGTCCTTTGGTGAATCATACAGTAAATAAAAAACTTTGTTTTTATTTTAAAATATTTCTTTACTGGAAGTGAAAAGCCAGGTGTTTTCTTTTAGGACATATTGTTGGAACTCATAAAACTCGTAAAATGATATTTTACGAGTCGATATGTGTCATCTTGGGGAAGCTAATTCTGACCAAAAGTTTTATCCTCTGGATTTTAGGATTAAATCCCTGATACTGGTGCAGAACTGTAATAATAAAAAAAAAGGGGGCTGCCATTTTTCAATAATAATTATGTGCCACTGGTACGTGTCAAGGCACCATATGTGGCGAAACGATGGCGGCCTCATATGTTGTAAAAGGAACTTCACACCGGGGAAATTCAACGGCGTTTGTAATAGGAATGCACAAGTAATTGGAGCGCAATCGCTGCGGGCGGTTTCTCACAGGCATCGGAGAAGATGGGAGATCCGCGCAGATGTGGCAATGGTATCAATACATCGTATATAGTGATTGGGTGCTGATGGTGGCGTGATGATAGTAGAAGACAAGCAATGATGACTCAATTCCTTTAAATTTACCTTTTTCTTTATTAGATGAAAATTACCAAATTCCAAATCATGAACATCAAGAAGAATTAGACATCGAATTTGTTGACGATGATATCTTAAATTACATTTAGATTTCCAACATTATAGAACAATACAACGATAGTGATTTGCGCCGGTCAGACATCTTCAAATAATCATTTTACGATGAACATATCTCGCGACTCTTGGAAATTACATTAAAACGCGACGTACGCAATTTACTTCATTATTAATTTAATTTTAGAAACATTCTATTGATAATACATTCTGTTCTTTGCCCCGCGGGCAAGAACACGTCCGACTGCTATGGAATTACATCGCCAACTGAAACTAATCACCAAAAACAGATATAAGCATCTTTAATGTTATTACGCGTTCATGACGCAAATAAAAAGAGTTCCAATGTTAAAGAATATGAAATGCAAATACGAAGTACATGTACTAAAGCGCGGGACAAAACCTTACACCAAGGTTTGCCGGAACTGGCGGGAAATATCCAAAAAGGGCCGAATACAGAAATGGCGCTTTATCAATTTGGAATAAATTTCTGAGAACAAGTTTTAGAATCGAAAGTAAATTAGAATTTGCGGTAGGTTAAATTTTGAACGAAAACAACAATTGAACGAGGGCAAGCATTTCACAACATATCCCCGCCGCAAACGAGGATTTGTTCTGGTACAGAACAAAAACTAACCAAAAAAAATTTTTTTCCAAATATGCCCAAAATAAAACGGTGACATAAAAAAAACCAACAATTTCTTGGAGAAAAAATATGCCACAAAAAATTTCAACGAAAAAATTTCGGATCTGTTATGCAGATAGGATTGTCAACTGCAATCAATTCTCATTTCCAAAATATGTGTATTTCTCAACCCAGAAGATATGAAATAAAAAAATTAAGAACAGGTGTGAAAAGTTGATTCATACGACACTGCATTTGCTTCCCATTCATACACACTTTTTCACAAAAGAAGTCCTTACATGCTAGATAAAAGTGAGGGGGTTGAGTTTTTTCAAATTTTCCTCAATGTGTTTAAATTCAAAAACTAAAACATCTTATTACTATTGCATATCAGATTGTCATGAACATGGCGCAGAAAAAAAATTAATTTAGAATAACCTACGCGATTGAGATGTCTTAAAAAAAATACGATATATAAAAATCACAATATTTCATTCATACTAACATTTTTCTGAACTTTCAACAATCTTCAATCATTATCATATATTCGATTTGAAACTTTACCTAATAAAATTTATATATTTACAATATCACATTTAATATTATCAATACAAAATAAACACTTAAGATAACTGTGTTCAAAAAAAAATAAATACACAAATTATATACATTTTAAATTATTAGCAAAATTGTAAACAAAAAAAAATCACTCTTTTATACAATTATTAACAAGTTTTAATTTTTAATTAGCATATGTGTGAGAGATCTAGCGAGTATGAGCTTTCAACGCTCTCGGTATGACGATTGCTCGCTTTCTGGGCTATTTTGCCGCAGATGAGGACTTTCAATTACTCCGCTCTTGAAATTGGGGAGTGCCTCTGAAAAAAATTTGCAATTTCCTGAGAATATTCCGTGCCTCTTTGACATTGGATGCAGTCAAAATTTATGTAAGCATTCATACGGATTCTCGGATGACTCGATTTGAGCACTAATTGCAGACCTACCTTTCTTTTCTAGGTCGACATAATACACTTTATTTATTTCTTGACTCAATCAATACTTAAAAAACATATGGGAATCGACGTCCCGGGAAAATATATTCAACAGCATATAATTTTACTTTCATACTTATGCGTTGACTGAAAAAGGAATGCATATACACACAGACTCGGGAATCGACGTCCCGAAGTCGAAAGAACACTTGTTTCTTGAATTTTCCCTTTTTTTTTTTTTTCCTCTGCAGGCATTGGAGTTGGTACAATTGTAGAAGCAATGCCGCAACTTGACATTTCCGATGTAACCACACAGCACAGGATTCGGTGAGTCATCCTTGTAGACTTGAATGCACTCAGCACCAGGTATAGGCTTTCAATTTGTGCTCCACAGGATCAACTAAGCCATTCTTGCAGGCTTGCATGGTCGACGGCACCAATTGTAATAATAAAAAAAAAGGGGGCTGCCATTTTTTAATAATAATTATGTGCCACTGGTACGTGTCAAGGCACCATATGTGGCGAAACGATGGCGGCCTCATATGTTGTAAAAGGAACTTCACACCGGGGAAATTCAACGGCGTTTGTAATAGGAATGCACAAGTAATTGGAGCGCAATCGCTGCGGGCGGTTTCTCACAGGCATCGGAGAAGATGGGAGATCCGCGCAGATGTGGCAATGGTATGAATACATCGTATATAGTGATTGGGTGCTGATGGTGGCGTGATGATAGTAGAAGACAAGCAATGATGACTCAATTCCTTTAAATTTACCTTTTTCTTTATTAGATGAAAATTACCAAATTCCAAATCATGAACATCAAGAAGAATTAGACATTGAATTTGTTGACGATGATATCTTAAATTACATTTAGATTTCCAACATTATAGAACAATACAACGGCGAATCCGATAGTGATTTGCGCCGGTCAGACATCTTCAAATAATCATTTTACGATGAACATATCTCGCGACTCTTGGAAATTACATTAAAACGCGACGTACGCAATTTACTTCATTATTAATTTAATTTTAGAAACATTCTATTGATAATACATTCTGTTCTTTGCCCCGCGGGCAAGAACACGTCCGACTGCTATGGAATTACATCGCCAACTGAAACTAATCACCAAAAACAGATATAAGCATCTTTAATGTTATTACGCGTTCATGACGCAAATAAAAAGAGTTCCAATGTTAAAGAATATGAAATGCAAATACGAAGTACATGTACTAAAGCGCGGGACAAAACCTTACACCAAGGTTTGCCGGAACTGGCGGGAAATATCCAAAAAGGGCCGAATACAGAAATGGCGCTTTATCAATTTGGAATAAATTTCTGAGAACAAGTTTTAGAATCGAAAGTAAATTAGAATTTGCGGTAAGTTAAATTTTGAACGAAAACAACAATTGAACGAGGGCAAGCATTTCACAACAGAACTCTGTGTAAACATAGATGTTTTAGTTGCTCGTCATCTACATTAACTCCATATTTCGAAGATATGCTAGTTTTACTTTTTTTAAACTTCCATAAAACGACTAGTTTGTGCTTTTTTTCAGAGTTACGTTAGTGTTTCAGTGCATTTCATTATATCAACTGCAATTATATCAACTGCAATTATATCAACTGCAATTATATTCATTATATCAACTTCTATTATATTAACTGCATTATATCAACTGTACAAAGAGAAAATTTAATGTCTCGTTTGCATTTATTTTTAGTGTGTCCTTAATGAGCAGTCATGTACATATTTAAGGCCAAATTTAGATAAAATCATATGTGGTGCATAAAAGATTAAACTGTAGGTCCCAGATAAAATTGATACTCTATTCACCAAGTCATACCAAAGTAATCCAATTTATTCCAACATAAGACGTGTAGAGTTTACTTGTTAAATTTGTTATGCAAGTTTTCTTGAAAAAACCAAGAACGTTTTATTTTTATATTTCAACAAAAAATTTTCTGTTAATTGTTCTAGGGAACCTAACTTTGACCAAACACTGCATCCTCTGGATTTTAGGATTAACTCCCGGATACTGGGGCAGAACTCTACGTAAACATGGATGCATTATTTTCTAGTTAAACCTTTTTTGCAAGTTTTCTTGTAAATGCAAAGAACGTTTTATTTTTAAATTTCATATGCAAGAGAAAATATTTTATTTCTTACAGACAGACCGTATTACTCATTCCTATACGGCATCAGAGTGAATAATTATTTTCTGTGTGCATGGTAAACACTAAAAATGCGCTGTAATTATACGAATATCCATGTTATATTCAAAATACATTGTACTATACTGCAGCTTCGAAATGTATAGAAGATTGATATTAGTCTTCGAATGTCAGCTGCGGTGTATAACGACTTTGCTTGTCACTGCAGAGACTTGAAAAATTACGTAACATCTTATATATTATTTCTAATGGATTATTTTACGGTTATTCCTTAATAAAGATTTTTTAAAGGAGCTATGTCAGTTCACCAATTTTTGCAAAGGAAGAATGGTTCTAAATTTACTAATACCCATGTTTGGTAGAAAGTGAGATTTTCTAATAATTGGAATGATGGAAACAATATTTTTCTTAGTATTAAAAAATCCAAAAGTTAGCAAAAGTAGGAAATGCGGTAGCAGAGTCTGTATAATATGCATCTGCTTCTCTAGAAATATTTGAATTTGAAACTGTTGTATGTTGTGGAATAAACCTAGTACATATTTTCTACGATAATTTATTTTTACGATAGTTTTGACCATACCTCAGGAAAACTGCTTATGCACAATCTTTCATATTATTGCCGTTCTTCTATTAAATGTCAAAATAAATACCACTATTAACATTTCCAGCTATCTTGTAAATAACAAAGGTAATAAACATTCCCTAAAGAAAACTTTCAGATGTAGCACGACCAAGATTCAGCATTTGTTATAATATATTTATGTCACGAAACCTCATGGGATTATCAAGGCAATTTTCACCCACGTTTACATGCTTTGGGTACATTAATCTCAGCTTCTTGTTATGATTAATCGTCAACGAATTAAAATGTGTCTGATGAGTTATAAAGATTTAAGGAACACTAAGAGACGTTGTATATATTCATCGGGTTAAGCCAAGATATTAAGAACGTTTATAATGTGTCAAATATAGTTTACAGTTAGTTTTATAGCCTCAAGTTTATCAGTATTATATTTACCGTCTCAAGTGTCATATCATTTGACTTCATTCGAGTGTTGCATATTTGATTGACTTCACTAACACTTAGAACTCTGAAATGCTTTTAAATGAACATAACTAAGTGGAACTTGATATTTATTGTAATTTGATCATGTCGACTAACAGGGATTATCACAAAAATGAATTTCATTTCAAATATATTGAGTTAACATGGATTTGGCGACAGTTTTGAAAAATAGTTATTTGTCGCCGATGTGTATCGCCAAGTGGGACAGACAGGCAGCGAGTGAATATTTTTTCCTACATTGTAGTATGTAACGTTTGTAACATATCGGAATAAGCTGACCGAAAGGTAAAGAAAGCAAATTTGTGAAATCTTGCGAGACATTTCTTTTGACATATTTTATATTACGTATTAAATTCACAAGCCATGGAATAAAATATTCTCAGTGATGCATTTTCGAAATATTTATTTGTTTATTTAATAACATCCTTATGGTTTAATTAACCTATACTAAGCTTTATTAAACATGTTTTTGCAACCGTTTTTGATCTCATCTGTAGCCAAAATGTAATTATTTCATAATTCAATGAAATAACTTGATGTTTAATGCAAAGGGTTATTATGTACATATGAAAAATATTTTTCGTAAATTCGATTACTACAAATGTTTCAAACAAAATTTAAGTTTAGAATCATCAGACATTTGGTGGGTATAAAATTTAGTTAAGATAAAATACACAGGCTACAATTTCGAAGTGTTCACAAGTTCGAAGTATCGGTAAAATAGAAAATGTTTTATGCGAAAGCCATTTATGAAAGGCACCTTAATTGAGAGTCACAGCAGATAACATTGCAGATAACATAATCCAGCAGATAACATTTTTACAGATAACATAATCTATGGACTGGTTGTTTTCTCAATTATGCATTAGTCGGCATGAAACAGCTAGCAACTTTAATGGCAGCAAGCAAAATCATTATGTATCAGGATTTTGAGAATTTAAGGGTACCGCAAAGTTTCAGTTCTACCTTTACATTTATTCAAAATTGAGCTCAGGTTATACAAGACAGCATCAAATTCTTACTGACAGAGCCAACCTATACGTAGGAAGATTTTTCAATGTGTGTGACTTTCCTTATATAATGAAATGAATTTACTACTTTTACAGTAAAATAAATAGGTTTTTCTTCTAGTAGATACTAATATCCTTTCCAAGATATTGAATTTTCGACAATTAGTCGTCATTTTCATTGATTTATCGTCATTTTTATCCATTTGGCGAGATTTTCGTTAATTTGGCAACATTTCAAAAAGTCGCCAAGTTGGCGACATTCCGCCAATTTTGTCGCCAAAATCTCGCCAAGCGTAATGGACGAAGAAATAAGTTATATATATATATGTATAACTTATATAATATATGTCGAAAATTCAATATCTAATAACTATTATTATATATTTATATATTATATAACTTAATAGATATTGAATTTTCCACAATTAGTCGTCATTTTCATTGATTTAGCGTCATTTTTATCCATTTGGCGAAATTTTCGCTAATTTGGCAACATTTAAAAAAGTCGCCAAGTTGGCGACATTCCGCCAATTTCGCCGCCAAAATCTCGCCAAGCGTTATGGACGAAGAAATAAGTTATTCTTATAGCAGATAAATTGGCGTTCAAATGCAAAAGTATTACTCAAAGTATCTTTTTACATGAATGGAACGAGCTAGATCCACGAGAATGATGTCACCCAATTTATCGCATGATATTATATATGAAAAGTGAACATATTTCTCAATGGGATATATTTTTTTTTCTATTTTATATGACTTTTTGATAATTTTTTTGAAAAATGTGCAATATCTCGAGAACGGTTCATGTTATCGCTCTAAAATTTATGTCAATCGTTTTTTAATGAAAAATTGCAAAATAAATGTCTATTTGAGTAACTTTATTATTAGTTTTGATTTTTTGACGATTTTTTCAAAATTTCATTCGAAAATTTAGGGGGGGTTCTGAACATTCGATTGCGTATAAAAGCAATAGGCTTCTAGTGTTTATAGATTCTGATTTTTGTACCAAATTTGGTTCGAATCGGTCCATTCGTTCGTCAGTTATCGTCTCCACAGGCCCACTGACACACACACACACACACACACACACACACACACACACAGACACCACTTCAAAAATGTTTGATTCGTGATCAGGGATGCTTGAAACGTGCTCTCCCATCGAAAACTCGAATTCGAATTTTCGATCCCGTCACAATACTTTCCTTATACATTATGTATATAAGGAAAGTAAAAATTCAGAAATATAAATATTAATGTTGTATATATTTTCTGATAAAGGACAACTAAACACTTAAATACATTTTGTTACTGATATTCGATACTCATCTTTAATAAGGTTGTCACATCTTTTGAACATACCATGTTAAAATATTATCGACTGCTCAATGATAATACTTGTATCTTACTTCTTTTATCAATGGTTAATTTCGAGATATTCTGCATAAAATTTGGGAAACCCTTTTCAGTACACTGTGTTTAAAGAGTTTTTCACATATTGTTGGTAAATTTAGTTATTTTTTATAACTAAGAATCGCTTAATTTTATCTTATTAACACTTTTCAACAAAGTTGAAAAGTGTTTATGACTTTGTTCATTCTGTCTGTCTGTCTGTTCGTTAGCACGATAACTGCCGTAAAAATGGCTTAATCAAAATGAAATTTTAGTATGTTGTTCAGACGGTCTGTAGGACCTATGGGAATATAAATGAATAATATCACCCAATTAGTTTGGATTGAACCCGGGTTGAAAAAATGAAATACATTGAGTCCTATAGGACCTAATTTTTCAAACATTTTTAAGCGGATTTAAAATTCACAAATTGCTTCGAAAATTTTGGGTAATATTCAAATTGTTCCATAAAATATATAAAAAAAATCAGCGACATATATATATAGTAGTTTTTTAAATAAAAATTAAAATAATAATAACACCTCGTATATGAAGCGATCACATGACCATGATATGAAAAGATCACGTGACCCTCTTCAAAATGATATATGGTATCCATCTTGTCTCAAAATCGTGATTTTTAAAGTTCTTTTTAATTCATATTGAGTGTTGTATGCCTCCTAAAACCATTTTATTTATGCTTAAATTCTGTGCATCTACATACTGAAACAACCCAATTACAATATATTTGAGTTTAAATGTTCATCCAAATTTGATTATTTCTACAACGAAGCCTATTTTTCACCTATGTAAAATGTAAACAGCGAAATATGTAGAATGAGTTGTATTAGAATTGCTGTATTTCTTTAACACAAAATCATTTAGTTCATGGAGTCTGCATAGCTGATATGAATGAAATATTCATTGATTTTACAAAGAGAAGGACGATTTTTTTCGATGAAGTTTTGCGCATAGAGTTAAATTACTTGTAGCTCCATGGTCTTAAATTTTAAATAAAATAAATTATTGTGGTATTGTAATGAATGACATGAATGGGAAATTATTTATGAATGAAATGCTGCTTTTATAGAGACAGCCAGGCGTGTTATTTTTTCTATGACGTCATTTGAATGAATGTCAGTTGTTTTCGATGAAGTTTTCAAATATAATAAATTATCGTAGTACTATGATAATTCTAAAATTATTACCGAGGAATGTATAGTATAACATTTTAGAGATGTTTAAACCAGGCAATTTATATTTCAATGCCGACATTTGAATGAAGTTCATTTTTTTCGATGAAGGTTTAAGTTTTCAAATATAATAAATTAATGTAGTATTGTGATAAGTTTTAAAATATTACCGAAGAATGTATTGTATTTTAGTCTTGTTTAAATAAAATTGCATTAAAGTTGGAAAGTGTTTCATAATCAATGCTTTAAGCATGATTGATCTTTCTTGTTACTAATTATTTTGAATTGTTATTTATCTATGCAAATATTTTTAAATGGTGGATGGTTTTGTGTCAGAACTCATTTGAAATCAATTTGCCGCAAACTTTATCTATTAAAAGAAATATACAAAAACCCATTCATTTGATGATTTGTTTCCTAGATAAACATATTTACAAATAAAAAACAAAGACACAGAAATACATATAGAATTGGCAAAATTATTGATTTGAATTTAGAGATACTGAAACACGATATATTCATTATTATTTGAGAGTCAGATTTCTAGCATCGTTATAATACCTTGAGGCAGGCATGAAAACATCGTAAAAATTTCCAATACCGTGAGAAATACCTATAGCAATATTCCAAGAGACAGACACCATTGTAAAAAATAGTTCTTAATCAGAGATACTCAAAATTTAAAATCCCATCAACCTCAGTGTGTTTAATTTTTTAATGTCATGGGAATATTTTTTACATATAAATAATGATGTTATAAGAAAAGTTAAAACAGATTAACAATCCATATTTATAAAGTATATATATTTATAATACATGTTACCAATCATACTATATATAATTTAGCTCACATACAACAACCTGTAACTCTCTATTATACGTCATTTTTATAGAAATGATTTCTTTGGTTCAAGCATAGAAATCACTACAATGTTAAAAGCCACAAACGGATGTGTAAATAATATATGTTAGCATTTAATTAGTTTTGATAAGTGTTTGCAACACTTTATGTCTAAACAACTTTATGTCTAAAATTACAACCAAAACTGTCTAGAATTCCAACTTCTATGGTAGTTTTAATGTACAAAATCAGAAACAAATCATTTTATGGCTATATTAAACTATTTTTTTAAAGTTAAACATTTTAAAAATATCTAAACCTAGCCATAAACTCGCTAGTGGCAAGGCTGGGAGTCATGAGGACCGCATATATTTATCAGCCACCCCCTCATTACTCGTACCCAAAAGACTGTTCTGATATTGCAAAGTCCATTCGACGACAAGAACTTGCAATTTCTTCCAAATAGCTCAACGGCAGAGCATAGACTGGGAAGTTCGGAGATCCAGGGTTCGATTCCCGGTTGGGGCAGCAAGGCTCTTTACAATATCATGTTGAATTCAAGTAACACATTTTAATAAAAATACTTACCTAACTACATTCTATTTTATAAAGGATGAAGACCCCAAACAGCAATTGTGTGCGTCACACGGATAAGATTGAGCATCCATTCTATTATGTCGTTGATGACGAAATAAGCGCCAACAAAGTTTGCCGTTGTAATTTTCACCCCAGCTCAGATTTATTTGATTCATTAATCTTAGCTTCTTGGCGTGATTTATGATTTTTGGTACCGTTGAACTGGATAAGTTAGGAAGGATGCCCAAACATTGTAAGGAATGTGTATATATCCGTGATTTTCTGTTGAGATTTTACCTGTTGTATGATGTTTATAGATGATTACTGGACATTCCCTTAACATGTTGTTATTATTATACTTTGTGAGCGATCCAATACAAATACGAGTGCAATTTCTATAGTATATGAAAGCTTTATTTCTATGGGATATGAATGCATATGAATATAAAATGCGAATAGCATTTTGGATTTCTGAAAATTGCATAATTTAAAACTAATAAGTTTATGCAAAAACATAGTAAGGACTAACAATTTCTATTCTCGACTTCTTATTTCACAAGCGGCGTCTTCCCCGGCGAAAGAGGAGTCTAAATTGAAATAGCAGCATCGCAGATTGCGGATGGTAGAGGGAGATGCCAACCAGGTTATAAAAAGGCAAAGTGCAAAGCACGAGATAGTAGGAGGTGATACGAGTTGGTACATAGAGCGTGTATGCAGACGATGATAGAAAGGGTAGAACATGTACATTCTGATTTATTATTTGTAAACTACGTTAATGGAGTTTATTTTACGATTTCTACAGTTTAAGAATAAACTTGTTGTTTCTATCAAAAAATGCCTGCGTGTTGTTTCCGACACATTTTTAACATAAACTGTTGATTTCATTTTTACTTGGCTAATTATTAACCTCCTAGATCACTAATTTGTTAAAATTAGTTTAATTAATTTACGTTTTAAAATACAAAATGCAAATACAATCTGTATTCATGCTACACTAATTTTATAGATATTACCTCTCAATAACATATGAATGGTAGGTAAGTAAGTTATTGAAAACTCTAAATATTATTAAAATATTTCAAAGTTTGTAATATTGTGATACACATCAAAATATGTTATCATGATGGATATTTCTGACAATTATTAGTTATTTCACTGAAAATATATTTTTTAATTTTAATACATGTGACAAATTATTAATATTTGGAAGACACTTACATTGCAGATAACAGCATTTATGGACGGGTTTCGAGCACACTAAACGTGGAACTTGACCATGGATGCTTTTATCCGCATAGGGTGTGTCTTGGGAAACCTCTTACAAGATGAATTTGCGATTGCAAAATTATTAGTACTCCCTTGCTAAAAGCAGATTTATGGAAATTAGGTGACTACATTTGTTAATAGAGCGTTTCGAGTACTATTCATTAAGTAATAAACTGTACATATTGATTAAAAGATCGATTACAACTGCAATGGACTACTTGCGATGAGTACATGCTGTTGTAGATCAGATGAGGACGGTTTAGACAACAATAATTACAAAATAAAAATAAATAAAACAACGTGAATTTTAATATTATAAAATTATTTAATACACAGGGTGGCCATAATTTAAGTAGAGGTGTTTAGAGCCCGATAGTGAGAAAACTGTTTGGCCAAACTCCACCAAATTTGCAGCAAATACTATTTAGACCATGGGGTTTCGATTTTTAAAAGAAAAGAAAAATACTTCGAATTTCTGTCACCGCGGGCCAAAGTGGCGCTGTAAGGTCCATTTTTGGAGTAAAATAAGCATAGGAAGTACATAAAGTTACCATTTTGCATGCAATTTGATATTGGCATTACATTTTACATTCACATTTGCACTTACTATTTATTGAACATTTTAGCAATCATGTATCCTCCCATACGCAGAAGTGCGTTGTAATAGATATGCAGAATTTCACGAAGAAAAGAAGTGGTAATGCAAAACGTTATGTAAATTTTAGTCAGCTGACTCTGACGGCATTAGTACGTACTGCTAGTCTTGAGGATATAAGGAAAACGGAAAGAATGTGTCCGAATCAATGATGCGCTACTGTGGTGCCGTGACCAGGATTATTAGATTTACGATAGTGTCTAGGACCTGTGATAATCTGAGCACATACCTTCCAGTTTAGTCTTGGGCTTATCATCTCTCAAAGACTTGCATCAGTCTTAGTGCTGAAGTACGGTCATAACTCTGTGGTGTGTGGCTCCTACTCGTACTTTTAATGCACTCGCATATAGATCTCTTTCCATTACTTTGGAACCTCTACGGGACACTCTACAAATCTGTTAGGTTTTTCATTTTTTTGCTACTCGTGCTCTAGTCAAAATCGTGATTATTTCTGGCATGCTTCTAAGTCAAAATTCAATCATCTTCTCGTCATGTCTAATCTCCATCCCTTATTCTCGTTGTCTACATCTGATTTCGTCTACCACTGAACTATTTTTCTTTCGTCTGCTCCAAGCTGTGTTTCCTTCGGCGATGGGGGGGGGATAGCTCCGCCTTTCTTCTTTCTGGCGCTCATTGGTTCTTCTCAACCCAATGGCATCATTTCACATTTAGCAAGGCCCCTTCAGCCCCTCTGGTCTGGCACCCCTAAATTTATAGTATTATGACCTTAAAGTTCACATTGTCAATACCCTGTGCCAGCCAGACTACCGCTTTCTTTGCCGTTCTGGCCACCATAAATACTCAAATAAAAGTGTCTCATGTGAGAACATATTCTGGTCTCACAGCTACATTTTTACGATCGTGCTTTACTGTTAAAAGCTCGCTATGCTAATATTACGTGATCGTGCTTTGCTAGTAAAACTTTACTACCAAACAAGTGAAAACGCTTCTGCTGCTTTTCGAGAATATCGGAGGTCGGAAGGCCCTAAAGAAATGTCCAATGACTATCACAGATTTGCAAAAAATGGTTTTGAGTTTTGAAAATTCTGGAAATTTGCAAGTGTTACCAGGACGAGGACGTAAACCTATAAGGAATGAAGAACTTCATACAGTTGCGACTGCCATAGAGAATCCAACAGCCGGATCCAACAGTGCTCTGGCAATATCCTGGCAACTAGATATGCCATATTCTATGGTATGGAAAACAATGCGCAAATTGCTAAAATTTTACTCATACAAAATCAGCACACTCAATAGTTGCTTCAAAGAGATGCAGAAGTTAACTTGGACTTTTCTCAGATGTTCCTAGCTCGTATGGAAGTCGACGAATCATAGGCTTGGAATATCTTGTGGAGTTATGAGGCGCATTTTCATCTTAATAGAACAGTAAACAAGCATAATTGCCGCATTCGGGCTTCTGAGAATCCTCATGCGTTACAGGAGATTCCTTTGCACTCTCCGAAACTAACAGTTTGATGTGGCTTTACTGTCTCATCGTAGGTCCGTATTTTTTTCAAAGCGAATACATCAATTGGTTCGAAGACTTGTTCCGTCAGTGCTGAGTGGTATCGAACAATGCTACTGAACTTTGTTATTCTGCAACTTTAACAGCGTGGGTGTCTTGAGTCTACGATATTTATTCAGGATGGAGCACCTCATATTGGATTGCGCATACAGTAAGTCCTACGACAACATTTTACCAACAACTGAATGTTTAGTCCAGCGTTTCATATGGAGTGGCCAACCCGTTCATCTGATCTGATCCCTTGTGACTTTTGGTGGTGGGGTCATGTAAAACGCTTGGTATACCAATGGAATGTGGATAATTTAGCCACTTTGAAGGACCGAATAGCATCGCACGTTAAGCAAATCAATGGAGATCTGCTGCATTCTGCAGTATAAAATGCTGTTCAGAGAATGCACTTTTTGAAACATATGCAAGAAAATCATATTGAAGCACACATGTAAATGATGTCAATATAAAAATTAATGCCATGCATATGTAAATGTAAGATGCAAATGTAAATATAAAATGCATTAAATATATATAAAAGGTAAATGTTATGTCCTTTTCAAAATGCATATAATATATTAACTTTCTGTACTTCCTACGCCTATTTTACTCCAAAAATGGACCTTACAGTGCCACTTTGGCCCACGGTGGCAAAAATCCGAACTATTTTTTTCTATTTTAAAACTCAAAATGTTAAAAATCAATTCTATTTTTAAAATCCCATGGTCTAAATAGTATTTACTGCAAATTTAGTTGAGTTTGGTCCAACAGTTTTCTCAATATCGGGCTCTAAACACCTCCACTTTAATTATGGCCACCCTGTATATTAATAAACCAATATTGCTGTACACCACTGTGTCTAGATTCAAATGGAGTAATTGTACAATAGTGGCCTAAAATTGTAATTATTATACGAATTATTTTATACCAATTATTATAATGCTTATTCTAACATTAAATAATGGATGTTGGCCGATGTAAAACAGTTATTGGAGAAATCCAGTTAGACAACATTGGTCTAATTTGAAGCCAATTAGGGTATCAGGTTCGGTGTATTGATCTAATACTGACACAGAACCCGTTATAAAAATATTTACACATTTTTGTATCCACCAATATTTATATTCTTAATTGATAAGCTATTAAGAGAACTAATATAAAGACTTAAGAGTGCTAAAGTAAAGATTTAAGCGTACTAAAGGGAAAACTTAAGCGTGCTGAAGTGAAAACATAATCATTCTAAAGTAAAGACTGATATTTTTATTTTATAGTCATAGAACACGCAAATACTAGATACATGTGCAGTAAATAGCATCATAGTTGCGGGGCATAGCAAATATATGGCACATAAGAAGTTTTCTTAATATTGCAGTTAGCAGTAATTTCGAACTGAAGAACGTTAAAAAGCGTAAAAATAATCCACGGATGATGCTGTCCAGTTTCGCAGTAATGATAGTTGGTTCGTGGTGGAAAATAATTTTGACTGTGCCTCTTTACAATATGATGTATCGGCGGGGACTCCACTGCACCTCCATTTTGATACGGCACTTAGTGCAGAGGCTCCGCCAAATACAACACTTGCTACGGCACTGCCAGTATATGCATTGCTAGGAAAATTTCTAGTTTTGTATCAAAATCAAAGTACCAAAGTTGATAGAATTGTTGCAGAATATCACATTTAATAATTTCCAGTAAAGTATTGAAATACCATAAAACTATATTGCGTATATCACTCAATCTAATATCCTGATATATAAAAATTTGAATATTTACTATTTTAGAAATATATCATTTTTATATATCACAGGAAAGTTCAAGTTGCAGCATATGGATAATTTAACACAGTGTAAATTTGAAAAAAGAATAAATGTATATACTTTGAAGATCTTTGTGCTTTCAAATCATTGTGTGGTGTCATTCTTACGAATTTATTAAATAAGCTGGAATCAGGGAAATGCTCTGTAAGATTTCTTTAGCTATTTATTATGGTTATTGTTTGATTCAGCTTGGATATTAGCCAGAAAGAAGCCAACAGAGCGAACACTACTTGATATTTCATGTGCGTTATAGGGCAGTTATGCTATTTTGACTTTACATAAATATATATTAACGAAAAGTGAATAATCATGTCATATTTAACAAATCATATTTTTAAATGGTTAAGTGTACCGACATGCAGTATAATTATTTTAAAAATATTGTATATGTATTAAGTACTAACTATTTCGCACGCGCTTCGCGTGTTCTCAATGGCTAATGGCAATTAAATGTGACACCCAGCGAAAGGAAATCAAATTGTGTATATAATGTTTTAGTCAAAATGGTGCAGGTTGTTTTAAAAATCCATTTGAATCGTCACATCAAATTCAAAATATTATTGTGTTCTTTATAAATATATATATATATATATATATATATATATCAGAATTATGTATTGGGAATTTAATAATTTACGCTTTGTTTTCAATATTACGTCCAAAAAGCCACAATTTCTGATTGGTTTTCACTTTTCCCAAATTGAATTTGCCTTATTTCGGAAATTCAAGCTTTTGCGCATCCTATTTACAGCTACTAGTATACAAATGTCAAGTTAAAACTATATGTATCAGAGCCTTTTTTAGAGAACCAAATATTTTTATAAATTATTGAATATAAATATTTAGCCTGACACACTGAATGTAGCACCATGTATACAATCAAAATTATTGAAATAAATTTAAGAATATATTAACATTGTGATCCACAAATCACAATTGAATAAATGATATTTAGTTAACGTATTTTTTTCAAATAAATTAAATTAATTTGTTTTTTCATTAGTTATAATTTTATATCATTGTATCGGTTATATGGTAAGCAACAATTAACAATAATCTACATGTTAAACAATCGTAAACAACAATAAAGGCTTCTCATCAAATTAAATTAAATAATTTTATTTTTTTGGTCAATGTTCCTGAAAAGTTATCTTCAGGAACATTGAATGTCATTCCTTTCAAGCTTATAAGTATGGCGTAAATAAAAATTAATAACCTCTTGATTATTTCTCTCAAAATCTGAAATCTGAACTAAATGTTATAATATTATATTTGATTTTTTTATTAATTTTAAGCGTCGCATATCGTGGCAAATAAAGTCGGTCAGTTGCAATTCTTTAAATTGTACTATTATAAATATTCAATACTGTAAAAGGACGATGCTAAACTTTTATAAACACGAAATTACACAATTTTACCACAAAACAGCAAAATGCGTTTTTCTCCCTTAATCTTATATCTTGCTAAAATTACACTCTGCTGCACAAAATTATATGCACACATAAGAAATTGGGCTACATCCGAGAAACTCGACATGTATGTATCGTTTGAGGAGATATATAAATGATTAGAATTTGGGAGCAAATAAAGAAAATGTTTTATAAAGACTTGGTGGCAACAAGAAGATGGCATTTTATCAAATGGAAAATCCTCTCATGAAAGAAATTGTCATCAGTAGTACATGTCTAGAACTTACTGGAATGGCAATTGAAGAGTGTTGCGACATTTGTTACAGAATCTTCCGCACATGGGCATAATTGGATTGACTCGAAGCTGCAACAAATATCGGCATGCAAGCTGCAACAAATATCGGCATGCCTCAAACGATATATGCATGTTTAGTTGTTTCGCGTCTGTAGCTCAATTTCTTATGCGTACATATATTTTTTACAGCATAGTTCATTTAAAATTTTTCGATGTTCTTTTACCAAGATTACTGAACTGTGTTGAAAGTCATCACTTTATGTGGTACTTGTGGCTTTTTACAACATTTCCAATGTTTCCGAAACTTAGTAATTGTAATAATCAGTACTACATGTCAGTAACTGCATGTCAGTGCCAACATGCCTGCATGCCAATTTGTACGATCATCTGCGAATTCCAGGCAACGAAGAAGGAATAAAATTTATTTAACGAAATGGTGGGAAATCATGCTTTTTGATTTTTAAAATCTAATAACAAAAATACTAATTTGAATTTAAAGAAATAATGCCGGGACACATCTATTTGGATCCTAAAGTGCCTGGGAATCAAATTTCATGATCGCACGACGCTTAAACTTCCCATACATAGACAGAAATACACAGCAAACAACCATTTCCCTTTATTATGCAAGTAATATGTATTAATAGCTTTAACGTTTTCATCTTTGAAAATTTTTCATTCCTCATGAAAGTTTCTATTTTCAATAATCTAAATTGCTATGCTCATAATAAATAGTTATCACATCTAAGCAAAGTCTTATCAGTGTTTAACAATTGAACTATATAATTTAACTATTTTTTATTGCTTTAACTAGGTAACTGAGTGCAAATAGTAGAGTTTTAAATTTATATCATTAAGAATATAAGCAACAGTTTTTTTTTACTTTACTAGTTGAAACAATATAATGACAGTTCTATTGGACAATCATTATATGATTATTTCATTCTGAAAGTTTAAGAAATGTCTATTACATTGTTAACACAATATCAAGCGCGAAGGAACAAAACTGTATTTTGGGATAACTGGGGATTCCAATGTAAGCATCGAAATAATTACTTTACGGCTTAATTTTTATTATATCACAATTGACTAGAGCGCAAAAAATCAATTATGACCATTCTTTTTACTATTTAGTATGCTACAGTATTGTATATCTTCAATTTAGAAAATATCTTATTTCAAACTTTTAAAGTTGTACTTCCCTCATAAATTCTGATTTATCGTCTGCACCTAAAATTGTGAGTCTTAAAGTATTAATGTCTTAAATGATATTCCCATTTTACTAAATATGCAATGTAAAAATTCTAAAGATACAGGTTATGAAATTATTTTAAGCGCGAAGTAATTACAAATGTGTTAATATAAAGACAAAAATATTCACTCTTTCTAAGCAGTTTCAAGAATATATTAAAGAATAAAAATTTCCGTCTTTATGTCTGTGAGAGTGAAATTTAAATATTTGTTTATTAAGTAACTTTATATTTTTTATAACAGAAAGGGAACTTAATTAACTTCAATATCTATCAAAGTTTGTTACAAAGGCCTAAAAACGCCGTTACATAACAAAGAAATGTGTTTAGACATTTTCATTACTTGATACTAAATTTTAATTTGCAAATCTATTGAAAACAAATTCTTCAATTTGATAAAAATATTTACCATGTAATGACAAAATATTTTGGAAGTAGATTGCATAAATTGCATTCATATTTTTCGTAGGTGTCTTACAACTTTTATTTTCTTAGAATTTTTTCAAATTAGTTTTCGTATTAATTTCAGTGAGGGTTTCGAAAATCAAGTCACTGAAAATAAATATTTTCAATAAATTAAATTAAGTATATTTCTGGACGTTCAGCAAATTCTAGTTTATAGTTTCTCCCTTTTTCTTTATGTTTTTATATTTTCTTTTATGTATATAAACGCAATTTAATTTTATGATGATTTTAATTTATTAAATTACAGTGATGAAATGGTTTTGAAATGAAATGTTGTGCGTTGCTCGACAAAAATTTTTAAATAAATTGCAAAAAGCGATATGTACATTTGGGATTATTTCCTACAGCTAAATATATTCATGACATTTTCGGTTCCTAAGTACTATTTTCATTATAAAAGCCACAAAGAATGAAAATATTTCAACATTTCCGGTTTTATAGTTTTTTATAAAGGTTTTTAATAAATAAATAATTGTTAACAGTGCAAACAAATATCTAAATTTTCCACCACAACGGCATTTTCATTTAAAAATATTTTTAAACTGCCATAAGATAAATGGTAATAAGTTATTAGCTTTAAAAAGAAACTATTATTTTAAAGCGAAATTACGTACGCCTATTTCTAAGTAATAATTATTGGAAACTAGTGAGTTCCCGTGAAAAATCATGGGCTATTTTTTATGCACTTTTAGTTAATTTATGTAAAAGAGTTTGATATTTTTATGTCAAGGATATATTCAAAAGGATTAATTTTAGTATGCATTCCATATAGTTACATTTACTTTAGTAAAAAGACTCAAAATAATCTCATTAATTCGGTTTCAATATTATCTTCTTAAGTGACCCCAGAATAATGGCAAAAATGCTTAGTGTTGGTTAGGCCTAACAGTACAATTAAGGAGAATCTTCTGTGAACATATGAAACTTTGAATCTGGTTTAAGATTTAATTAATCAGCTGCAAGTTATAAAATAGGATACACATATTGGGTATAATCTAATATATTTCAAAGAGGTATTTTTACATAACGCAATTTTTCATCTTATTAAAAGCAAATTACGCAAACAAAAGTAAATCGTTTAACATGTGTATATACATGCTGTCATTCTTTAAACGATAATAACGTGCGTAAATTACTTAAGCTTGTAGTTATATTGGTTGATCACTAATAAAAGTTATTCATCTAAAACAGGGTGTTTCATAAAGACTGCATTACTAAATATATCGTGACGATTGGTTATAGATACATGGTTTCTGTTTAGGAAATGTTTTAATTAAAACTATGGGGTATGAAAGAAGGAAATAAAATTCCTATGGATGAAACGCTTAAAAATGCCATAATGTATTGAAAATTATATCTGGGTGTCGATAGTGTTATTAAAGTAGCTGCTATTGTTAGTTGACACAGCAAAATGGTGTAGCTTCGAGTATATGCATTTTTGATTATTTTTAAATTAAGCGTTCCCTAATTATGAGTATAATTAAAAAGTATTTCTAATAGTTGTAGGATAGAGTACAGAATATATGGAGCTAAAAATAAATTGCAAGGTAAAATAATTTGATTGTCAGTTTAAATAAATATTTTAAGCCTTTCGCCATAGAAATGCATGTATTCAAGGATTACTTATCACAACGCCAGCTGAATTGGTGTCTCAAACGATATTGGCGTTTTCTTAATATGAAGTTTTAATTACTTACTTTTATTGCTATGATTAAAACGTTCATTGTATGTAAACTTTGATCACGTTATGACTTTTAATAAAAAAGTACAACTATGAATTTTTAAATTCTTTCTAGATAGAGTGTGTTAATGCATTTCCCATAGCCCAATTATTCAAACAAGAAATGACATTGTGTCTTATGATCAAATTAGCCTAGAAATCCTCCATTAAAAAGCCTTCGAGGACCTATAATTGGGGACTGTAGAAAAGTGTTACTCAATTTCAGGTACAAGTGTGAGTTTTCGAATGTGTATTTTATCTGGCGAAATTAAAATTATGTACGACTCCTGACAGCTAAATGTCCATCGCTCATTTTGGTCGGGTCAAAGTAGTATAAGTGGTCGGGTCAAAGTTCTATAACTTTGATACATTTTTGTATATTAGAGAATATGTCTTCTTTTTAAAAGTCATTTAAATAAATATTAGAAAAATTTGCTAATTGTATCTTTCCAGTAGTGGGTCAGAGTGCAAGGTTAAATTTTGCATTCTCTTTAACTAAAGCATACCACTTGATCCAAACTCTCGTAATCAGGAATGCTGTTTTATTTGAAGCATTTTTTAAATTGATATCATGGGTTTGTCGCCAATCCAAGAGACATTTAGTGGTGCAAACTTGCTGGCACACCCTGTATAACTCATTATTAAAGTTTGAAAATGCATTTGAAATATGCAGTGGAAAGAAAAATATATTTTATGGATACAAATAGTATGTATGAAAATTATTTTTGTACCTACAGAAAGTATGTACACTAGCAAAAAATCGGGTTTTGGACTCGCGTGTATCAAATATGCGAGCTGTGCAAGATTTCAAATTGAAACTAAATTTTTAAAAAAACGTATGAACTTAGATATATAAAAAATCAATTTCAATATTATCAAAAAATTAATTTCAATATAGAAAACCATATAAGTTTTTAGAATTTGAATGTTATATTAAGCAAATATGCAAACAATGTTAGGATAGGATATATAAATAATAGGATATGATAGGACACATAGGAAAGCAATGGAATCAAAGTTACATATTTAAATAACAAAACAGGTTTTTGGAGTTGCATTTTATTATTATATGCACCTTGGAAGAAACGGGTAACTCTAACTCCATAGGATGTATTTTGTTTCGTTACGTTCTTCCAGCAAGAAGGCAAAAAGAAAAATAGTCCAATATTAAGCTTCGGTACCTTATTTTATACAACAATGGTTATTCATATTCGAGTTGATGTTAAGCCTATATTTTATTTTTACAAGCAATTTGTAAGAGGCATTGTGAGCATGCGCTGTTTAAAAATGGGCATTTCGCTCTGTTTCAGTTCGTTTTAATAATTGAAATTTTGATTCTGCAAATCAGAGTGCAATACACGTATGCATGCAAAATTTACCGAGTTTCTGGCAAATGTTGATCTCGCTTCGTTACGAATGGAGAATGGACTTCACTTCGCTCGTCCATAACACATACTATTAATTTATGTGTCGAATCTACTTCTACTATAGCAAATAAAATTTCCTTCCCAGAAGATAAATGAATATAATATCCTCTGGCCAGTTCGATGATCCGTGGTTCGAACTTTAGAAGTTGAGTGCTACAAGAGAGCAGAAAGTCTCGACCTCAAGTCAAATGTCAGAAAACCATGTAGATGGAATAATGCTTCTTGAAAAGTTCCATTTAAACTGAAGTCGTGAATTACTCGGAGAATAGATTAAATATGAAATTTTCATGAAGTACAAATAATTGTTAATTTTCCAGAGATGGAAGACTTTTTAGATTCAGGTTATTGCCGAAATTCTTCAGTAAATACTCCTATATGCAGTTTCATCTCTACGGTGTACCGTAGAATTCAGCTGATTGTCCTCGCCGTTAAAAGCGGCCCTCCCCCTTACTATTTGTCTCTTTTAAATTCTGAAACATTCCGTAAAACAACACCTCTCCCATAAATATCAGAGAAAAATATAAAATTTCTTCGTCGAATAAGTTACATTTATTGACAAAAGTATCGTTATATTAACTTATAGTCTTGTACATAAGATAATTATTAATTAATTCATGATTTGGATTTTCCCAACATACTTTGAATCTCCCTACAGATTTATCATAACATTTGAGGAGATGGATCAACAGAATTTTACTTGTTTTTTTAGGAGAAAATTCCAAGTAAGCTTCATTCTACACGATCGTCCGTTGCATTCGCGGTAGTAGATGTACGGAATTCTACATAAATAACAAAGACCCCAAATATTCCCCAAATAACAAATGTATATGTCATATTAATAAGATAGGATATTCGTTCTATTATATCGCTGGCCATTTATCAGGAGCGTCCAAAAGTTGTTACTGTAATTTTAATGGCGATTCAAATCCATTTGATGAATGGAACAAATTTCTACAAATGATCACGAACAAGTTATGAGGGAAGCGGAAACAACAGAAAGTTCACGTGCCAGTAAATTATTGTTGATACTTTAAGATCTGATTTATTTAAAACCACTACTGGGTACTATATTAATTTTGACAGATGTGTATTGTCAGCATATTTTATGAGTTGCATAGTACAAAGATGGTCAATGCAGTTTTACTGTATTTATATGGGATATGAATTATGAATTTGTAAACGTGTATAACTCGAAAATCAACATGTTTAATTAAATTCATAAAAATATGGATTACACTCCCCAAAATACATGCCAACAATATCTTCGTAAAATTTTAATTTTTATTATTAAATTACAGCACTAAAAATAGCTGTGCTAAATATTAATGTAATTGTGAGACCACATTTCAGAAAGATTTGGTGAGACATTGTTATGTTCTTTATTTATTAAGGCTGTAATATTGGACGATGGCGGAAGACGTAACCTGTGATAGTCTTTACAACACTTTGACCCGAGAGACCAATTAGATCATAAACCTAAGAGGCTACATATAGCCACGAGAATGGTTAAAAAAATTGACCAATTATGCAAGATGTCTGAGCGCAATGGCCTAAGGTCGGCCAATCAGAGAGACAAGGGACGTTACAGAAGCAGGCAAAAGAGACGGCAACAAAAGGCTCTAGGTGATTTTCAGAACTAATACTACGACATACTTTATGACGACATCGACGGCAATAGCGTTTTTTTTAGAGATATTTAGTAGAGAAGTGTTCCACACGTTTTGCAGTGTTCCGCAGAAATTCCACAGAAATGTTCAATGTCTTCATATACAGAACGTCAACGGCAGATGCCAGATCAACTGCAGTACAATTAGAAGTACCACACCCTGAGTTGGTACCAGTACAAAATACTCTGATGCAAGAGTTGAGAATATCCATTGACAAACTTGAAGGTAATGTGTTCCTCAATTATTGTTGAAGGTCATCAATGCATTTTAGGCATTTTAATTAACTGGTCTCACATTTGCTCTCTCCGCAGCAAATAATATGAATAATTGTTGTAATTAATTTAATAAGTAATCTATGTTGTTAATAAAAAATTTTATTTTAAAGTTAAAATGATGCAATTAATTGTATTATTATGTTAATAAATATTCTATTCCAGGACTCGCACTAAATATTAATAGGGTGGGTTAATGCGGTACTTCATGTATCAACGCAATGGTTTAAATAATTACATGAGTAATCTATGTTCTTAAATAATAAAGTTATTTCCAAGTTTTAAATGCTGCAGTAATTGTGGTAGTTGTATGGTGAAGAATTTTATTCAAAATGTTTTCGTTTGTGCATCACAGTAATGTCCTAGTGATATATGACGGTTTGAGTGTGAAACACGACATTTTTCTGTTCTTCCCGAAACCATTCTCTTTCGGAAGCCATCTTTATTCCAAGGTTTTATTTCTGAATGCATTCGCACTTTTATGCTGAAAGTGTGGGAATTTTGCTCGGGCAGATGTTCCGAAGCTAATTTCTTATGACTTTATTTCATGCCCGGGAGCTGCGGTTTCGTTTCTGCAGGCAATGAAGCGAGGTTCCGCACAGACCGTTTGATGCTGCATTTTAAATTCGTGCAAGGAGTTGAAGGTTGAGGCGACCTATATTACCATTTTTCACAGTAGAGGAGCGCTTGGCCCTGAGTTTTCTTTGGAGAAGGAGCTCGTGATTCTCGCTCCGAAATGTCGGACACAAAAGAATTTATGACCCAACGGTCATTTTGTGTTTCGGATTATAACTTTGATTCAGAAGGAATCTTATAATCCGTGTGGGCTAAGACAATTATCTTTTATTTACAAATTCTAAAATTTTCTTCTTTATTTCAGAGGACCTAGACGAAAATCCCTTACCATTTGGCTGCAGCATTAAATAATTCGGGTTCCGGAAGAATCGAATTAGACCTGAGATTACCGAACTACCTGGAATTTTCTCGAAAGAGTCAGGTGGATGATTCCTAATGACTACTCGTCCTGGCTAGCTGGATCTTTATTCAGTCGATGGATTCGGCTATGTGCTAAGTGAACTCGGCTAGTGTGCGCACGATTTGCTTCTTGATCCTTTGAGATCTTGAGTCGAAGTACTCATCTCTAAAACTGTGCTTGTGTGAAATTGGTCATTTGAAACCGTGATGATGTATTCAGGTATTTAAATTATTTATGTGGCATATATATAGAGAAAACATCGAAATTCTTAAAGGAGAATTTCTGAATCTAAGTTGTGGCAGGAATTAAGTTTCGGTACAGTGATACCATTAATTATCTTTAATATTTAAATTTATATATAAAAAAGGTCGTGCTTTAGTGCTCGAAATATTATTGTATTATATAAGATTTATATACAAAGGCCAAATGTTTTATTGATATATTTAATACAGAAACTGGCCAAAATTATCTTATTTGCTACTTCTTTATTTCCATAATATATATAAATATACGAATAAAAGAGTTTATTATGATAATACGTTTCATGTTTTCCCAACCTGATCTTTATTATTATTTTGGTGTGTGCCTGTGTGTCCAGTTTGCATTTTGTAAGTCTTTGCAGCCGGACCTAGGGTATATTGCGAAACAACGATGAAGTAAGTCATCGTACTTAATATCAAATTTCTTTCTGTTTGTGTGATCCTTGGAAGGGGGCTTAATTTCATAATTCCTTTCCGCCCTCCTGTCCTTTTATACACATTCTGGTGCACATAAATAGAACTTTATTTCCGTCACATAAATTACTTTCTCATGCGCCCCCTGTTTCCACTATGACAGAAATATGCATAAATTATAACATCCTCAATAAATATCGGACTATTTAAATTAATACTACAAATTGAAAATTTCCAGTTCACACTAAGACCAATTAATCCAGAAGCGTTTCACTTCATTTAGCATAGCTAATCTAAACTGTTTCCAAAAATTATTCTACGATTTATAAAATTTCTTCCAAATCTCTTCTTATTATCTACGAAATTATAAATATTTTTAATCGCTACGATCAGACTAGCTTTATGAAATATGCTGATTCATTTAACTTTCTTAGCTTTGGGGCAAATCTATATAAATAAACTTAAAAATCTGTCTGTCTGTCTATCTGAATGTTTCTCTCATCATCACGGAAGAACGGCTCAACCGAATTTAATAGTATTTTATGGGTAGCCTTGAAATAGTCCCACTTAAAATTTAACCCATTTTTCGAATTTCAAGACCAGAGGTTATCCAGATATTAATGAAAAACGAAACGTTCATATGAGTTTTCGTCTCTAACTACCTGGTTCCTTCAAACGAAAAAGGTTAGAAATCGCTGATTTAAAATGTGAAAGTGAATTAAAACTCTATCTCTGAGTTTGGTTGGAGTTTATTGCGCGTATCAGTCACTTTTGAAAATTGTATATTTGAAACATGAATTTAAATGGAAACTCTATCACCATAGTTTATTTTTCACAGGTGCATTTCTTAATACTTTTCATTGTTGAAAATTATTAAGAAATGAAACTGGTTATTTAATTATCAGCATTTTTTGAGGCAGATTATTTCTTATATCATGTTGCTCAGCAACGCAATTAAATCAACTGTGTTTATCAAATTTTATTATTATTTTTTGGATTTAAATAATAAATAAATGGATATAAAAATATACCTTATAAATGAACGGTTTGATTTTTCTTTTAATTATATTAATTGCGGACTGCGTACATCACTTTCATTTATTTTGGCAAATGCTTTTCAAACTTATATATTGTGTTTAGCCAATAAACTCATATATTGTGCTTAGACAATAAACTGATATATTGTATTTAGCCGAGAAACTCATATTGTATTTAGAAAAATAAACTCATATATTGTGTTTAGTCAATAAACTCATTTAGTCAATTTTTGAAACAGAATAAAAGTAGAACTGGTCTTCTAATACAATTTTAGTGTTGGCGTTCAGTGTATATAAACTGGATCAGGATGTTTTATTCTTCAAATCTGCAAATTCAGATCTACGAATTTGACGGGATATTCATAACTTGACAACTTTCCTTAAACGTTGCCAAATTGAACGACTTGTCGCCAAATTGATAAAAACGAAGCTAAATCAATGAAATTAATTGTGTTCAATTAGAAGAACGCATTGAAATGATGTTTCGGTAGCATTTGTCTGTCAATCCAACCGTCCTACTTACAATTGATTAAAATGCCAAATTGATTAAAATGTTTGTACATCAATGAAAATATTTTGAAATTGATAAAATTGCTCTAAATAAATGAAATAAATTAATTGTGTATTGTTAGGAATAGTATTGTGATGATGTTTCGTTAATTTGTCGCCAAATGTGACTGTCAGTTCTATAGCCATGCGATACATTTGGTGATTTTTTGAAAATGTTCTAAAGTGACGAAAATGCCGTTAAATTGATAAAATGATGTTAAATTTATCAAAATGATACCGAATCGATGAAAATTCAATATTTTGCATATTTAAGTACGATTTTCTAGATAATCTCTGTCATTTTGTGAGAATTAAATAATGTGTTTTCTAAATTTGTTTACAAACTGGACCAAAATGCTTTATTCTTCAGATCTGTCTGTTGTTGTAGTTGAGACCCAGACCGCGCGATCAGATGTATGTGAAGCTAATTTCCTTTTATAGAGACATGAAATTCTTATACATATTTTAGAACAATTAAATTACATATTTTAAGAGAATATTTTTAATAACAAAATCATTTAGAGTACTATAGGAATTTATACATAGTTGTGAATGTTAAGTTTCTTCATATTATTCGTACGAAGATCGAACACACTGCTACTAGACAATAAACTTGTCAGAAATCTTGCAATCCATGGTATAAATTCCCAGCATCTACATAAGGAAGCTTCTCGCCATTTTATAAAATTTTCCCGAGTGAGCGTTTTGAATCTTTTAATTCAAACTTAGCCTGTTCTAAGTATCTTAAAAAATTGCTGTATGCTAGCAAGGTTAATAGAAATCCTACGGACCTTGGTATGCTCGTGCCTGTGGTACACATAGTGCCTGTGGTACACATAGTTGAACATTGACAGGAAGATAATAATGAAATTGAATAATGGGAATTAAATCATAAAAATTATTACAAATAAAAATCTTCGAGGAAGGTGAATATATACGTAATTAATTTTTAATGTTACTTGCATAAATACAATATAATTAAAACAAAGAATTTAATTAAATTATTTAATGCAGAATAATACACGAATAGCAGTCATTCATGGTACTGAAATATTATGCACACAAGGAGAATATTGCATCTTTATCATGAAATATAGTGTTGGACATTTTTACATAATGAGTGGTTGTAAAATTTTATGTTTGTACAAATTTACAAATATTTATATATTAAAATACATTTTTTTGTAATTACAGTAATTATTGATTGCTTGTTTAACTTAAAGGCAAAAAATATTATTTTTACTATAGAAGCGAACAGAGGAAGTATCACTTTTGTATATATTCACACAAACTCTATTTTTGTGTAAATACGCGTTTACAAATTTATAAATATGTATAAATTAAAATATATTTTTGGTAGTTACAGTAAATCTTGATTTCCCGTTGAACTTCAAAGACAACAAAATATTCCTTTTATATAAAGGCAATAGAAAAAGTGTCATTTTTGGATATATTTCACACTGGCAGTGTATTGTTAAACATAATATAATAAAACGACTGTCATTCAAGAATTTTTATAACCGCTACTTCATTGTGCAGCCTATTTCTTCTGAATTCTTAAAATGAAAAGAAAATTCTTAAAGTGACAAAAGAATGTGGAATGAAATTTGCAAGAAACATTCTGCAGTTTTCCGAAAAATCTTTCGGAATGAAACGGAATAAATTCAACTTTTACACATGGAATATCTGTATGCAGTCAAACAAAAATCTTTATATATTTATTACTTTCCTTATATACATAATGTATAAGGAAAGTATTGTGACGGGGTCGAAAATTCGAATTCGAGTTTTCGACGGGAGAGCACGTTTAAAGCATCCCTGATCACGAATCAAACATTTTTGAAGTGATGTCTGTGTGTGTGTGTGTGTGTGTGTGTGTGTGTGTGTGAAAGTGTGTGTGTATGTGTGTGTGTGTGTGTGTCAGTGAGTCTGTGGAGACGATAACTGACGAACGAATGGACCGATTCGAACCAAATTTGGTACAACAATCACAATCCGTAAACACTGGAAGCCTATTGTTTTTATACGCAATCGAATGTTCAGAACCCCCCTAAATTTTCGAATGAAATTTTGAAAAAATCGTCAAAAAATTAAAACCACTAATAAAGTTACGCAAATAGATATTTCTTATGTAATTTTTCATTAGAAAACGATTGACATAAATTTTAGAACGCTAACGTGAACCGTTCTCGAGATATTGTACATTTTTTAAAAAAATTATCAAAAAGTCATATAAAATAAAAAGAAAAATATTTCCTATTGAGAAACATGTTTACTTTTCATATGTAATACCATGCGATAAATTGAGTGACATCCTTCTCGTGGATCTAGCTCGTTCCATTCTTGAAAAAAGATACTTTGAATAATACTTTTGTATTTGAACGCCAATAGTCATTTATCTGCTTTAAGAAAAACTTATTTCTTAGTGCATAACGCTTGGCGAGATTTTGGCGACGAATTTGGCGGAATGTCGCCAACTTGGCGACTTTTTTGAAATGTTGCCAAATTAACGAAAATCTCGCCAAATGGATAAAAATGACGCTAAATCAATGAAAATGACGACTAATTGTCGAAAATTCAATATCTTGGAAAGAATATTAGTATCTACTACAAGAAAATCCTATTTTTTTACTGTAAAAGTAGTAAATTCATTACATTATATAAGGAAAGTCATGTGTTGCCCACATCAGATTTTTTTTTACTTGGAATACCATTTTCAATGCATAGCCTATGTAATGGAAACCAATTACAACCCTTCATGTTTAGAATTTTCTTCAAAAAGAAATATTGCTGAATTAGAAATGAGAGGAAAATGAAACTTCACGTTTAGAGTTATAAAAGTTAAAGCTATCATATTCTAAAAATATTTATTCAAAATATTTTCCTATGTTGAAATTCAATTTGGTTGTTTCTCATGTGTCAAAACTTTTATCTCGGAATTAACGTATTAATTAATATCTGTGTTAAAAAAAGGTTTGAAAGAATAAAGGAAACCAACCATCTTTTACCAATCAAAGACCAATAATGCAACAAAGTATTTAGCTAACCAGTGTAGTAGGAAAATATTGCATTAATATAGCACATTTGACCAATATAGATAAAACATCTGCATTATTTCACCAATGATTCATAGGGAAATTCCCGATGATGGTTTGGGCTAATTTCAACATGTAATGTATAAACAATATTGAACAAAAATAGAATATACTGTTGGTTAAGCATTTGTTATATATTATAAATAAATATATGCCAAACTAATCAAGTGGAGACACTTTATTTAGCTCAATGTCCATAGCACTGAGAAAAATAAAGAACCAAAATTACAGAATTGAGTCTCAGTGTACCATCTTAAAAGTAAGCAAATTTATTTTGCAATATTTTCAAAGTATAAGAATGGAAATTGTTTAGAAAATATTGGTTTATAAGCAAAGTGCAGTGTTTTACAGTGAAAGTTGTTTAGTGAAATATTCAAAATATATACATACGAGTACGTAGAATATTCAAAATATATACATACGAGTACGTACAATTTTCAAAATATATACATACGAGTACGTACAATATTCAAAATATATACATACGAGTACGTACAATATTCAAAATATATACATACGAGAACGTACAATATTCAAAATATATACATACGAGTACGTACAATATACGTTATTCAAGAAATCATATATGGAATAAGAGCAATAACATTACTAGTTCCGTCATTTCCACTATTGTACAGTTTTCATATTACTATGATAAAAATCTGATGTGGGCTGCACATGACTTTCCCTGCAGACTTATATTCACGTTCTCTTTATTTTAATTACATTTAATTCACTTTTAATTCAATTTTCGTTCTCATTTGATAACTGGACTTATTTTCAAAGGTGGCGTAGAGAAAATACGAAAAAACTAAAATATCTCGAGAACGGCTAGTCCTAGTGTAATGCGGTTGGTCTTATTCTTTTCTTCTTTAAAAATTACGTATTAAACAAGAATTTTAAGGATATATTGGAGCATACGTAGTTTTTTATTTTATATTTTGGCGATTTTTTCAGACCATTTGGCAAAAAAAGTCAGGTTATTTTTTCCCGAATCATACCAAAATCTAATCAGCACTAGAGTGTCCCACAAGTGATTAAACCTACCAAATTTTGTTTTTCAGCTAGAGTGGATACAAGCTTTTGGGGGCCATTCAGCAAAAAAAGGCGCATTCTTTTATCCCGAATCGTACCCAAAACTAATCAGCACCAGATTCGCACACAAGTGACTTATCTCCCAAATTTTATGAAATTCGGTCAATTACTTTTTTAGTTAGAGTGGATACAAAATCTGCACAGACAGTCAGACAGACACACAGACACACACACAGACGTCACGCTAAAAATAGGTTTTTCGTATTCTAGATGTCTCGAAACGTGTAGATCCGTCGAAAACTCGAGTTGCGAATTTCGGCATGATTCCAATACTTTCCCTATACATTACAATTTATGGCAGGGAAAGTAAAAATCTGATGTGGGCAGCACATGACTTTCCCTGCAGACTTATATTCGCGTTCTATTTATTTAAATTAAATTTAATTCACTTTTAATTCAATTTTCGTTCTCATTTGAAAACTGGACTTTCAAAAATGGAAACCGAAAAACTAAAATATCTCGAGAACGGCTAGTCCTAGTATAATGGGGTTGGCCTTATTCTTTTCATCGCTAAACATTACGTATTAAACAAGCAATTAATGGCTATATTTGAGCATACGTAGTTCTTAAGTTTAGATTTTGATGATTTTTGCTGGCCATTTTGCAAAAAAAGCAGGTTATTTTTTTTCGAATTATACCAAAATCTAATCAGCACCAGGGTGACCTACAAGCGACTTATCTACCAAATTTTGTGAAATTCGGTTGATTAGTTTTTTAGTTAGAGTGGATACAAAATTTGCACAGACAGACAGACACACAGACACACACACAGACGTCACGCTAAAAATAGTTTTTTCGTATTCTAGAGGTCTCGAAACGTGTAGATCCGTCGAAAACTCGAGTTGCGATTTTCGACATGATTCCAATACTTTCCCTATACATTACCATGTATTGCAGGGAAAGTAAATATACATATTATGAAATTAAGGAATCAATTTTTGTTAAATAAATATTTTTCTGAAAACAATAAAATAATAAATAAAAAACACCTCTTAAATAAAAAAACAACATTGTTGGACTATTTAGTATTCTACATAATGTTTGATTTCGAAAGGCATTTTATCTGTCCGTCAGTGGGTTTATTTATCACTAAGTGCCGAAATTCTAAAGTGAGAAATGTGAGAAATAAAGATCTAGTGGTGCCATCTTCTAACGGACTTGTTAACTATAATTTAAAATAAAAAATTATGATGTGGGTAGTACATGACTTGCTACACAATGCAATATATTTATTTCTCTCACAGTGACAAAATCTGATGTGGACTCAGTGTTTCTTTTAAACATATCTCCCTGTGGGGTGAGGGTTGGGTGAACATCACCCGGGATATTTTTTTATATTAACCTAGTTTTTATTTATGTAATCAATTTATATAGGGCAAATAGAAAAGTTGCCCTTCGAAATTTTCACTCCCGACCTCCCCCCCCCCTCCTGTCCAAGAAGTACTGAAAGAAACACTGTGTGAGCAAAACATGACGTTGCCTACAGACTCCATTTTCAGTTCTAACTTTCTTTTAATATCTCGTTATATTGAGTTTAATTGATCAAAGTAACACGCGTAATTATTTGAAATTAAACTGAATTTGAACTTTTAATTCAATCTTTGTTTTATTTGGTAACGGGACGTATAGACAAAAGCGGCATAGTAAAAATGCGAAATATCTAAAATATCGCGAGAACGGCTAGTACTAGTGTAATAGGGTCAATCTTATTCTTTTCATCGTCAAAAAATACATATAAAACCATTTAATTTATATATTTTAGCATACGTGGTTTGAGCATGCATTTTATAGATTTTTTGTAATCTAACAAAGTCAAAAACGTTATATGCAATAAAACAGCAATTAAATGTTCAGTCAATTCACGAATAAGAAAATCGCATTCTCAAAAGACTGGCGTATTCCAATTAGCAAATACTTCTATCACCTAACATCGATCTTTGAGCAATAAACATACTTATACAAGTATATCCCCTGCGATAAGTTCTCCAAATACCAAGGCAATTAGAGAATTCCTAGATCAGTCCATTTTCTATCATTTCAATACTCATTGAATAATATAGAAAATGTTTAGTAAAACTGCATGGAACAAATATGTAAAAATACCTAATGGTGGTTCTGAAGGTGAACAGAGCTTCTTCAGGTTATTTGACACATGTATTTGATCCCTCCAATAAAAGCAGGAAAATGTAAATCAAGCATAAGATTGTTCATGTGACTCGTGATGGCAATATCAGTTGCCAAACAGAAAACTGCAAATTTTAACACCGAAACACATAAAAAAAATAATTTTGAACATAGTATTAGCAGTTACAGATCCCTTATTATGAGGAACTGTCACTTTGACCTAATGGCTTTCTTCGATATCTAAGATGGCTATATTTGATGTATCCAAAAAGTTACGTTATATAAAAAAATATGAAAACAATGATGATTCACGAAACATCTGTACAACTTAATTTCTTGATTTGTCAATCCTAGCTTGTCATGTTGATTAACTATTGAAAGTTATTCATACAAATACACGAAATTATAAAATTCTTAAAAATTCTTTGAAAATGAAACAACTTCAAAAAACTAGACTTCGACCATTAGTTAGGTGAATATATCTTTCAACCTACAGACACTGCAATATATCTTTCATTGTCATGAACTCAATCTTATAGGCTTGTTGTCGCATGTCCCTGACAAGTGAGTTTAGTTACAGCAAGATTAGTTACAGCACTGAGATTAGTTACAGCACTTCATTTCATTGCGATACATTACATGAAATTTAAATTCAAATGCATTGATGCAACAAATAAGAAAATACAGCCGAGCACAACGACAGACAGAAGAACACAATATAAATAGAGAACACACAATTTTGTTACAATGCGGCACAGTGACTAGGAAGTTCTTTCAGGTGGTTGCGATTCTTCAAGCAATTAGGTGAGTTTCAGTTCATTTGGTAAAACATTAAAATTTTTCCATAGAACATCAAACCAGGAGAAGTTCCTTTGCAAAATTCCATAATTTGGAATAACATAGTTACCGTTGTAAGAACGAGTAAATCTGATGTTGCGATTGATTTCCAAGCAGTCGGTGTTCTTAAAACAGTACATCTTAAAATATAAAGTTGACAAACAGTTAATTCGTCTACTTTAGATATAGAAATCGGTTTTTAATTATCGGGCCTAAGTGCACATGCGCAGCACACAGACGAGAAATTTACCCTAAAGTGTCTGAAATGTGCTTAGAAAATCCTAGAACACTTTTCAGACACAACCTCAAATTGAAACATTTTCAGCAAAATAGCATTTTTGCAGTGAAGTAGTATGAAAAATTACACATATTTAAGACAATATAGATATCAAAATAGAAGAAAGTTCGTTCGAATAATAATACACCGATTTTATATACGTATACGCTCAAATACGCTGAATACGTTTCACTTATAAAACCCGAACAGAGAAATTTATTTGAAATCCTTCGTGACGCAATGACAGACGACCGCACAAGATCCACTTCAATCTGGCACACATATGTCACTTGAATACCAGCGATCTATGTATGACTCCCATGTCCCACATGTCAAAGCGCACAGTTTTGAATGAAGTAATTTTCACCAAAGCTGAGATCTTTTTAATAGATTAGACACAGCTTCCAGATGCGATTCATATTCGTAGAATTAGAATATTTGAGACAAGTTATGAAAAATGGTGGAATTCTAGAGAAGATCACGTGCCTCTCTGTTCTCCTTTTGTAATTAAGGTCATTTATAATATCGTTGGTGCAGGATGTAAGTTGGTGAAATCCCTCATAGTTCTGTAATTGGGATAAGTTTAAGTATATACAAGTCTTGGAATAAATGAGCTATTAAATTGTGTTATTATAATTCTTTATGATATTTTGAATTGTGTTTCATTTTCGTCCATTACATTTTTCTTTAAAATACCATTAAAATAAAACATTAAAATAAAAGGAAAATTCATTTTCGTAAATATATCTTTAACGGTGGCAATTAATATTGTCTTTTATTTTTTTTTACCCCAAAATTTTTTGAATAATCTATTTCCCAGAATCAACTATTCCCAAGAATCAGCTATTCTGGCAGGAATCATCTATGATAATGACTGATATGGATTCAACATTGAATTTCGAACGAAGTTAGAGGGGTGAATATTAATGACTGGTATGGTTAATTAAATATTATTATTATGGTTTCTCTTGCAAGATAATGAATGATATAGATTCAGCATTAAATTCCCGAAGGGGTGCGGGGACCACTTCCAGTTTTCCCGAAAAATTACATGACTGTACCAAATAAATATGCAAAAGAATATAAAAATTATTAACAGTTCCTTCGAAATTATACACACCAATTTTCACCATTTTAAAGTTCATTCATAAACTTCTCGTTTCTTCATATGGTTACGTTAAAAACGTTAAAAACCTTTCAAGTATTTAAGTGTCTCAGAGGACTTATTTTTATCAACACCACCAAAAACTCCATTTTAATATAGATCAACTTCTATGGCAGCTTTAATTCGTGGAATTGTTTTCCAGTAATGCATAATTTTCTTTTTGTAGGAAATGTTACTGATAGACGCATACATTTTTCCTACTTTTTATCAATTTCATTTTTTGTAAAAAACAAAAACAAAAAAACATGCGTTTTAATATTCTAGAAGTTTTTATCTTTCAAAAAAATTCTTCAACATACTGTTCAAGTAACGGGCTATAATGACGAATGAATTCCATTCGGCATTTTAATCGTAATGGTAATTCATTTTTTTTATCACTAGAATGCATGAAAGAGAGATGTTAAAAATTCATTCGTAATGAAATCTGCAAAAAAATTCTTAGTGTTTATCTCGCAAAAATTATTCGAATAAAAAGAGAGAGAGATTATTCATTTTTACATGTGGCATTTTTGGGCATAAATAATGAAAAAATGAAGGTCATAAATTTTATCGTTCGCGGAATGTTATTTTATATGGAATGTGAAAAAAAAACTTGTATTTATACCTTCAATTAAAATATTTTTCTAATTCCATCTTTCTACCAAAAAGAAACAATAACAGCAAAAAATCCGGCAAAAAATATTGTTATTGCAAGGTGTAAGCATATATTGGGGAAAAATCGTTTTTATTTAAGGAAATTGTTAAATGTTTTTGCTTCAGATTTATTATAGTTATTATTAATCATTGAAATATTAAATTGACGGTATGGAGGATTTTTTTTTATTTAGTAAGTTAATTAGAAAACTATTTCTTATAAAAATATAAGTATATTTTTTTCTATTTCGAAAAAATTGTATTTTGTTATAAAAAATTCTTTGATTATCGGGGTTTAGTTAGAGAAGAGTAATGTGGGTTTAGGATAATAATATATTGTAACGAACATGTAAAATACCTGTACTGGAGTCTTTTGAGAACCAGAAGAAGAAAACACCTTTATAGGCGACCATTTCTACGACGTACGTATAGGGTGGTTATATTTGATCTATCGAAGCAGGGTTACCAGAATTAGTGATTTATCCCTAATTTGGTGACTTCTCGAATGTACTCGAATCTTCTCGAAATAACGAACATTCTTCCTTCGAGATGCGAGACCCTTCTGGAATTTTTTACGTGGAGTCTATAAAAGGAGACAACGCTCAGTTGAGGGTACAGTTGACGTGATACGAAATACATTCAATTGTGAAGCACGTCAATATTTTGGGAATAGTATCCGCTTTTTTTATGAAATTAGTATAACATTTAATTGCTGTTACACTGTAGCTGAGAGTTTAACAATCTTATGAGATAGTTATGGAGCTATTTGCTGTATATTGTCCCTGTTTACGATGTACTGAATGATTGTGTTAGTTAATGAACGTGTGTACACTAAATGAACTTGACAGTTATCCAAGAATTTGGACTTATTTTTTTATCCTGAAAATACACCTACAATTCCGTGGGATACGTCGTAACACTAGTGAGTATCAGGCTCAACATCCGTTCAGATTTCATACACACAGACATGTCTAGACTTCAAACAGTGTTTACACGTGTCTCAATTACACCATCGGAATTGTTTGTCTAGCTGTAGCTCTGTATGCGAACATGCCGGGTTTTAAATTTATATAGCGGAAAGTGGCCAGGGATACATCTACATATTTCAGCGATTAACATATAATCGTTCACAAGCTGTCGAATCCTGCCAAATTATATTTTGCGCTCCTATACAACTATAGAGCACCCAAAACACTCTCCGATCTAACAATATACCCAGATGTATATGCCCAGCAATACTTATCCGAAGCCCGGCATTAATTACTGACTACTTTTAATGGATGCATTTAAAAAAAAATCGTAGGGCTCCTAAAAATTGCATTTAAGTTTAAGGCTCTTAAGCTTGCATTTAAGCTTAAGTCTCCTAATCTTGCATGAAGGCTTAAGGCTTCTAACATACAGTTAAGTGTAAGGTCTCTAAGCTTGTTTAAACTTAAAGCTCCTAAGTTTGCATTTAAGCCTATGACTCCTAAGCTTGCATGTACTCATATATGACGGATTGCCAGATTTTAACTATTACACAATTGCATTGATAACAATTATATATTATTCATTAATTGAGATTAATTTAGGTAATCAGAAAATTGTACTTAAATTCAAAATTACTGAATGGAGTTATATAACTTTTATCAACGTTCTTCTATAATAAATGTTTGTAAAGTGGTTTTATTAATCGCCCAACAATTGCTTATATTCAATAAAAATCACAACACAAATAAATTAATAATAAATGTTGTGACAAGTTAAAATAAACACAATAAAGTTTCCAGTTATATTCTACAGAACTAGGATAATAAATATTCCCTAAACACAACTTTCAGGTATCCCATGACTAAGTTTGAACATTTGTTCTATAATATTTTACGTCATAAAACCTGACGTGATTGTTAAAGTAATATTTATCCACGCTTCCAATCATTAAATGTATTAGTCGTTGCTGCCTGATATAATTAATCTTTAGTAAATTAGATTGTGGCGGGTGACTTATTAAATATAGAGAAACACCACGGGAAAAAATGCATGTGCATTAGGTCTAGGTGGGTTATTAACGACGTTTATAACATGTAAGACACCGTCACTTTAACCGACTTAAGAGTCGTTGTCCTGTTATTAACGTCCCAACTGTCGTTGCATGTGACTATATTCACGTAGAGCGTTATTAATTAAAATAAATCGCACTGACACATAGAACTCCAATAGTTGTTAATGAATCCATGCATATCATTTGAACTTCGCTTACGACTTGATAATTGAACAGTATAAGTTTTTAATTAAAAACCTGCCGCCAGAGATGTGTTTAGACTGCATATGGGTTTACCACTACAATTTATATCAACACTACAGTTTTTGTTGTTGTTGAGACCCAGACCGTCCGACCTACCAGAAAGGTGCAAGGTAACCGTTTGGACGGCCGGGAAGTTCCACCCAATTTATACAGGATTCCAGTGGGGGAGAGATTCACAGTGACCGTACCCTGCTTCCCCCACCACCAACCTCTCGGAAGGACTTACGGACCCACATGTTTAACGTGAGCGTACTCCGTGTGAACACGGCGGCAGTTTTGAAAGTGGCTGGAATCGAACCCTGGCTGACTGAGTGCAATTCCAGCGCGATAGCCACTGGGCTACCTCGCCCCACAACGCTACAGTTTTTAAAGAATCAACTTCGTCAGGAACACAGAATATATCAAATTAGTAACGGTATAAAATGGGTTTGGTAGCAATTAGTGACTTTTGCCATGAGGTAAAAGAAGGAGCAATCGCCACGGCGAAGTCGAGAGGGCGGACTGAAACAATTTACTTGCCTTATATTACCCAGGAAGCAAATCGTTTTCAAACATAAAATAAAATAATGGACAGGAAATCTAACAGATTTCAAACACTTTTTTGGTGAATAAGGAAACGAAATTTGTCTATAATAAAATAAATATGAAAACCATTCATGTTTTCATATTTACTTTATTACAAACAACATTCCTTAAAATTTTTCATCAAAATACTTGTGAATAAAAAACTACAAAATCATGAAGTTTATAGTTGCTAAAAAATTAAGTAAACAAGCTGTGCAAGAGCTAAATTAGGTAACTTCATAAGAAATTTCACAAACCATTCATTTAAACTCACAAAAAAATTTGCTGGATACAAAACCCCGAATAGTTAAAAGTATAAAAAAATAAGAGAAATCAATTCGTTTAAGAAAGCTACATAAGTTTTCTTATAAACTATTATAGGCAAAAATGAATTGTCCCTACCAGCGACAGAGTAACTAAATGTTGTAGACGAGACTATTAATAATTCTGATTCTAATAGCATTTGGATGAACTCAAGCTCAAATAACCATACCCACTCATAATGTCTGAGGGGGTCACTTTCCATTATGTTCCTACAGGGAAGCTAAATTTCTTTATATCACATGCAGCTGGGTGCACTTTTACTTCCCCTGCAATACATGGTAATGTATAGGGAAAGTATTGGAATCATGCTGAAAATCGCAACTGCTGTTTTCGATGGATCTACACAATTTGGGACCTCTAGAGTACGAAAACACTATTTTTAGCGTGACATCAGTGTGTGTGTGTGTCTGTCTGTCTGTGTGTCTATACCCACCCAGCAATAATACCTGCAACTTTACATGCATTATGTTCCCACAGAGAAGCTAGATATAGAAGCTATACTACAGACAGCTATACTACAAGCTATACAGAGATGCCATACTAGCTGTGTACATTTTTGCTTTCATTGCAATACGTGGTAATATATTCCAGGGTAAAAGTCAACAGCAACTGCCGAAAACCCCAACTCGAGTTTTCGACTGTTTTACACATTTCGGGACCTGTAAGTTACAAAAAAAAACTATTTTTAGCCTGATATCTATGCGTGTGTCTGTGCAATTTATGTATCCACTTTAACTCAAAAACTAATGGACCAAATTTCGTAAAACTTGGTACGTAAATCACTTGTGACCATGGGGTTGATTAGATTTTAGTACGATTCAGGATATAAGAGACTGCCTTTTATTTCAAAATGGCCCAAAAAATTGCCCTTTTCCCCCCTAGCTGAGATTCTAATAGACCAAATTTCACAAAACTTGGTAGATAAATCACTTGTAGGTTAGCCTGGAGCTGATTAGATTTTGCTAATTTTTGGAAAATAAGATCCTGCCTTTTTTTCGAAATGACCCACACAAATCTTTAAATCTAAAAATAAAAGACTATGTATTCTCAAATATATCAAATAAACGGTCATTTTGTAAGTAATTTTTGAAGACGAAATGAATAAGACCAAAGCCGTTCTCGAGATATTTTAGTTATATCGCATTTTCGCTATGCTACCTTTGAATATAAACCCAGTTACCAAATGGAACAGAAAATTTAATAAAATTGCAAATTCAGTGGAAGATAAAGTAATTATGGCTGTTATTTTGTGCAATTAAACTCAATGTACTGAGTTATTGAAGAAATTAAGAGAACTTGATTATGAGTCTGCAGCGAAAGTCATGTGCTGCCCACATCTGATTATTTTATTTGTAGCACAATTTCTGATATATATGGTTCTGATATATATTGTACATGGTTCTCTATTGTATGGTTCTGATATATATTGTGCATTTGGGGCTCTTCTGCATGCAACAATAAATCTATTTCGAAGTAACTAATTAACTTATATTTTAATTTACAACAATGATAGTATAATATGATAATATCGGTTTTGCCAATTTATTAAAAATCAAGCAAAAAGACCAAGACAAATTTGTGATAAATCTGCAAACAAAATAAAGTCATTTTGTTTAAAAAAAATCTGGTGTGGGCATTATGACCTTCCTTGTATAATGCAATGGATTTACACTCTTGCAGTAAAAAAAAAAATTCGTCTTTTTCCAAGATCTTCAATTTTTGTTAATTAGTCATCATTTTCATTGATTTATCGCCATTTCTATCCATTTGGAGGATTTTCGTTAATTTAGCAACATTTAAAAATATCGCCTAGATGGCGACATTCCGCCAAATTCGTTCCCAAAATCTCGCCAAGCATTATGGACGGAGAAATAAGTTATTCTTATAGCAGATAAATGATTATGGCTTTCAAATACAAAAGTATTATTCAAAGTTTATTTTCCCGTGAATGAAACGAGTTAGATCCACGAGAATGATGTCACCCAATGTATCGAAGATGATATTACATGGGAAAAGTGAACATGTGTCTCAACAGTTAATATATTTTTTTTAATTTATGGGATTTTTTCACAAGTTTATTTGGAAAATGTGCAATATCTCGAGTACGGTTCATGATAGCGTTGCAAAGTTTATGTCAATCGTTTTCTAAGGAAAAATTACATAAAAAATGTCTGCGTAACTTGTTTAATGATTTCGATTTTTTGATGATTTTTTCAAAATTTCACTCAATTTAGGAGGGTTCTGATCATTCGATTGTGTCTAAAAACAAATAGCTTCCAGTATTCAGGAATTATAATTTCTGTACATAATTTCATTCGAATCACTCAATTATTTCGTGAGATATCGTCTCCACAGTCTCACTGACACACACACACACGCACACACTCACATCACCCCAAAAACGTTCAATTCGTGATCAGGGATGCTTGAAACGTGCTCTCCCGTCGAGAACTCAAATTCGATTTTTCGAACCCGGCACAATACTTTCCGTATACACTATACTATGCATATAAGAAAAGTAATAAATCTTTTAACCTTTTGCTTACTGGTGAGACAGCGGCAATCTCAAACGAAGAACCTCTCAAAAAGACAGGTATTTGACATACCCTATCCCAAACAGTTAGATATCCCTTTGCAGGCATTGGCGACCACAGTTGAATTCTCCTTTACAGGCATTGGCGTCCATGGACGCCAATGTCTGCAAAGGGGGATCGAGCTGTTTGAGATAGGGTATGTCAAATACCTGTCATTTGTGATTCACGCTGTCCCATCCGTAAGCAAAAGGTTAAAAATCGGTCTATTAGATATCTCGAACACACCAGGATTTAAGAGTGATAGATATCGGAAAAAAGAAGACGTATGTATAAGAAGTTTTAAATTAATTAAATATTTATAAATAAATTTTTCAAAATAAAATGTTTTTAATTTTAATGTTTTCTAGTTTTATCCAAAGTTTTGAGCAACTATGTTAAGGAAAAACAATCTGAAATATAGCAAAATAGATTTGAGGAACACTCGATGGAGAACAAAAAACATCTTATTAATTGCATGTTTTTTTTACTATGTTTTTAAAAAGAATAATCACCAAAGTGCCCTGACCTCACAACACACTTTGAAAGGGTTAAATGATAAATTATAAACAATTTTAATTAGCGTTTTTCGAATAATAGGAAAATGTATACATCGACCTAAACTAACTTATACTTTTTAGAAAAACTGCCATTTACATTTTTCACAAACAAAAACAATATACATTGTCCACTGTGTTAGTTTATTTTAAAAATCACACTCTAATACTTTAGAAGTATTTCTTATAAATTTATTTCGAATGTGTTATTTCCATAATAAGCTTCAATGACAAATGAATGCCATTTACACATTTTAAACATAATAGCAACTTAAATATTTTTCTTTGGAATTCGTAAAAGATAGAAAATAAAAAATGTATTCTTATAAAAATATGCGAGAAATGTAAGACAGTTATTTGAGAAAAGATTTTCCTGTAAATTGGGAAAAAAAAATTTATTTTATATGTGGCACATCTGCTCCAGATAAAATAATGAAACTTATATATTTTACTTCTAGAATTATATATTTACTTAGAGTATATATTATACGCATACGTATTATTTTGTATGTTTATCTTTTAGTTGTTAATCGTGAAAAACAATTTTTTGCTAAAGAAGAGGATTTTTGACACATGATAGAAAACAAGTATATATTTTTTGCAAGTATTTAAGATTTCGAATTTACATATTATTATTTTTTATTTCGTGAAATATTTACTTAGCTTGTAAGAAGTTTTTTTATCCTTTTGTACTTAGTACTACAAAAATAATTTATTTAAATAAATATTTACTTGGTTTGCAAGACATTTTCTGATATTTTTGAACTGAGTACTGCAAAAATAATTTATTTAAATAAGTAAATTTTTTATTTGAATTGCTCTTCAATCTGTAATAAACCTTTAAAAGCATTTTCTTTCAAATATTTTATATATTTGTATTTTAATATAAAACTTATATCGTTATTAAACATATTATTAATAATTTAAAACTACCAATTTGCAACTCCTGAGATATATTTAATCACAGAGATAATCATTATATTACTTGCCTTATATAGCATTCCTTCTAACGATCTTTGAACCAATTACGTGAAACGATTCCTTCATATTAAGAAAATCCTTTATTTATTTTCAAATACATTGGAATATGTATTTTTAGGTTATCTGATACTTAATTAGATACATAATTCGGTACTAAGTTGGCTGAGCAACCGGTACAACATACTTCGGTGAGCTTTTTTAAAAATTTGAATTATTTTTCTAGTTATTACTTTCCTTATATACATAATGTATAAAGAAAGTATTGTGACGGGGTCGAAAATTCGATTTCGAGTTTTCGACGGGAGAGCACGTTTCAAGCATCCCTGAACACGAATCAGACGTTTTTGAGATGATGTCTGTGTGTGAGTGTGTGTGTGTGAAACTATATATGTGTGTGTCAGTGAGACTTTTGAGACGATAACTGACGAACGAATGGAGCGATTTGAATGCAATTTTGAACAAAAATTACAATCCCTAAATACTGGAAACCAATTGTTTTTATTCGCAATCGGATGTTCAGAACACCCCTAAATTTTCGAATGAAATTTTGAAAAACTCATAAAAAAATCAAAACTTTTAATAAAGTTACGCAAATAGACATTTCTTATGTAATTTTTCCTTAGAAAACGATTGACATAAACTTTAGAACACTAGCATGAACCTTTCTCGAGATATTGCACATTTTTCAAACAAATTTATCAAAAAATTTCATAAATTAAAAAAAATATTAACTGTTGAGAAACATGTTCACGGTTCATATGCAATATCATGCGATAAATTTGTTGACACCACTCTTGTGGATCTAGCTCGTTCCATTCATGAATAAAAATACTTTGAGTAATACATATGTATCTGAACGCCGTCTTTTTTCTGCTATATGACAAACGTATTCCTTCGTCCATAACTCTTGGCGAGATTTTGGCGACGAATTTAGCGGAATGTCGCCAACTTGGCAATTTTTTTTTAAATCTTGCCAAATTAACTATAATCTCGTCAAATGGATAAACATGACGCTAAATCAATGAAAAGAACGATTAATTGACGAAAATTCAATGTCTTGGAAAGAATATAAGTATCTACTATAAGAATAACCTATTTTTTTGCTGTAACAGTGGTAAATTCATTGCATTACATAAGGAAAGTCATGTGCTGCCCACATCAAATTTTTTTGTTTTGTAAGATGCAGAAAATTAATCGAATCTGCTGTACTACGATACTCTTTAGATGAAATTATTCACGGATGATACAATACTAATGGCATTTTTACTAACACAGTCATTCTTAGAAACAAATTTAAAGTCATCTTTAGTGAAACATATAGTAAAAAACCCTATAAGATTTATTTACTGGAAATGAAAAGTCATTTGTTATCTTTAAGGAAGTCTAGCAAGTGTTATGAACTAAGAAATCTCTTAATGATATTTTATGAGTCGTAAACATGTATATGTGTCTAAACAGAACTTTCTGTAAGCTGTCCTATGGAACCTAAGTGTGAGCAAACACCATCCTCTGAGTTTTGGGACTAAATCTCGGATACTGTTGCAGAACTCTGTGTAAACATGGATGTTTTAGTTGTTCGTAATCTGCATTAAATGTTTATATTTAAGATACTCTTAAAGATTTATTTTTTTAAACTTCCTTAAAACGTTTAGTTTGCGCTTTCTTTCAGAGTTACATTTGCATTTAAGTGCATTTTCTTTATATTAGCTGCAATGATGTACTTAGAAAAAATATGTCTCTTCTGCATTTATTTTTAGTGAGTCCTTAATGAACAGTTACGTACTTAATTAAATATAAATTTAGATAAAATCATATGTTGTTTCATAAAATATTAAACTGTAGCTCCCCGACAAAATAACTCTTCTGTTCACAAAGTGATACCAAAGTAATCCAATTTATTCCGACATAAGCGGTGCAGAGTTTTCTTGTTAAAAATTTTATGCAAGTTTTCTTGAAAAAGCCAAGAACGTTTTATTTTTAAAAATTTCTTATGCAAAAGAAAACAGTTTGCTTCTTACAGAGCAACCGTATTAGTGATTCCTATAAGACATCAAAGTGAATATTTATTTTCTGCGTGCATGGAGAACACTAAAAATGTGCTGTGATTGTACGAATATTTATGGTATACTTGAAGTTCATTGTACTAGGCTGCTGTTTTGAAATGTATAGAAAATCGAGATCAGTCTCCAAATGCCAGCAGCTGTGTAAAACGGTTTAAATGGTCACTCTAGAGACTTGAAAAATTACTAAACATCTTATATTTCTGATGGTTTATTTATCGGCTATTCCCTAATAAAAATTTTCAGACGAGCTACGTCAGTTCACCAAATTCTGCAGAGGAATATTGGTTCTAAACTTACTATTACCCCAAGTAGTAACAAGGAAACCTTTCAAACAATTAGAATGATGTGAACTGTATTTTTCTTGTTATTAATCTTTTGCTTACGGGTGGAACAGCCTCCACCCCAAACGAAGAACCTCCCAAAAAGACGGGATACCCCTTTGCAGGCATTGACGTACTGGACGCCAATGTCTGTAAAGAGGGATCGAACTAATTGGGATTGGGTATGTCATATATCACTCTTTTTGAGACGTTCTTCGTTTGGGATGGACGCTGTCCCAGCCGTAAACAAAAGGTTAATAACGCTGAAAGTTGGCAAAAGAAGAATATGCAGCATCAGAGTTTGTATAATGTGCATCTGGCTCTCTAGAAACATTTGAATTTGATACTGCTGTATGTTATGGCATAAACTTGTATATATTTTGCATATATTTTCTATGATAATTCATTTTTGTGATAGTTTTGCCTATATCTCAGGAAAACTGCTTGTGCACAATTTTTCATCTCATTGCCACTCTTCTATTAAATGTCAAAACAAATACCACTTTCAAAATTTACAGCTATCTTGTTAATAACAAAGACAATAAACATTCCCTAAAGAAAACTTTCAAATGTAGCACGACCAAGATTCAGCATTTGTTATAATATGTTTATGTCACGAAACTTGATGGGATTATCAAGACAATTTTCACCGACGTTTACATGCATTGGATACATTAATCTCAGATTCTTGATATGATTAATCGTCGACGACTTAGAATGTATCGGACGAGTTATAAAGATTTAAGGAATACTAAGAGACGTTGTATGTATTCATCGGGTTTAGTCAAGATATTAAAAACGTTTATAATGTGTCAAATACAGTTAGTACGAGTATTATTGTCACAAATATTTGCTGTGTTATATTTAACGTGTCAAGTGCCGTCCTTTGATTTAAGTTTAGTGCTGCATGCTTAATTAATGTGGCTCCTCTTACATTCAGAACTCTGAAATGATATTAAATTAACACAAAAAAGAGGAACTTATATTTATTGTAATTTGATCATGTCGGCCTACTTATCACAAAAATTAATTTTATTTAGATTAGCAGTATACAAGTGCTTCGTATGGAAAATATAATATAAATAAACTTAACATTCACAAGTATGTGCAAATTCCTATAGTATTCTAAACGACTTTATTATTCAAAATATTCTATAAAAATATTTAATTTAATTCTTCTAAAAAATGTATAGAAATATCTGGGCTCCATACATAAAATTATCTGAACAAAAAATCTGAAGAAGTAAACATCCTATTTGTAAACAACCTTAGAAAAAATATTTTTTAATTCTGACAAAACGACAGAATTTGTCAAGAAAATCATACTAAATTATGTAAAATATTGAATTTTCATCTATTCGGTGTCATTTTGATGAATTTAGAGTCATTTTATCAATTTGGCGACGTTTTAATCAATTTAGCTGCATTTCAAAAAATCGCAAAATTTTTCACCAAGTGGCCCTGTAGAATTGTATTTTATCAATTTCAAGGCATTTTAATGATATGGATTTACAAACATTTTTATCAATTTGACGACATTTTAAAAATTCGCTAAATATGTTACTAAGGGCGGTGGGACTGACAGACAAATGCTACTGGAACATCATTTCAGTACTATCTTCCAAAGAAACAAAATTAAATTAATTGATTTAGAGTCGTTTTTATCAATTTGGCGACATTTCCGTGAATTTGGCAACGTTTAAGAAAAGTTGCTAAGTTAGCGATATCCCGCCAAATTTGTAGATCTGAAGAATAAAACAGGCGGATCCCGTTTGTATATACTAAATGAAAACACTAAAATTGTATTAGAAGATATACCCGTTCTACTCTTATTCTGTTTCAACAATCGATTAAATGAGTTTATTGGCTAAATATATTAGTTTATTGGGTAAACACAATATATAAGTTTGAAAACTCTTTGCCAAATAAAGGAAAGTGATGTACGCATACCGTAATTAATACAATTTAGAGAAAAATCAAATCGTTCATTTATAGGATATATTTTTATATTCATTTATTTATTATTCAAGTCGAAAAATAATAATATAAATAAGCAAACACTTTTAATGTAATTCTGTTGCTGAGCAACATGATATAAGAAATGATCTTAATAATAATCTGCTGATAATAAAATAACCATTTTGATTTCTAAATACTTTTCAATGTTGAGTAAGAGCCTGTGAAAAATAAACCATGGTGATAGAGTTTCCATTTAAATTCATGTTCCAAACCTGCGATTTCCAAAGTGATAAGCGCAATAAACTCCAACTAAACTCAGAGATAGAGTTTTAATTCACTTCCATATTTTAAACCAGCCATTTCCAACTTTTTCATTTCGAGGAACCAAGGAGTTAGAGAGGAGATCACCAATGAAATATTTGGTTTTTCATTAATATTTCGAAAATCCTTGGTCCTAAAAACTGAAACATGGACTAAATTTTAAGTGGAACTACTTCAAGGATATCTACAAAATTTCATTAAATTCAGTTCAGTCTTTCTCCCGTGATGATGAGACAAATATACAAACAGACAGACATATTTTTTTCATAGAATATTAAAAACTCTGTTATTTTATTTACATAGAATATATTGCGTTAACATGAATTTGGTGACACTTTTGAAAAATAGTAATTTGTCGCCAATGTGTATCGCCAAGTGAGACAGGCCTACAAACAGTGAAGAGTTTTTCCTACATTGTAGTATGTAATGTTTGTTAGCCATCCCGTCTAAATTGTAATCATATCTGAACAAGCTGACCTAAAGGTAAATAAAACACATTTGTGAAATCTTGCGAAAAACAGTTCATGTGACATGTTTTATATTACATATTACATTCATAAGCCATGGAATAAAATATTACCAGTAGTGAATTTCCGAAGTATTTGATTCCCTCTTTAATAACATCCTTATGGTTTAATTAACTTAAATACCAAGCTTTATTAAATCATGTTTTTGCAACCGTTTTCGATTTCCATCTGTAGCCTAAATGTAATTATGTCAAGATTCTGCAAGAAATAACTTGCTGTTTAAAGCAAAAAGATTATTTGTTTAGATATGAAAAATATTTTTCATAAATCCGAATACAAAAAATATTTCAAACAAAGTTGGAGTTTGGAATCATCAGAAATTTGGTGGGTATAAAATTTGATTAAGGTAAAATACACAGGCTAGAAGTGCTAAGCGTTCACATTTCTATCGACAAAACGGAAGAATTTTTATTTGAAAGTTATTTATGAAAGGCGTTCTGATTTAGATTCACACTCATTTGCAGATAACATAACCTATGGACTGGTTGTTCTCATAATTATTATGAGTTAGTCAGCATATAGAACAGCGGACAACTTTAACACTAAAGCGACGGAAGCGGTCATTTTGACCGCTTAACTACTTTGAGAAACGATTCCTCCAAAACGAATAATACCAACCAATTGAAATTTTATTACTTTTCTTATTTTCTTAAAGTTATTGAAAACACAGAAGAAAATGATTCTAGCCTGTATAATAAGACAACAAATCAACAATCTTCCTAGAACGACGGCAGTGGTCAAAGGAGTTATACCATCAAAATGACCGTTTAAGTCGTTCTCATGTTAATGGCAACAAGCAAAGTGTTTTGATTAAATTATACAGTATTTTAATATTATCAAATGCTCAATGACAATACTTGTATCTTCCGTCTTGTATCAATAAAAGTTTTCGAGGTATTCTATCCAAAATTTGGAAATCCCTTTTCTGAGCACTGTGTTTAATATTTTTTACATACTTTTAATAAAGTTGATTTTCTTAGGATAACTAAGAGTGTCTTAATTTTATCTTTCTGAATTATTAATTACTTTGAATTATTATTTATCTTTAAAACTTTTTTAAATGATGGATTTTCCTTCGTTAGAGCTCCTGTAAAATCAATTTACCTGAAACTTTATCTACTGCAGAATCAAATTCATTTTGCGGATTTGTTTCCGAGATAATCATGCTAACAGATTAAATAAAAGGCTGACAAAAACATATATAGCATTAACAAATTGATTGATTTGTATTCGGAGTTTCTGAAACACTATAAATCCAATAATATTTGTTAATATTATATGGCATCGTTACAAAACCTTGAAGCAGACGTGAAGACATCGTAAAATATCACAATACCGTGAGAAATACCTATGACAATATTCCAAGAGACAGACGAATACACAAACATCATTAAAAATAGTTCTTATTCAGAAATACTCAAAATTTATAATCGCATCAAACTCAGTGTTTAAATTTTTTAATGGCATCGCAATATTATTTTACATATAACTGATGCTATAAGGAAAGTTAAAACATATTAACACTCTATATTTCTAATGTATATGCTATATATAATGTTTGCCTATGACAATATTCTGAGAAACAGACGAATACATAGACATCATTGATAAAATAGTTCTTTTTCAGAGATACTTAAAGTTTTAAAACATATCAAACTTAGAATGTTAACTTTTTAATATCATCGCAATATCATTTTACATATAACTGAGGCTATAAGGAAAGTTAAAACTTATTATTAATCCATATTTCTAATGTACAAATATTTATATTACATGTTACTAATCATACTTTATATATAATAAAATCTACAGTAACCTGTAACACTGTATTCAACTACATTGTTATAGAAATGAGTCCTTTGGTTCGAGCATAGGAATCATTGCAATGTTAAAGGCCACAAACGTAGTTGTAAATAATACATGTTAGCATTTAAATAGTTTTGATAAGTTTTCGAAACACTTGTATGGACTTCACGGCTAAAATGAAACCAAAAATGTTTAAAATACCAACATCTACGGTAGTCTTAATATGCAACATCACAAAATGAATAATTTCGTGGCTATATATTAAGGCATTTTTTAAAGTTTAACGCACCAAAATGTCTAAAGCTAGCCATAAACTGGCTATTGGCAAGGCTAGTATTGATGTGGACTGCATGTATTTATCAGCCACACCTCATTACTCGTTTGTAAAGGTTGTAGGTTAGCAAAAATGACCCTAGTACGTCTAGCACAGATTCAGTGGACTATGGGATATTAAGCACCGATTTCAAATCAAGAGGATAACGACCACGCAGGATACTATCCTTTGTAAAAAACAGAAGCTGCAGAAGACTAATCTAAGGTAAAAATAGCAGGAGGTGGGCAGTCAGATAGCCCGTTGCCCGCCAATCTGATATTAGAGGGTGAAATAAAATCTTGTGCGTTACATGGATAAGATTGATCATTCATTATATTATGTCATTGATCACGAATAAAGAGCCAACAAATCTTATAAAGTATAAGTATAAAATGCAAATACCATTTTGGTTTTCTGAAAATAGCATAATTAAAATCTAATATGCAATAATAAAGTGTTGACTTAATTTTTACTTGACTAATTATTAACCTCCTAGATCATGAATTTGTATAAGGTTATTTTAATGTTAAAATGTACGTTTTTCATTACAAAATGCAAATGTAATCTGCATTCATTTCATACTAATTTTATAGAGTTTACCTCTCAATAATCCGGGAATGGTAAGTATTAAAGCTATTGAAAACTGTAAATAATATTAAAATGTTTCAAATTATATAATATTGTGCAACACATCAAAATATGTTATCGTGGGTGATATTTCTAACAATTATTAGTAATTTCATTGGAAACATATCTTTTAATTTTAATTCCTGTGACAAATTATTAGTATCTGTCAAACACTTACATTGCAGATAACAGCAGTAAAGGACTGGTTTCGCGCATAATAAATGCGGAACTAGACCATGGATGCTGATATCTGCAATGGGGGTGTCTTGGAAAACCTCTTACAAGAGGATTTTGTGATTACAAAATTATCAGTACTCTTGATAGAAGCAGATATATCGAAATTAGGTGAGTGCATTTGTTTACCGGGCGTTTGAGTCATATTAAGTAATGAACAGTGCATATTGATTGAAATATCAATTACAACTGCATTGCAACTGCAGAGGACATTATATTTAATTTTTCGATCAGTACGTTCTGTTGCAGACCACAAGACGGCTTTGGCAACAATAATTACAGAATAAAAATAAAGAAAAACAACTATTTTAATATTAAAAAAGGATTCAATATATATCAATAATCCGATATTGCTATACATCAATGTGTTTAGTTTCAAATGGAGCAATTAATTGTACGATAGTGGCAATAAAATTGCAATTATTATAGCAATTATTGCATAGCAAATATTCTGATTCTAATTCTAGCATTAAATGAAGGGTGGTGGCTAATGTAAAATAAATATTGTATAAATACAATTAGACAATTTCTAATTTGGAGCTAATTAGGCGTTATTATTAGGCAGTATTTAGTTAATCAGACGGTGTATTGTTTTAATACTGACACAGTATCCATTATATAATAAAATTTACACATTTTTATATATAATATATTAATAATATATAGCCTTAATTGAAAAGCTATTAAGAGTCCTAAAATGAAGATTTAAGAGTGCTAAAATAAAGAATTAAGCATGCTAAAGTGAAGACTTAAAACTGCCGAAGTGAGGACTGAAGTAAAGACTAATAGTTTTATTTTATAGTCATAGAATACGCAAATATTAGATACATCTGTAGTAAATAGTACCAGAGTTGCGGTGCATAGCACGTAGTAAATATAATTCACTTAACAAGTTTTCCTAATACTGAGGTTAACAGTAATTTTGAACTTAAGAATGCTGAAAAGCGAAAATATAATCCACAGATGTCGGTGTCCAGTTCTCCAGTAATTATAGTTAGTTTATGATGCGAAATAATTTTGACAGTGCCTCTTTGCTATATGCAGTATTGAAGGTGGCGCCTCGACACCTCCATTTTGATACGGCACCTAGTGCAGAAGCACCGAAAAACACAACACTTACTATGACACTGTTGGAATATGCATTGCTAGCATGATTTCTAGTTTCGCTTTGTTTCAAAATAAAAGCATCAAAATTGATAGTATTGTTGTATAATATCACATTGAATAATATTCAGTATAGCATTGAAGTACCATAAAAAAGTGCATATATCACTCAATCTAATATCATGAAATATTAAAATTTTAAAATTTACCATTTAAGAAATATATCATTTTTATATATCACAAGAAAGTTCAAGTTCCAGCATATGGATAATTTAACACAATGTAAATGTGAAAAAAATATAAATGTATATACTTTAAGAGCTTTGTGCTTTCAAATGCTTTGTGTAGTGTCATTCCTAAGAATTTATAATATATATATATATATATATATATATATACATATATATATTTACATAATATATATATATATATATATATATATATATATATATATATATATATATATATTAATATAAATAAAATAATTATATATTTTTTCTAATATTTCTTTAAAGTAGTTATTAAATATTTTGAAAAGAAAAATGCAATATCAAGTAATAATGTTCTCAATATGTTCTTCATTTCATCTACTATCTAAAAAAGCAATAAATTCAAAGAGCAAAAATATCCATTGTGAAAGACGTCATTGGAGAAAACACTAAAAAAGAAAAATACCGAAGTTTATTAAATTTTTGCCTTTTCTTAATTAATTTATTACGATAAACAGTTGAACAAGATATAAGTTCCTTCCCAATTTTATCTCTTTAAAATTTAGAATGAAATATGCATGAACTGCATTTAGTTTTCATGTGTAACAGTTGACGGTAATTAGGTTGGTTTCAGAAATATGTACTGGGAATTTAATATTGTCCGCTTTGTTTTCAATATTATGCCCAAAAATCCACAATTGCTGATTAGTTTTCGCCTTTCCCTAATTGAATTTACCTTATTTTAGAAATTTAAGCTTTTCTGCATTATATTTACAGCTACTAATATACAAATAGCTTGTAAGGTGTCAAGTTAAAACAAAATTTATCAGAGCATTTTTTTAGAGAAACAAATATTTTAATAAACTATTGAATATAAATATGTATCCTGACACAGTGAATGTAGCGTCATATTAAGAAATAAAATTAATGAGATGAATTAAATAATATATTAAAATCGGGATCCACAAAACACTATAACACTGGAGAAATGACATTTAGTTCACGACTTTTGTCATAAATAAATTGTTTTTCTTGAATTATAAATTTATTTTATATCACTATACCGGTTACATGGTAAAGAACGATTAACAATAAACAACATGGCAAACAATCGTAAACAGCAATTAATGCTGCTTATCAAATTAAAATAAATATTTTTATTATTTTGAAAGATAACTTATTTAGGAATATCGTAGATTATTCACTTCAAACTTAAATTAGCGAAAATAAAAATTAATAACCTCTCTGTTATTTCTCTCAAAATATGAGCTAAATCTCATAACATCATATTTAATTTGTTTCATTAATTTTAAGCGTCTCATAGCATGGCAAATAAAGACGGTCAGTAGCAATTTTTATAATTATACTGCAATAAATATTCAAGAATGTAAAAGGACGATGCTAAACTTTTAGAAACACGAAATCTCATAATTTTACCACAAAACAGCAAAATGAGTATTGTCCCTTAATCCCATATATTGCTAAAATTACACTCTGTTACACAAAAATATATGGTCACATAAGAAACTGAGCTACAGCTGCGAAACTCGACATGTATGCATCGTTTGAGGAGATATGCAATTGATTAGAATTTGGGAGGTGGGGGGGGGGGGCATGCTTATTAAGAATTAGTGGAACCAAGAATATGGCATTTTAATAAGTGACAAATCCTCTCGTGGAAGATGTGTTCACCGATAGGACACGTCTAGGACCTGCTGGGACGACAATTGCAGCGAGTTGTATAACATCTGTGACAGAATCTTCCGCAGAGGGACATAAGCATCAATTGAATCTATGCCGCACTAACTATCGGCATGTATAGTGGGCGTGAGCGAGAACGGGGAAAAATCTACCAGGGGATGATTTACAACTTACTAAAAGTTAATATTATTGTTGCTAACGTTTTTCAATAAAACTTTTTTTTTTTACTTTCAAATTCTAATTCATTTGCATATTTCCTCAAACGATATATACATGTCGAGTTTCGCGGCTGTAGCTCAATTTCTTATGCGTGCATATATTTTTTACAACAGAGTCCATTTAAAATTTTTTGATGTTTTTTTAACAAGATTTCTGAACTATGTTGAAGGTTATCACTTTGTTTGGTACATATGGCTTTTTGTAGCCGTTACGTTTTCAAGGTTTCTGAATCACAGTAATCGTAATAATCAGTTCTGCAGTAACTTCTTGTCAGTAAATGCCAGCACGCACTATAATCTGCGAATTTCAAGAAGCCAAGAAAAAATATAATTAATTTGACAAAATGGTGGAAAATCGTGATTTTAAGATTTCATAACTAAAAAGCAATACAAAAACAGTTTTTGGGAAACGTGTGAATCCAATGTAATCATCGAAACAGCTAGTTTACTGCTTTATTTTTATTATATAACAATTGATAAAAACGCAAAAAATCAATTGTGATCACTCTTTTTAATATGTATTATGCTACAGTATTATATATCTTCAATTTAGAATATACCTTATTTTAGACTTTTAAATTTAGACTGAAATTTTGTATTATCGTCTGTACCAAAAGTTCAAGTCTTAAGGCATTAATTTAGTGAAGGATATTCCCATTTTACTAAATGTGTAATGTAGAAATCCTAAAAATATAGGTTATGAATTTATGTCAAGTAAGAACTAATTATGAATGTGTTAATACAATGAAAAAATTATCTATTTTCTCCAAGCAGCTACAAGAACATACCGAATTTGAAAAAAATACGTGTTTATATCTGTGAGAATAAAATTTAGATATTTGTTTATCAAGTAATTTTATATTTTCTTATAAGAGAAAGGGAATTTAATCAATCTAAATATTTATCACAGTTTGTTAAAAATACCTAAAAACGCCTTTATATAATAAAACTCAAACATGTGTTTAGACATTTTCACTACTTAATAATAAATTTTAATTTGTAAATCCTTTGAAAAGAAATTCTTTAATTTGATAAAAATGTTTACCATATAATAACGCAATATTTTGGAAGCAGACTGCATAAATTGAATTCATGTTTTTCGTAGGTGTCTTAAAGCTTTTATTTTCTTAGAATATTATAAAATTAGTTTTCGTATTAATTTCGGTGAGGGCTTCGATGGTAGAGTCACTGAAAATAAATATTTTCTTTAACTTAATTTATTTATATTTCTGGATGTTAGCAATGTCTAGTTTATATATTTGCGTTTTATTATTGTATGGATGTTGGGGATAGAATATAACTCTTTAGTTCTATTTTGTTTCACCACGTTCTTCTAGCAACCGTATAAAAAGAAAAATATGGCAGTGAAGCTTAGTATGGACTATTCTTTTACTTTTGTACAACAGTGTTTATTCATATCCTAGCTGCAGTTAGGCTTATATTTTATTGTATACACTGTGAAATGCGCAGTTTAAGAATGAGCGTTTTGCCGTCTTACAGATCGTTTCATTGATTGGAATTGTGGTTCTGCAAATGAATGTGCGAAAGTTCACGTATATATATGCAAACTTTCATCTTCCTGCTTCTTGTGGTTTAGAATAAAATGGATAATAAAGTGCTGGCAAATGTTGCTGGAATGGAGAAGACTTCGCTACCCTCGTCCATAACAAATAATTTTAGCTTATGTGTTGAATCTACATCTATTATAACAAGTAAAATTTTTTTCACAGTAGATAAATGAATAGAGTATCATCTGGCCAGTTCAATGATCCGTGGCTCGAACTTTAGAAATTGAGTTCTACAAGAGGGCAGAAAGTCTCGATCTCATGTCGAAAGACAGAAAACCATGTAGATGAAATAATGCTTCTTGAAAAGTGTCATTACAACTTGAAATCGTGAAATGCACAGCAAATGGATTAAAAATGAAATTTTATAAAATACAAATAATTGTTTCAGAGATGGAATACTTTTTAGATAGAGGTTATTACCGAAATTCTACGGTAACTACTCCTGTAGGCAGTTTAATCTCTATTGTGTACCGCAGAATTCCACCGACACTCCTCCGCGAAAAAATCGTCCCCTCTCACTATTTGTCTTAATTATAAATTATGAAACTATCCGTAAAACATTAACCTACTCCCCTCCCCCATAACAATCAGAAAAAATATAAAATTTCGTCGTCGAACATTTATTGACAAAATTAATTATATTTTATGTTATAGTTATGCACATAAGATAATCATAAATGTTTATCTAATAAGATTTAAGGATAAGATTTGAATCCGCACTCCTACATAATTTTCGATTCCCTGTCATATTTGAGGAGGAGGATCGATGGAATTTTATTTGTTTTTTAAGCAGAAAATTCCAAGTAAACCTCATTCTACACAACTGCCATTATATTGAGGCACTTCATAGACGGTATTCTACCGATATAACAAAGACCCCAAATATTCCCCAAACGACAATTTCATATGTCATATTAATAAAACAGAATATCCGTTCTATTATATCGTTCGTTACTTATCAGAAGCGTCCAAAATTTGCCGTTGCAATTTTAATGCCGGTTCAAATCGATTTGATGAATGAAACAAATTACGACAATGAGCATGAATGAAACAAGTTATGAGGGAAGCTGAAACAACAAAAAGTTCACGTGACAGTAAATCATTGTTGATACTTTGAGATCTGATTTATTTGAAGCTATAACTGGATACTATATTAATTTTGACAGATGTGAATTGCCAGCATATTTTATAAGTTGTATAGTACAAAAATGATCAATGCAGTTTTACTGTATTTATGCAAGATATGAATTGTGAATTTGCAAATGTGTATAACTTAAAAAACAGCGCGATTAATTAAATCGATAAAAATATGGATTGCATTCCTCAAAATGCATGCCTAAAATATCTTCGTGTAATTTTAATTTTTATAATTACGTTAATGATTAAAATATATGTGTTATTTATTAATGTAATATGTATAAATTATAATATCTTCAATAAATACCGAACTGTTTAAACTAATATTTATTCAGAATTTTCAGGCCATTATCCACACTAAAATCCAATTAATCCAGAAGCGTTTAATTTTATTTCGTGTGGCTAATCTAAACTGTTTTCAAATTTTTTTCTACGATTTCTAAAATTTCTTCTACTTTTCCAAATATATTCAAAATTGATTCTTTAAATAAAAAAAATTATAAAATTTTTAGCCACTAAGAACAGACTATATTTATGAAATATGCTGGTTCATATAACTTTCTCAGCTGTGGGACAAATATTTAATAAACTTGTCAAAAATCTCATTTCCAAACATATATTATATGAATTCCCAGTATCTGCATAAGATTTTCATACTCACCAATTTATAAAATTATCCTGAGTCAACGTTTTTAGCCTTCTGATACAACCGTAGCCCATTTTATCCATCTTCTAAAAATTGCTTTATGTTCTTGCATGCAGCATACTTCAGATCCAACTTAACATTGGGAAGAAGATGAGAATAAAATTAAATAATGAGAATTAAAAATAAAAATCCTTGAAAAAGGTGAATATATTCGCAATTAATTTTTAATGTTACTTGCATAAATACAATATCATTAAATCAACGCATTTATTATAATTATTTAATACAGAATAATACATAAATCACACGTCAAATATTATGCACTCATAAGAAAACTGAATCTTCATAATGAAATACAGTGTTTAAAATTTTTAAATAAGGAGTGGTTGCAAATTTTTGTTTTTGTACAAATTTACAAATATTTATAAATTAAAATTCATTTTTGATAGTTATAGTAAATCTTGATTTCTTGTTTAACTTCAAAGACAATATATTTCTTTTATATAAGGCAATAGCGAAAGTGTCATTTTTTGATATATTTCACACCGTCGCAGTACATTATTAAATATAATATAAGAAAATATCTGTCATTCAAGAATTTTTATAACTGCTACCTCATTATGCAGCCTCTTTCTTCTCTTAAAATGAAAAGGAATTTCTTAAAGTGACAAAAGAATGAGGAATGAAATCTGTGAGAAATATTCTGCAGTTTTTCTAAAAATCTTTTGGAATGAAACCGAATAAATTGATTCCGAACTTTTACACTTGGAATATCTGTATGCAGCCAAAAAACCATCTTTATATATTTTTTTACTTGGTATTTCATTTTCAATGCATATCCTATGTAATGGCAATCAATTACAATCTTTCATGTTTAGAATTTTCTTCAAAAATAATATCAGCAGACTCTATTGGCTAAATTATTTTGTGTTAAAGAAATACAGCAATTCAAATACAACTCATTCTACATATTTTGCTGTTTACATTTTACATAAGTGAAAAATAGGCTTCGTTGTAGAAATAATCAAATTTGGATAATCATTTAAACTCAAATATATTGTATTTGCGTTGTTTCAGTACGTAGATGCACAGAATTTAAGCAAAAATAAAGTAGTTTTAGGACGGATACAACACTAAATATGAATTAAAAAGAACTTAAAAAATCACGATTTTGAAACAAGATGGATGCCATATATCATTTTGAAGTGGATCATGTGATCTTTACATTTCATGGTCACGTGATCGTTTCATATAAGAGGTGTAATTATTATTTTAATTTTTATTTAAAAAACTGCTGAATATATTTCGCTGAATTTTTTTTATATATTTTATGGAACAATTTAAATATTACCTAAAATTTTCGAAGCAATTTGTGAATTTTAAATCCGCTTAAAAAATGTTTGAAAAATTAGGTCCCTTAGGGCTCAATGTATTTCATTTTTTCAATCCGGGTTCAATCCAAAACTAATTGTGTGATATTATTTATTTATATTCCCATAGGTCCTACAGACCGTCTGAACAACATACTAAAATTTCATTTCAATTGAGTCATTTTTACGGCAGTTATCGTGCTAACGGACAGACAGACAGACAGACAGAATGAACAAAGTCATAAACACTTTTCAACTTTGTTGTAAAGTGATAAATATGTGAAAAAATCCACGGCACTGTGTTATTAACTTTAAACTGTACATTTATCGCTTTCCGAATGACAATATGAAAAACTATTTCGTACCCAATTAACTTATATTTTACGTAACTCTAAATTAACTATTATCAATATTGATATCATCCTCAATAATCAATAAGCATTATAGTGCTCAATAAGCAATTTTTATTAACTTGGCATAATATTTGATACTTGATGATATTTTCGTTAATGTGGGACTGAAAATCGCCGTCGGCGATGTGTAGAATATCACTTTTTTTACAATAAATGGTTGTTGTTGTTGTTGTTGTCGTGTCCCTAACATTACATTTTAAGGAATAATGTGTGCACTGCTTCTGTTTAGTCTAATGACCCGGGACACCCGAAGGTAGAAGTCTGACTTCTGCCCCAAATAAGACAATACAACACCTATGCCCGCAGGCGGGACTCGAACCCGCAATCTGGCAGCCGAGCCATCACGAGGAAACGCCTGCCTCTTTGACCGCTCGGCCACCACATCGGCACAATAAAAGGTATATCCAATATATGACAAAATTAAAAATTTATAAAACATTGCATCCCATTTAGCGTCATTTTATCAATTTGGCGACAGTTTTATCAATTTGATAATATTACCACTATAGCAACATTTTCACCAATTTGGAAACATTAAAAAAAATGTCGCAAAGTAGGCAATATGACGCTAAATTTCATCGACAGAACTCCGCCAAGCGTGAGCGACGTAGAAATAAGTTATTCTTATGTTATTTTTTAAATAATCAATTTTCATTAATTAGTTGTCATTTTTATTGATTTAAAGTCATTCTTATCAATTTGGCGAAATTTAAAATAACTCACCAAGTTGACAATATTCCGCCTAATTCGTCTCCAAAATTTCGTCAAGCATTATAGTATTAAAGTAGATAAGCGACTAATGGAGTCGAAATACAAAACTATTACAAAAAATATCTACTCCTATAGTAGATTTTTATATTCTTTCCAAGATATTGAATTTTTATCAATTAGTCTTAATTTTCATTGTTTAAGCGTCATTTTTATCAATTTGGCGATGTTTTCGTCAATATGACAACATTTAAAAAGCTCACCAAGTTTGCGATATTCCGGCAAACCCGGCGCCAAAGTTTCGCTAAGCATTGTGGGTGCAGAAATACGTTATTCTCATAGTAGCTAAACGGATAAGGGCGTCAAATTAGAATGCTATTATCCAAAATGCCCTTTCTCGTGAATGGAACAAACTAGATCTACGAAAATGATGATAATTAATTTATCGTATAAAATTACATATTAAAAGTTAAAAGATTTCACAATAGTTAATAATTTATGAATTTGTGATTTTTTGATAAATTTATTTGAAAAATGTTCAATATGTCGAGAACGGCTTTTCCTAGCGTTCTAAAGTTTATGTCAATTGTTTTCTAATGAAAATTGGTAAGTAACTTTATTGGATGTTTTAATTTTTATTTACTTGACATTACTTTTGCAATTTTGACGATATTTTCGCCAATGTAGGGCTAAAAATCACCAAGTCGGCGATATTTAGAAGAGCACTTCTTATATAATAGAAAGCATGCCCATCCTATGACGGAATTAAAAATTGGTAAAACATAGCATCCCATTTGGAGTCTATTTATTAATTTGACGACAGTTTGGTCAATTTGATAATATTTTTATCAATTTGGTAACAGTTTTACTTATTTGGAAACATTTAAAAAAAATACGCCAAGTTGAAGATATGCCACCAAAATTCTTCGATCAAATTCCGCCAAGCGTTAACAACGTAGAAATATGTTATTCTTATGTTCTTTCTAAAAGAATGAATTTTCATCAAGTAGTTGTCATTTTCATTGATTTAACGCCATTCTTATCAATTTGGTGACATTTTTTATCAATTTGGCAACATTTTTATCACTTGGCGATATATAAAAACTCGCCAAGTTGGAATTATTCTGCCAAATTCGTAGTCAAAATTTCGTCAAGCACACATTATGGTTGGAGAAATAGGTTATTATTAAAGTAGATAAATGACTAATAGCGTCCAAATATAAAACTATTACAAAAAGTATATTCTCTTATAGTAGATTTTTACATTATTTCCAAGAAGTTGAATTTTCATCAATTAGTCTTCATTTTCATTGATTTAGAGTCATTTTTATCAATTTAGTGAAATTTTCATTAATTTGGCGATATTTTCGTCAATTTGGCAGCATTTAATATACTCGCTTAGTTAACGATATTCAGCCAAATTCGTCGCCAAATTTTCGCTAATATATAGGAAAGGCTAAGATATAATGTAGAAATAGGTCATTTTTATAGTAGATAAAAGATTAATGGCGTCAAATTAGAATGCTATTACTCAAAGTGTCTTTTTTCGTGAATGGGACGAGCAGGATCTACGAGAATGATGATAATAAATTTATAGTGTAATACCACATATAAAAAGTGAAAAGATTTCACAATAGTTAATACTTTTCATGAATTTTATGTGACTTTTTGATAAATGTATTTGAAAAATGTACAAAATTTCGAGAACGGTTCATGCTGGCATTCTAAAGTTCATGTCAATCGTTTTCTAATGAAAATTTAAATAAGAAATGGTTATTTGTGTAACTTTATTGAACGTTTCAAATTTTTGATGATTTTTTCAGAATTTCACTGCAAAATTTAGGTGGCTTCTGTTTTCATTCGATTGCATGTAAAAACAATAGGCTTCCAGTATTCACGGATTGTGATTTTTGTACCAAATTTGGTTTCAATCACTTCAATCCTTCGTGAGATATCGTCTCCACAGTCTCTCTGGCATACAGACACATATATTTACACACACACACACATACACCACATCAAAAACTTCCGATTTGTGTTCAGGGATGCTTGAAACGTGCTCTTCTGTGGAAAACTCGAATTCGAATTTTGGACCCCGTCACAATACTTTATACATATACTATATGTATATAAGGAAAGTCGAAAGGTTTGAAAAAATAAAGGAAATCAACCAGATTTTTCAAAGACCAATAATGCAACAAACCAGTATTTAGCTAACTAGTTTAGCAGAAAAATATTGCATTAATATAGCATATTTTACAAGTATAGGTAAAGCATCTGCATTATTTCACCAATGATTCATAGGAAAATTCCCGATGATTGGTTGGGTAAATTTCTAAATATATAGTATAAACAGTAAAGCTAGAAGACACTGTTAGTTAATCATTTGTTAAATTTATAAATAAATATATGTAAAACTAACTTAGTCGAAACGCTTTACTTAGATTAATGTTCAAAGTATCGAGTAAAAAAACAACCAAAATTAATTAATTGTTTGATAATTTCTTGATGCATCATCTAAGAGTACCATCTTATAAAAGTAAGCAAATTTATTTTGCATTATTTTCAAAATAAAGAATGAAAACTGTTTACCAAATATTGATTTATCCACAGATTTATTCACAAAGTGCAATTTTTTTACCAAAAGGAAAAATACATTAGTTACAGACTACTTATTAAAAACACCTTAAATTCTCCTTTCATAATTATTTATTTCAACAAACATGTATTTTTCACTAACATATTCCATTAATAATTTCACAATTTCTATACATTTTCAATTTAACTTGGATGCGAGTGTGATGGCACAGTGTACTTTATAATAAACTGATTTTTGACAAACAAGAATTCCTCATGAGAGCAAAAGGATTACCTGTTGCTGGATGCTATACGCATTGTAGGATCTTTTGCTTGAATCAGCTTGGTCAGGGTCAATTTTGGATCTTGCCTTCGTCTTGGTTTTTATATCGACTTTCATTTTAAGACTTATCTTTTACGTCCAACTTCAAGCTGTTTTTCACTGACAAATAATTCGGTTCAACAAATTTCCATCATTTCCAATTCTACTTTCATTTTTTGTACGGAAACTTGACTTGCTCTGCTGATACCCAGTGGACCCATTGGCTGGTGCTCTTGTGCCAGGAAGTTGTTATTAACCTTAGATACACTGGGCTTTACTGCTTGAGGTTTTAAGGACCACTTAACCTTATGATGCGTGTGGGAATTCTTTATTACCCTCACATAAACTTATTTGAACAAAACATCAGCCACTGCGTACAGTTTGATTACGCTCATTGTTTGACACTTACGTTCATTGCCATCTTCTGGAACCTGTTGTTTGAGGTCATAAAAGCCTTAAAGGCTTCAGTCCTTTACAGTGTAAAAACAAAGAGAACTTCCGTCATCACAATATATACATAAAGTATGTTTCTTTGTAAAGCATACAATTTCCATTGCTTTTGAAAATTAGTTTAACAGAGTTGGTATAACTATTTCTTACTTTACTGCAGATAACCATGTCCATAGTTTGAGTTCCTAGGTTCATAAAGTGTGTTAATAAAAATAGTTGAGTCTACAAGCATGACATTAGTAAAGCGAATTCTTTATAATCTTTGATGGATTATATGGCATTGGAGTAACAGTTACATAGTCTGTTTTCATTGTCGAAACTTACTCGGCCTAAACCGGGAATTAAACGTGCACATCCGGGATTGCCCTATATTTTTACTACGCAAGTGGTTCTCGTTCAAAAATAATTATAGAGACAAAAATGGTCATTAAACTTTATTTTATTTCACACCCATTAAAGAAATAATTATTAGGATATTCGCCGTAATTATTTCGTAAATGGCTTAGATTGTGAACTTTTAAAAATGTATTATAAATTTGCAGAAATAATTTTCTTTGCAGTTCAAAATCTTTCCCATAATTAGATTGGGCTCAAAAATATGCACAGGAAATTTAATAATTTCTTCCTTGTTTTCAATATTACTGTTCGAAAGGCCACAGCTCCTGATTAGTTTTCTCCTCTATAATTAAGTTTTATTAATATGAGGATGTTTATGCTTTTGCGAAGTATATTTACGATGAGCATTATATAAAAATTTATCTTGATCTATTAAATTAGACAAAATTTTGTGGATGAGTTTCTTTTTGAAATCTTGTTATGAAGATTGTCAATGTAAGAAGTCACACAAAAGTAATAAATTCTTAAGATAAAACACTAATTTTTTTAATTTTTGTAAAATGCAACTCATCAATCTATTTAGTAGAATGTTTATTAATCTAGTAATTTATCCACTTTTCTAATTATACACAGACACACACGCATTATATATATATATATATATATATATATATATACACACACATACACACACACACACATACACACATATATATATATATACATTGTATATATACATACATATATACATACATACATTATATAATGCAGCGTGTCTGCTTGAAACGTGAACTGTGAAAGCTTTTCGGAACCGTAAGTTTTAGATATGTAGTTTCTATAGCAAAAATTCTTTAAATTAAGTAGGAATAATAAATACAATTAAATGCAATTAAAATAGTAACAATTAAAATTTCAACATGTTTAAAATTAAAATTGCAACTAGTTATCTGTATCTAAATACAAAAAAAATACCAAAAACATATATAAACTATGTTTAATAATAATTCTTCTTCAAAAGGTTAAACAAAACTTTTTAATGACACTGTTTAAATATTGAACTTGAAATCTGTCAAAACAGTTGATAACTGTTTATACATTCGCATTTTGGATAAAAAAATGTGGTACAATATTCACGTTCAGTAATTTCCATTATCAAAATAACATAATTTGTGAAATAAATTATTCATTCAACATTTTCCGTTTTCATAACTCTACCTGATCCATCAACGGAAATAATTTTCGTGTGCTCATTTTTCGGAATCAACGTACAGCGCCATCTAACATTTGAAATGAATGCTAATTACTGTACGGAAATAACGATAACACGAAAAATTAAAAATGATAAATTTGCCTTACATGCATATATTGTGTCTCCCCCCACCCCCAAGCTAGCATATACCAATCGTAATATATTGCAGGTTTTTCTAATAAATTTATCAAAAATATTACAAAAATTTAAAATAACACATTAGTCAACATTATTTTCGTGGATCTAATTCGCTCCATTCTCTAGAAAAATACTTTATTTAATAGTTTTATATTTTGGCGCAACAACATTGTTCTCTCCGTTTATCTGTAACGCTTGGCGATAAATTTGTGAACTTACCCACTCATTTAACAAAATATCATCGCCAATTTTGCGATATCTTGCCCCAGATTTACACAAATACAGTCAAAGTTGCACAAATGACCCTAAATTAATTAATCAATTTGGCGCCATTTCCGTTAATCAATAAAATGTTTTAATATATGGACTACATTGCTTATATCCAATCATTATTGGTAACTGCCAATTTAGAGTTGCCCGTAATATAAATTACTTAGATATTTCAAAACAGTTTAAATGTTGTTATCCTGAAAATCACCAAATTTACAATGCAACGTTAAAAACTTTGTCTTGGAAATTAAACATCCTTTATTCACTTGACAGGAAGTCAATTAATTGCATTATATAGAAGTCATGTGTCGTTCACCTCAAATTTGATCTTATTTGCTAAGTATATGTAAAGCAAACGGATAGAATATTCCATCGTTTGTTGGGATATTTTATTTCATTATTTTATTCAATAAAATAGTTTTACTACAGAAATTTATATTATACGCTGGCATATGCATTTCGCTTTCTTGACAATACATGGCAATGTATAGGGTATGCATTTGAATGGAGTCATAAACTGGAGGACCCGTTATCTGACGGATTTAGACTTCTCTGAAATTAGAATATTCTATTTTCTTCTTGACTCTTTCTCTCTCTGTGAGTGTATTTTTCTGTAAAATGTATGTATCCAATACAGCTAAAAAATAAATATATCTATCCAATACAGTTCGAAAACCTATGTATATATCCAATAGAATTCAAAAACAAATGTATCTTTCCAATACAACTCAAAAATAAATGTATATAACCAATACAGATAAAAAATAAATGTATCTATCCAATACAGCTAAAAAAACAAGTGTATATATCCAATACAGCTCTGACGAAATTGCTAAAATTTGGTAGTTATTTCAATTATGAGTTACTCCTGTGCTGTTTGGGGGGCAATGTGGGGAAAAACTTCCTTTCTGTGTTTTAAATGATATGGCAATTAGTCAAAATATGAATTAAGACATTAATTATACCTCAATGCATTGCTTAAATGTATTTTATGCGTATTAATGAAAAATATCCTTATTACTATAGTATAAATGATTACTCAACAATAAAATAATACTTGGGTTATGTATAAAGAAAACTTGAGCAACATATATAGGCCCAAATAATACAATAATGCAGCATACAGCTGTTTCGAGGATGCGTGGATGCCCTTCGTCAGTGCAAGAGGACCAACAAACCTGAAGTCCGAAAGAGAAATGGGCACAAAAGAAAAATATACGAGTGTCGTACAGGACAGAGCACCAGGCGATAAGCGCCTTTAATCTCCAGTTTCAATATGTGGATCTTATCGACAGACTGTTGCATTAATTCAGTGACCCTAATTGGAGGTTCAAGATTTTTATTTATTACTTTATTTTATTTGGCCTAGCTCCTAGTGTGGCAGTTTGTTGCACATTTCGAGTTTAAGCAATTTTGGGGGGGTTGATGCAGATCTAAGGGTTCCCTAGCAATTTGGCAGTTTATGGTTTAAGAACATTTCTGTAGAAAAACAGTAAGCGCGGTTTTTATTTAATTTCAGATGTTTGAGGTGGGATTTTTAATTCTGAGTATCGATGTTTAGAACAGCGCGGGCTCTCTTGCGAGATTTGGCCTTGCGATGATCATAGTCATGCAGATTGAATAATAGTTCCTTTGCAACAGATGGCAGATTTTTGTAGAATTTAAGCGCTAGCTTTTTAATTTGGGCTCTAACAGTTTTTATTTTGAAGTCATTCCTAATTACCGAGTTTCTTAAGTACCTTGGAGCTTTCCTGATAATTCGTAGGATTTTATTTTGTTTTGACTATAGGAAGTCTATTGTAGTTTTACAGGCATATCCCCATACGGGTGCCGCATACAGCATTCCCGGGCGGATGAGCGATTTATAAATTAGAAAAAACGCAAAAGAAAGAAACTAAGGGTGTGATATACCCAAAATCTGGATTAAGGGAAAACCAATCAAAAAGCAGCATGAAGAACAGTTCGGCCAATACAAAACGAGAAGTAACACACAAAATTGGCATACTCCAAAACACAACAAGAACAGTCAACCCAAACTTAACAAAACAAAACTTAACTAAACAAAAACCCAGCAAGAACAGTCAAATCCAAACAAGAATAAATGAGACGCAACAAGACTAAGTGAAAATGACATATAAAGAATAGAACAAAGAAAGTGGAAAAAATTAAATCCGCCAAGCAGACATGTATTGCTTATCCTTTACCCAGGGTGTATTTTACTTATTTTCTCAAAAATAATATAATATTGAAGCATACAATTGTTTCAAGGATTCTTTGAATCCACCTCGTCAATGCCAGACAAATAATAAACAAGAAGTTAAAAGTTAAACAAGAAGTTAATAGCTAGACAAACCAGAAGTTAAAAGCTACAAGCGGTATATATATATATATATACCCCTCTTCTTCTATTTGTGACTATGCTGTCCTTTTGACTTCGGTTTTGCTGATTGTCTAGCACTGGCGATGGTGATCAAGTGCATCATCGGAACAGATGCATGCAATGGTTATTTATCTCCGGCAGTCGAGTCAGAGCCTATGGCCAGACATTGTTTCAGAGCCTCTCATACTTGGCCACGGTTGATTACTAGGCATGATTTGAGTCGTTATCACATTTTCCAGCTGCTTAAGTTCGAAGTTCTGTGACGGGTTGTCACAAAATTTGTCTTTTTTTTTATATTGTTTTCTTAATTTAACGTAAAATCCGCAGTTTACATAGTACTTTTAATTCCAAATAAGTGCTTTAACCATTATTTAACCAAATGTACAACCGCGGGAAAAAAACGCCTCACCCTCTGTTAATCGGTCATCGTTCATCGTAGAGAAAATTGAATGATACCATTCGATTAGGAATAACATCCTCTGTAAATTAATGTGTGCAAATTTGCATAAGGGTCCGTCTTCATATCTAAACGCGCACAAACTTTGAAATTTTCAATGACAACACCCAATTTTGACGTCACCCACAAGTTCTAGACCCCCAAATTAGTCCAAATTCAAATTTTCACGACGTTTGTATCTTTATATCCGAAGATATTCAATATTCCGGAATGTGCAATTTTCGGGGATCAGCTCCATATTGAAAACCGCAATTTGAAGGTCGAAGTCTCGTTGATTGACCACAGCACTGTTGTAAATTATTGAACTATACTCTTGACATTCAGCATTATGACTTACCTCACAGTCAAAGGGTCGCAGATTTGATTCCTGCATGAGAGGGTGAGCATTTTCATGGCTGGGTGTGGTGTTGTCTTGTGCGTGTGTTTGTGTTACTAAGGCAGTAGACCTATATTGGTAGGATTATGTAAGCCTCAAATAGGGCACGATTATTAGGGGTAAAAGTCGTACTGGGTACGTTGCTAAAAACTAATGGGGCATTCGTGCTAGGGTCAATAAAAGGAAGAATAAATAAAGAAGAATGAAATGTTTATTTTCAAATGCCATTTCATAATGCTGGTTCAAAATCAATTTATGAGATTAACAAATATCTGCAAATGACGCGACAAAACAACTCCGTTAGAACTTGGTGACAAATTTAAAAGTAGCAATCCGTCATTATTAATCACCGTTTGAAGTCCTGTTGGTGCTTGGTATCGCATAATTTTATAATTTGTTATTGTTTAATATAAATATTTTTTATTATAAATTATTGCATTTTGTGGGTGATTTCAAATCGCAGTAGCTTGGGAACTATTAATCGGCAATAACATAAGTAGATCCCATTTATAACGATACAAGTTTGCACCCTTCAATACAGTAGCAGAATTACGTTGATTAGGTTGCATCTATACAACACTGTTTATACAAAGTTTTTATTAAAACTGGGTAAAACTAAATGCCCGTTTTCTTAAATAAAGATTAACTTACAATTAATATAAATTTTCAAATTAGTCATTTTTTAAAATAATATACGACCCCTAAAGTCATCGTGATGCTGAAAATTTAAACATTTCGAAAGAACTAGTGGGAGAAAACACCTATAATTTTATATAAACATATAAAAACTCTTTGTGAATCGATTTTTATCAAAGCGTGTCCAGGTTTGTATTCATTTTTTTTCGATTATTGATTTCATAATTAATATTTCATACAAACAATTTATTCTACAAAAATAAAAATCACTTAAAAGTGTTTGGGTTGTTTAGTAGTAACGTCATACAAATAATCAGCATGAGCAGATAAGTATTACAGAAGATATGAATGGAAGTCTTGGAAACTAATTTAACATTAGGAGCTTAAAACTTTACATACTCACAACTCAGAAACGCTTCACCCAAATGACTTGAAATTTGGTATCACAGGTTGAATTTTGATCTAGTTTCGAACTATATTGTCAAACTTGTGTGTTGCCATTTAAAATTTCAAAGTTTGTGCGCGTTTAGATATGAAGACGGCCCCTTATGCAAATTTTACGCACATTAATTTGTAGAGGATGTTATTCCTAATCGAATGGTATGATTCAATTTTCTCTACGATGAACGATGCTCGATTAACAGAGGATAGGGCGTTTTTTTCCGATGCTGTACATTTTAGTTTCTACAGCTCAATGTACAACTAAAACTTTGAAATAGTTGAGTTATCAAAAATATACACTTATTTATTCCAAATAGACATATTAATGATTTATCCAATGCATTTTATCATTTTCTAATATTAACTTTATACTTTAAAATATGCTTGGTGGTATTAATATTTAGTTAAATATTTCCACAGTGTAAAGTTGAATAAATTCTTTGATTAAATCGTATTTTAAATTTCAAAGAAATACTGCATTTAACAATGTATCTTTATTTATCAAAAATGTTCAGTATGAATAATGTTTTATTTTACATTACGAAACATACATGTACCATTTTCCTCATATACATTGTATAATCTTATAGAAGTTATGCGACGAGATGAGAAATTTTTGACGCAAGAGCACGATTTAAGAATTCCCTATCTCGAATCGAACATTTTTGAAGTGATGCCTTTTTGTTTGTATGTGAGTGTATTTCAGTGCGTATGGCCGCGGATTTATAGATGCATATATTACGAACAAATGGAGTGTTTCAAAAGTAATATCGTACGATTACAATACCGAAACCTAATATTTTCAAGTGCTCGGAAAACCCCTTTTCCATTAAAATAGTCAAATGCTTTTTTTGAAAAAATCCTTAAAATGGTTACTCAATAGTGATAAATTTACAATGAGTTTACACGCAATTGTTTATTATAAAAGATGTAAACTTTAAAACGTAACGTAAAAGTAACTTGAGGTATTGCACAATTTTCGATTGGTTTTTTACAAAAGCATCCTTAAAATATAAGCGCCTTCTGTACTTTTAAATAAATAATTTCACGTGTAATTAAGGTTGTAGTGTAAAACGAATGACAACCCTAGTATCAACCGTACCTTAGATATCACATGCTTTGCTAATAAATATATAAAAGATCACATAAAATAAAAGGCGTAATAAATGTCATCAAATAAGTTTTCTGCCCATATGCAATATTAGGTGACAGATAATTGTCGTGGATATAATCATCAGAGCTGATACTTTTTGTAATAGCTTTCTACTTTGGCAACAAATAATTTTCCTGTTGGCATTAACTTCACGGTATATAGTATAAATGTTAATTTTGTTTTAATTACGGTTTTGCACATGATTATGATTAAATAATTCTCTCTGGACTGATAAATTGCCAACACAATGCAATTCCGATTTACATTAATTATGTCATGTTAATTCAATGACAAAAACTTTGCGTTGCAAAAAATTTCTCTGCTGACTTTGATGTGACACTAGTTTTTTACAAATTTTGATATGCTGGTTTCAAATAGTATGACGCTATTGTTTTTGTATCAAGTCAAGTTTTTGAAATATCGCATTCCGTGTTTACTGCTACAATGTTATATGAATCAAATTTTTTATCCCGCAATTCATGCGGGATTTGCTGATAAATTGATGATTTGCTGATAAAAATATCCCTGCTTTTTGTGTCTCTGGGATAGTCGGACCGGAGCAAACACTGAACTCAGAAGAACTGGCTAGTTAGAACATCTTTGAAAGTTGGGGGAAAATGTCATACTACAACTACATTAATATAATTACTATAATTGTATGTTAGTCATTGTTACATTTTAAAAACTTATTTATCATACAATTCTGAATACCATTTGTTTACCTTAAACCATTTACGCACAGTACCCACTTATTGCCCATTTTTGGACATTCAAAGTACTTCAGAGAAAAAACATGACGTGATACGCAAAAAGCAATATGATTTTTGATTTCAGTGCAACAAAATACCTTAAATTCGACTCTCAACTGTAAGTCAGCAAAAATCGTGTCGGCCTGTGTAATTTAATGGCCAGTCCGTTAACTCTCTTAAATACGAGTGCTCTATCAACCGAATGCTCTCTCAAATTAACCCGAATGCTCTCTCAAATTAACCCGAATGCTCTCTTGAATTAACCCGAATGCTCCTCCAAATTAACCCGAATGCTCTCTTAATTTAACCCGAATGCTCTCTCAAATTAACCCGCATGCTCTCTCAAATTAACCCGAATGCTCTCTTAAATTAACCCGAATGCTCTCTCAAATTAACGCGAATAATCTCTTAAATTAACCCGAATGCTCTCTCAAATTTACCTGAATGCTCTCTTAAATTAACCTGAATGCTCTCTCGAATTAACCCGAATGCTCTCTTAAATTAACCGAATGCTCTCTTAAATTAACCCGAATGTTCTCTCAAATTAACCCGAATGCTCTCTTAAATTAACCCGAATGCTCTCTCAAATTAACCCGAATGCTCTCTCAAATTAACCCGAATGCTCACTTAAATTTACCCGAATGCTCTCTCAAATTAACCCGAATGCTCTCTCAAATTAACCCGAATGCTCTTTCAAATTAACCCGAATGCTCTCTTAAATGTACCCGAATGCTCTCTCAAATTAACGCGAATGCTCGCTCTCTCAAATACGAGTTTGTGAGTTTGAATCCCACCTACGGGGATGGATATCCCCTATGGGTGAAAAGTAAGGCTCCTGATTATATAGGCTGGAACAGCTTGTCTCCCAGTTGCAGCGATGGCTGTATATGGCAAAAATATTGTTACTTTTCTCGGAATCTTGAGAATATCAAAACATTCTCGACTACATTATTGACTGATTGGAACAATATTTTTAAGAGGAGAAACACCTATTTTACAGCCACATTGCGCGTCCTTCTGAGAGGTTGGTGGTAGGGGAAGGAGGATATGGTCCCTGTGGATGCCTCCCCCACTGGGTTCCGGTCTAAATTGGGTGACAATTCCCGGCCGCCCAAACGGTTACCTCACACATTTCTGGTAGGTGGGACGGTCTGGGTCTCAACAACAACAACAGCCAAAGTGCGCATCAAGTATTAACCATGTAACATGCGCGCACCATTGAAATAATACAGACAGACGATAATTAACTGGACCTGTTGGAGTCAAAATGGCGGTTTCCTCAGCGTGTATATTTTGGAGTTCAAGTATATTATAACCCGTCCCGTGTTGCACCTGGGGAACGTTATAGTTCGGGAAAATGATTCACAATCCAGCCGCTAAAAATGGGAGAATAATTACATAATCAAGTGAGCAGATATTAAATTAAATAATACATTAATGGAAATATACACGTAAAGAAAAATGAGATATGAACTACAATTTAAAAAAAAACTATAACACTCCATTTAATATATAGATTATAAAATAACATTAGAAAACTTGAATATCGTTGAAATAACTTTTTAAGGAAGAAGTCTCTAAAATAAAATATTAAGTTCTTTGCAATTTTTCACTTCTCCACCTCTCACCAATTATGCAATACAAAATGGAAAATAAAAGTTTGAAAAATAAAAATATGTTAAATCATTTCTTCAGATTCCAGAATAAAAAAAAGTGTGGAAGCTAAATTAATATTTACAGGCAGTATTTTTTTTTTCAAACTTCAAAGTTGCATCCGTAAAAAAAAGAAGACCCCCCCCCTATTCATTTAAATCTCTTTGTCGTAAAAGGAAAAGAACATTTTCCACATATTTCATCCCGAATAATGTCCTTTTATCGTTCTATTTTTAACTCCGCGACATATAATAGAAGAGAAAAGAAAAAATTTAGGATAAAATGTGTAAATGACATCAACCATCGTAAAAATGGATTTCGAAATAATTAAATATTGAGAATATTCAGAGTATAGGAATTATTTAATATAAAACTTCTAAAACAGAGCTATTCACTTTCGTCATAGATTGCATTTGTTAACTGCACTTAAAGTAAGAAAAGTTACATAATCTTTGTCAGTATGAATAATATATGCCAATAATGTATTCATATGTTACATGTGAATAATATATGTAACTTTTTCTTATTTAATTTTCATAAGAGATTTTCGTTACTATGACCATCATATAAATGCATAAATGATCTATCACTTGAAATTACCATATATAAGTATAAATAACTAATATCACAAAGTTATATGCCACATTATTATATATATATATATATATATATATACCACAATTAAAGTAATGCTAAATAAATTAAAATTCGGCTGTTTTGACAACTTTGCCATTCAAAACAGAAAAAAATTAGTTATACTCACGATTAAACTTCCTTCAAAATACATTGTGCTTTTAATTAATATCCTAAAGACAAAATGAAAATTACCAATTGTTTGGAATCACAAAATTATCTTTTTTCCTGAATGGAACGATGTAGCTTCAAATAATAAATAACATAATTATTTATAACAGATATTAATCTATGTAACGATAGCTACTATATTTTAACACTTTGTAATATAGTTGAAAAGTGTTTATGACTTTGGTCATACTGTCTGGCCGTACGAGAACTGCCTAAAAATGACTTTATCAAAATGAAATTTTAGTATGTTGTTGAGACTGTCTATGGCACATATGGGAATATAAATGAATAATATCACCCAATTATTTTTTGGATAGAATCCCATGGGACCTAATTTTTCAAATATCTTAAGCGAAGTTAAAATTTACAAATTTCTTCGAAAATGTTAGGAAATATTCAAATTATCCCATAACATATATAAAAAAATTCATCAAAATATGTTCTGTACTTTTTTAAGTGAAAAGTTAAATAATTACACTCATATAACATGAAGAGATCAAGTAATCCACTTCAAAATAAAATAGGGCATCCATCTTTTTCCCAGAGTAAAAATCGTGATTTTTAAAGTTATTTGAAATTTATATTTATTTAGTGTAGCATCTGTCCTAAAATCGCTTTAATTTTGCGTAATTTCTGTGTATCTATATTCTGCACCAAAGCAATTACATTATTTTTCAGTTTAAGTGATCATCAAACTTTGATAACTGCTACAACGAAACCTAATTTAACTTGTGCAGATTGTAAGCAAACCAAGCTGTAAGTTGAGTTGTATAAGAATTGCTGAATTTTTTAACGCACAATTACTTATCTATGGAGTCTGGAAGAAAAATGTATGAATGAAATATTCACTGCTTATATGGAGAGTCAGTCAATTTATATTTCGATGACGTTATTTGAATAAAGTTCATTTTTTTTCGATGAAGTTTTAAGTTTTCAAGTAAAATAAATTATTATATTTTATTGTAGTAAAATATGTAATGAAATAATTATTTTATTTTTATATTTAAATTCCATTATCTCCATAACGGCTTATAATAACCCCTAAACAAGATTGCCAACTGATCTTACATAATAAATTGATTAGAGTGTGGATCAATTCATTTTCTCCAGCCAGAATCAGTTTATCAGCAGCTTTATTTTTTCAAATTTTACAAAAAAGTTTTTGAAAAATCGGTACCATGAGTCTAAATGGTTACAATTATACCGTGTTACCCTTTATATAAAGTACTTGAAAAAATATTTTGATTGATACTATACTAGACAATGTACCCCAAGGCGCAGTAACTTACCCTCCAAGAAAGCTAATAACGTTAAGAACAATAAAATTGTATCGCGGTTATTTTTCACAACAATGATTAAAACTATTAAGTTTTCTGATCATTAAGCAATAAATAAACCCTTTTATGCATGATTATGTCAAATTTTATCCTATGCTGTCATGTTAGAAAATATAAGATGCAGAACAAAGTTCTAGCTCAAATTTAAAGAAAATTTTTCTAGCGGTAATTTTTTTTATAATAAAGCGGGAAATAAAATTTTGTGAACATCCATTAATATTGTGAATGTTATCGTGTAGATAAGAAATCGACTAGAGACATCAGACAGACAGACAGGCAGACATAAGGATATTACTCCGAAAACAATTAAAACGTGTTCAGGAGAATTGAAAACATATATTGGCATCAAAATTTCCAAATGGAAAATTTTCGTGAAAACAATACATTCTCATTATTACGTATGAGAAATTTAAATCCAAAAAAAGTAATAAATTTCTCTCACTATTTTATAATTCAAATGTATCGAGTTTGGAAAATGTCATGGAATTGAAATAGTTTCAAACAATAATTTGTTAAAACTTATTTAATAAAATAAATTTTCAGACGTAAACTTTGTCTTATATGATTGTTTAGTATAAATCATTACAATCTTTGTGGAAATTATGCTTTGTAAATGCGTAAACATCTTAACATTAAGGAAACTTAATTAGCAGAGGAGGAGGACTAAACAGCAGCTGTGGCGTCCTCGAATGATAATTTTGAAAACAAGAAAAAAATATTAAATTTCCAGAACGGCTTTTAAGGTGAATACAATCTAAATAGAACACGTGTACAGAAAATGAAAATCCTGTATATCGTGCAATCATTTATCAAAACTATCAAAATATAAATCCAGGGGCAATTCAAAATGCGTTCTAAGATTTAACAATGTAAAATATCATTAAATCAATTAGAAAAATTTAATTAAATGTAATAAACTAGAGGGCTCTGTCCCCTTTTTGCTACACTTCGTCAACCCCCGTAACTCACTTCGCAATTCGAGAGGCTTCGTCTCTTACTCGACCGATCGCCTTTCATTACCGATTTGAATTCGAACTTCGGCTTCGAGATTTTCTCGTAAACTCGACCTCGATCTTCGAGATTTACTCGATAAACTCGACCTTCGCCCTCTAGATTTTCTGGATAAATTTGACCTCGACCTTCGAGATTTACTCGAACTTCGCCTCTTACTACCGATTTACATACCGATTACTAAAGTTTAAATCAGTAAATTGTTTATTTCATCGTGTTACCCTATTATTTCTCTATAAATGTACCAAATTTCATACCTTTGTATGGCACCGTTTTTGAAGTGCGAGATAGAGAAAATCGATGAGAGTGCCGATAAGAAAGACCATTTTTCATTTCAAAAGTGCATAAAATGTAAAATATCTCGTAAACTGCGTAGAAATTGGAAACAAGGGCTTCGTCTTGAAAAATTTTAACTATGTAGGTACCTGCGTGAAAAAATTCGCTGACTTCCTATTGTTAGTTTACCCAGAATGCGAACTCGCAACTCAAATATTTTGTCTTTGATATTAAATATTTCTTAAATTACAAATTATATTGACGGTTTATTTTAGCGTGCTCCCTCCTTACAAGTGTACCACATTTTACATTTTTGTATGCTATAGGTTTTGCGATAGGAGGCAGATAAACTCGAGGAACGAGAAATGTGTCAAACAGCGGCGGCTGCAAGCTCAGTAAATTTTTACTTTCCTTATATACATAGAATAATGCGTAGGGAAAGTATTGTGACGGGGTCGAAAATTCGAATTCGAGTATTCGACGGGAGATCACTTTCCAAGTATCTCTGATCGAATATTTTTGAGGTGGTGGCTGTGTGTGTGTGTCAGTGAATCTGTGGAGACGATAATTTACGAACGAATAGAGCAATTCGATTGAAATTTGGTACACAATATTACAATCCATGAATACTGTAAGCATATTATTTCTAAACACAATTGTATGTTCAGACACCCCCCCCCCTATATTTTCGAGAGAAATTTTGAAAAAAATAATCAAAAATCAAAACCTTTAATAAAGTTACGCAAATAGTCATTTCTTATTTCCTTTAAAAACGATTGACACCAACTTTTGAACGCTAGCGTGAACAGTTCTCAAGATATTGTACATTTTTAAATGAATTTATCAAAATATCCCATAAATTAAAATAAAATATTAACTGTTTAGAAATATGTTCACTTTTCATATGTAATATCATGTGATAAATTTGGTGACATCATTCTCGTGGATCTAGCCCTTTCCATTTATGAGAAAAGGTTCTTTGAATAATACTTTTGAATTTGAACGCCAATATTCATGTATCTGCTATAAGAGTAACTTATTTCTCCCTCCATAACGCTCGGCGAGATTTTGGCAACGAATTTGGCGGTATGTCGCCAACTTGGCGACTTTTTAATTATTGCCAAATTATGTAATATTTCCTTAGAAAACGATTGACATTTAGAACGCTAGCAAGAACCTTTCTCAAGATATTGTACATTTTTAAAATAAAATTAACAAAATATCCCATAAATTAAAATAAAATATTAACTGTTTAGGAACATGTGCACTTTTCATATGTTCTTTCGTTCGTTACTAATTCCCTCGTGGTGAAGGGGCGCCTACGCACCACGTCCACAAAACTCCCCAGGGTGTCCCATGGCGAAGGGGAGGAAATTTGCAGCTTCACTTGTATAGAGGTTCCCCGAAGGGCGGAAGTCTGACTGGGCCTCGACATGGCAACATCCATGCCCTCTGGCGGGATTTAAACCTGCAACCCGGCAATCCAGTGATCAGACGGGAACACATGCTCCTGACCGCTCGATCACCAGATCGGCACTTTTCATATGTACTATCATGTGATAAATTTGGTGACATCGTTCTGGTGGATCTAGCCCGTTCCATTCATGAGGAAAGGTACTTTGAGTAATACTTTTGTATTTGAACACCAATATTCATTTATCTGCTATAAGAATAACTTATTTCTCCGTCCATAATGCTTAGCGAGATTTTGGTAACGAATTTGGCGGTATATCGCCAACTTGCCGACTTTTTTAATTGTTGCCAAATTAACGAAAATCTCGTCAAATGGATAAAAATGACGCTAAATCAATGAAAACGACAATTAATTGACGAAAATTCAATATCTTGGAAAAAATATAAGTATCTAATATCTACTATAAGAATAACTTATTATTTTTACTGGAAAAGTGGTAAATTTATTGCATTATATAAGAAAGTTATGTGATGCCCACATAAGATTTTTTTAATATAGAGAGATAACATGAGTTTTCTGATGAATAATAGGGGAACAGTGAACATTTTGACTGGTATATTTTCTTGTTATGCAATTAAAAATGAACATAATTACGTATTCTGCATTGGTATTAAAAACGGTATATAATTATTATACGGACTTTTGTTATTTCTGTTTCTGACCACTATTTTTACATGTTATATTTTTCAGATCTAAAACTAATAAGTACCACAAACGATGTTGAAACGCAATGCAAATAATTAAAATAAACAAAATGACGGAATTACATATTTAAATACATTTTATAAATAGTCTTTTAATTCATCAGAACTAAATTAGGAAATCATTTGTTTACTTTTAATTTAATATTTAAAATTGACTTTAGTGCTTTTAAAAAATATAAAATGAAAATCAAACGCTTATTTAATTTACAACAATGAATGTTTAAAACAATTTTGGTTAGTGTTCAAATTTCAATGTTAACTTTGCTATCGGTCCTGTTTACTTTTGGATAATTAAAATTTTTAAAAACGTTTTGTAAACATAAAATGATGTTACCACATACGAAAGCGTAGCGAATCAGATTTATTGAATAAGTATGTGTAAACAAAGCATTTTGCTTGGTGGTAAAAGTGTTAAAGCAAATTTCGAAAACGCATTAGATAAACTTATCCTGCAGGAACTAGGAAAACTCCCTAATTGGGGAAATGGGTCTAAGAATAAATCTTAACTACTGCAATATCCATAGAAACTGTACTGTACTGTTGTATTCATACAAAAATATATAAAGTTCTATTTGCTACTCGCTGTTTATTTTAAATATATTATGCAACGCAATTTAAATACAGTAATATAATGTAAATAATTTTAAATATATTATGTAGATTTTCATGTATCGGAATTTCGAAATTTTATTTTAATGACTTTGCCAATCAAAGCAAAGGATATACAATATCATTACATTTAAAATGTATAAATGGTTACCAACACCACGATCGTGATAATTATATCTTATTTATAAGGGCCTACATGTCCTTTACTGGCATTTCTGTTTCAATTTACTTATACCAAAGATGTGCTTACATGGAACAAAAATATAAGACAAGTTTGAATGTGTAACTAAGAAAAGAAATCCCTGGAATTTAAATCATAAGCATATCTTCATGACTTAAAAAATTAGAGACTTTAACAGAATTATTTTGTCAGAAATTTAGCAGAAGTTATTTAACACAATTATTTTATAAACACTTTTTCACAGTTCTTATTTTGAATATTATGATGTGCTCTACACAACTCTGAAGAGCATATTTCAGTATTAAATATAAAAAAAAAAAGATAGAAATAAAATTGTAAGGAAACACGTCAAAAAAATTAATAGTTTAAAAATAAAGACAAGCAAAAATTGGCCATAATTAAGTGTATTTTATTAAAATCTCGTTTTAAGAAGTATTGTTATTAACGATAATTTTCATCCTGTGTTTGATAAGACTTGCTATTTAATTAGCTGCAATAACCCTCGTAATATTTTACTTTATGATTTTCTTTTTTTTATTTATCTTTACCCTGAATCTATTTGCAATTTTGATACCATTCTGATCCTCAGTTATGCTTGACATCTCATTCTCGACTCATTACGTGTTAAAACTTATGATTTTTTGAATCTTTAGTAGATTTTTTATTTTGTTTTTGACTACATTTTAATTGGTTACAATTTAATTTATGAACCTTTCTCTTTTTATTGCATATTTTTAGTATTTTATAATTAAATTATATTTTAAATGCCTCGTGTTTAAAAATGTAAATTGATTAATATGTAGATTTTGTCTGGCGGTTATAGCTTGTACATGCTCTCCACTTATTCTCACTTTGCCAATGATGGAGGGAATAGCAATGTCCAAAAGATGTGTAATTTTAGTACGGCGTAAAAGGAGATTTTATTAAGCTACTTTTAATTATGGACAATTTTTTGTTTGTCTTTATTTTTAAAGTATAAAAAAAAGTTTAACTAGTAATGATTAAATCACAGTTACTATGTGTGTATATAATGTATATTTGAATTCAGAAAAGCAATAAATTACATGTGAATCTTTGTACGCGTCTTTAAACAGTATTGCGATATAGTATTGCACTGCATTTATAAATATTTAATTGTACTAGATAATTTAATATATAGTTTTTAGATTTTCCGCATTATTCGTGATGTTGAGTTGCCGGATGATACCGTGGTTCCGCTCACTTCAAATATAATAACCGGAATTTTACCCTAATTTGTTTTGATTTGAATGTGTTTCTATTGAAGTCAAGATCCAGTTCCATAAAAACAGAATAACAGAATTGAGTTTCAAGTTGCTCATTTCTTAACTATAAACCGATAGTACATTTACCATAATAAACAATGTAACCACATTAAAATTGAAATTTTGTAAATTTAACTTACACATACATAAAAATATTTTGTGAAAATATAATTTATAATACAATTATTCATTCATATAAAGAAAACATCCCTTTAATTATGAACACAAACTGATTACTAAATCGTCAATAATATGTATATAACATATTTAACATTTAAAAACACGGTTAGCGCAAATGACAAACAATCTATTGTTAAAGTGCCGATATACGATTTGCATTTTTTAATATGCTCAAACCCGACAAGAAAAATAAATGCAATAAATAATGAAGAAACTTTCCAGTACATTACCCCGATTTCGACTTATTCCATAAATTCCTAGAATAATACCGCAAAAAAAAAATAGAAAACAGAATAAACACTCCACTAGCAAAGTACATAAATTTAATATTCACTTTTGCATTATGTTAAATTGTCCATACAGAAAACTGCGAACCTCTTCCATTACATTATAAGATATTATATAGCTTAACTTACTTGTGTTAAAAAAATCATTTTTGAATATATATATATATATATATATATATATATATATATATATATATATATATATATATACACATACATACATATAAACATATATATATATATATATATATATATATATATACACATACATACATATAAACATATATATATATATATATATATATATATATCCAAATACGTGATTTCACAAAATAAATAAAATATTTTGCTCTAACGCAGAAAAAGACTCACGATATCTTGCATATTTTCCTAAGTGAGTTTTGTTAATTAATATCGTATAAATATTTATAAATGTATCAAAATTTGCATTGATGAAAATATATGCGTTATACAGGGTGAATAAAAAAAGATGAGCTAAACTTTAGCAGGTGGTAGTACACAGCAAACCAAACATTTGTCGTCATCGTTTACCAGGTCGGAAATTAAACGTAAAGGCGCTAGTGGGCGCTTAATGGTAAAACTGATGAGGTTAGACGAAAACCCAAGATCGACTTAGAAGTTATAAAATGACATTTGGTAAACAATAATTACAGCACTGACTCAAAGGAGCGACTGCTGACCTGAATTCACGTCTCACCTCAGCGATGGAGGGATTGGCGAACTCTCTCGAACAGACCAGGCATGTCGCACACTTCAGCAGCAGCAGCTGAAATTTCTGCGACGAGATCCTCTTCAGATTCAAGGGAAGTGTCATAGACGAGACTCTTGAGAGATTTCCATGAAAACAAGTCAAGGCAGGACAGATCTGGTGATTGTGGGAGCCAAGCTATGGGACCACCTCGTCTAATCCATCGGTTCAGAAAAGTGACTTCCAGATAGTTACTTATCTCTCGGCCTCAATGGTCTAAAGCTGTTCTGAAGTCACTGCTTGGATTCCATGGAGGTGGTATGGGTGTTACACCCATACCACCCATGCAGAATCCCCATGCAGAATCCCCATACCGTGTTCCCCATGCAGAATCCGCCATACCGTGGTTTGTGGCACACCAAGGGTATGTCCCATTGCTCTTGTGCCTGGTCGAACTATTTCTATGTCCAGAATCGCCTGTTCCACACTTGACATTCTAGCACTCCTTGCAGGACTTGCGTCAGACCTGATAACGAGAAAAGATCCCGATTCACAGAGCTGCCGATTCAAGCATTCTAATGTTTTATGATTTAGGGTTACGTGTTCAATCGTCGTGCCTCTCTGCCATTTCCATTTGCAGCTCCATAGATGAAATGCGTAATGGAATTTTCCCTATTTGTAAATTCCTCCGTCTCAAATGTTGGAGCTGCGAATAACTACTGTAAACTGATAAGGCCGTACATTCGGTGTTACAAAAAATTGCAGAAGGGTTTTTCTTCTTTCCCAGATGAAATTTGCGTACGTTGTTTTCTTCTTCAACCAGAATAACGCTTTTAAGTTTGCTGAGCGACCGTTTCCCAAGCACTAAGCGCCCTGTAAAACACGTACGTTTCATTTCCGACCGTGTGTGGACTATGACGAAAAATGCTTGATTTGTTGTGTACTACCACCTCGTAAAGTTTCGCCAATCTTTTTTTTAATCATCCTGTATATTCTATGCTCTGAAATTAGAATTTACAATCTGGTATCCAACACATGTTTTATTTAGATTTATTTGGATTATAAATAACAATGTTTAAAGAGAACTTTTAATTTAAACTCGTTTCAAATCTATATATGGCCCGCAACTTCTAATCTCATCAAATTTAATTCAGTTCTCATCTTGTAATTCAGTTTTTTTAACGACGCAGAAGGGGGTGAATATACCTACATAGTATATAAAGAACAAATCATAGTTACTTATTCGAAATAATGTCAATTTATTTCATCTAAAGGTACTGATCACTTCTTAACAGTATACGTTTTAGCACCGACTACTTTACATCTAAAATAAAAAATATATTTCCTGAAAAAAGGTAGCATATAGTAAATTACGAGGCTTGTTTTTAAAGAAAAGTATTATATATTAAATAGAATCAATCAAATTTCCTAAAACACCATATGCTACAGAATTTCAATTTTATTTATATAGACTAGCAGTATACTCGTTTCCGTATGGAATAAATAGTATAAAAATTTAAAATTCACAATTATGTGCAAATATCCATAATATTCTAAATGATTATTGTAACAGTAAACCCTTCTATAAAACTCTTAACGCGGTAAACTCATAACGCGGTTTCCATATAACGTGGGGCAAAAATTGCGACAGCCCTCCCATAACGCGGTGTTCATAGAACGAGGTTTCCATATAACTCGGTAGTTTTAAAACGCGGTTTCTCTATAATACAACTCAATTAGTTTAAGCAGCCTCCCTATAGCATGGATTTTTCTACTACACTTTTACGGTTGGAATTAATAGGGAATTCCCCTGTGTTTTTATTCGCGTACATCACCATTTTTCAATTTCAGTCATCAGTAAAATCCCATGTAATTCCAGAAATATGCAGCATTGCGGTTTCAATATAACTTGAATACGAATGTTCTTTTTCGTACTAATTCTAAGTTTCTTATACCGCGTCTCCATACAACACGGTATGCGGATTCCATACAGCACGGCACGGAATAATCTGATTCGCACTAATCTGAGTTTCCAATAAAGCTGTTTACATATAACGCGGTACGAATTAATCACGTTATCGGAGGGTTGATTGTATTCTCGTATTAAAAATATTCTTTTAAAATTTCATCTAAAAAGGAGTATATGGATTTATGTTCTCGCTGTACAAAATTATCTTCACAGGAACATCTGAAGAAAGCCCTGATATCCTTTGAAAACAAATTTACAACACATATTTTTTAATTCTTACAAAAATCAGACATTAACAAGGAAGCTAATCTTGTATTTACAGAATATTGAACTTTCATCATTTAAGCGTAATTTTCATTAATGCAGCGTCATTTTGTCAATTTGACGATATTTTCGCTCATTCGGCGATATTTTGATCAATTTGGGGATATTTTAAAAAGTTGCAAATTTTATCACCACCTTGCACGGGCAGATCTTACCAAAACATAATTGGCGACAATTTTATCGATTTGGCGATACTTTCGTCAATTTGGTAACATTTAAGAAAAACTCGCTGAATTGTCGATATTCTGCCGAATTCGTATATTAAAATTCGCAGATCTGAAAAATAAAACATCCTGATCTCATTCGTATATATCAAAATAAAAATGCTAAAATGGTATTAGAAGATATACCAGTATTACTTTTATTCTGTCTCAATAATTGGCTAAACACAGTATGAGTTTGGAAACTCATTGCCAAAAAAACACAAATGATGGAACTGTCTCAATAATTGGCTAAACACAATATGAGTTTGAAAACTCATTGCCAAAATAACACAAATGATGGAAGAAAATAGATATATTAACAATCCCCATCATATTTAAACTCGAATAAATATTTATCGATGGGTTTAATTAATTTAATTCAATCAAAAATACAATACCTTTCATTTCTAAAATATATATTTTTAGCACTTTACAACATAGTTGAAAAGTGCTTAAGACTTTGGTAATTCTGTCTGTCTGTTTGTCTGCGTGTTAGAACGATAACTGCCGAAAAAATGACTTTATCAAAATGCAATATGTTGTTCAAATGGTCTGTGGGAACTATGGGAATATAAATGAATATCACCCTATTAGTTTTGGATTGAACCCCGGTTGAAAAAATAAAATACATTGAACCCTATGGGGCCTAATTTTTCATATATTTTTAAGTGAATTTAAAATTTACAAATTGCTTTGTAAATGTTAGAAAATATTCAAATTATCCCATAAAATATATAGAAAACATTTCAGCAAAATATGTTCGGTAGTTTTTTAAATAAAAATTAAAATAATAATTGCACCCATATTATATGAAGAGATCAACGTGTCCCACTTCAAAATAAAATATGAAATCCATCTTGTGTCAAAATCGTGATGTTTAAAGTTCTTTGTAATTTAAATTTGGTGTTGTATCCGTCCTAAAACAGTTTCATTTTTGCTTAATTTATATGCATCAATGTTCTGAAATAACGAAATTACAATATATTTGAGGTTAAATGATCATCAAACATTGATTATTTCTACAACGAAACCTAATTTTCACTTATGGAGAATGTAAACACATCATGCTGTAAGATGAGTCGTATAAGAATTCCTGAATTTTTTTAAAGCAAAATTATGTAGTGCTTGAGTTTGCAATATAGTTGATATGAATGAAACAGTCATTGATTTTATATAGAGAACAAGCGATTTTATAACAGACTTTTTTGATGAAGTTTGAAAAACAGAGTTAAAACCATGGAGGTAAAAGTAATTTAAGTTTTTAAGTAAAATAAATTATTGTAGTATTGTGATGAATGAATGGAACAGAATTAATGTTTATGAATGCAATTTTTACTGCTTTTTCACAGAGCCAGGCAATTTATATTTCAAATGACGTCATTTGAATAAAGTTCATTTTTTAGATAAAGTTCTCAAATGTAATAAATTATTTTAGTATTTTGATAATTTAAAAATTATTACCGCTGAATGTATCGGATTTTAGATATGTTTAAATAAAATTGCATTGCAGTTGGAAAGTGTTTCATAATCAATGCTTTGTGCATGATAGATCTTTCTTGCTATATTCATTTCTTTATTATTTAAATCGTAATAAAAATTTAAATAAAAATTGCCGGCCGCATGAACGCTTTTGATTCAACTGCTTTGCTAAGTAACATGATAAACATAATTTTTCCATAATTGAATCTAAGATTCAATTATGGAAAAATTATATGCTCAATCATATATGCTCATAATTAAATAACTAACCATTTTGATGACGTCATATTTTTCATTGTTGAATATGAGTCTGTGGAAAATAAACCTTGGTGATAGAATTTCCATTTACCTCCATGTATTAAACCAACGATTTCCAACCTTTTTTGTTTGAAGGAAATATGGAGTTGAAGAGGGGATAAAACTCCTGTGGAATGTTCGTTTTTCATTATTATTTCGACAACCGTTTATGCTAGATACTCGAAACGTGTACTATATTTTAAGTGGGGATATTTGATGGCTATCCTGAAAATTTTATAACATTTGGTGCATCCGTTCTCTTGTCATGGCGAGACAAACTCGCAGACACACACACAAACACAACTTTTAAGCAGATGGTCAAAATATTGAAATATATTTCTCGGTTCCCTTGACATTAATAGAACTTTTACATCTACCTAATGAAATTATTCAATAGGAATGTGACATAATTGGCTCAATTTGTTAAAGATATTTTTTCGCGCTCTTACAAATCCTGACAAAATTACATTATTGATAAATCTTATTCAAGAATATTCAAAATTATAAAGTTTCAAAACCGAATATTTCATTCCATAATAGTATTTGTTTTCAAGTTTGTCATCTATTTCAATAGAAATGATAAACTTTGAATTCAAAAACATATTTTCATGTATACACAACTATAAAAATGCTTAAAATATGATTTTTTTTTCTAAATCCGCATTATTTCAGATTAACTAAAATACCACATTAATTTATTTTTCAGAACATAGCAACTGAGAGATATTCCCATTACGAATGCAATGCATTTAAAATATAAATAAGAAAAGTGATGATTTTTTAAAAGCCTTTTTTTCACTTGCAGACAGATATTCCAAATGGAAATTTCTCCGGTTTCACTCAAACATTCTTCTGGAATGAATACTGAACATTTCTCGTGAATTGCATTTCGCCTTTTTTGCCATTTTGCGATTTACCAATTCGAAATAAGACTGTGTGATGATATTCCGACCAAAATCTTGTGAAGAACAAGAGGTTTTTTTACTTTCCCTGCAATACATGGTAATGTATAGGGGAAGTATTGGAATCATGCCGAAAATCGCAACTCGAGTTTTCGACGGATCTACACGTTTCAAGACCTCTAGAATACGAAAAAACCATTTTTAGCGTGGCGTCTGTGTGCCTGTCTGTCTGTGCAATGTATGTATCCACTCTAACTCAAAAACTAATGGACCGAATTTAATAAAATTTGGTAGATAAGTCATTTGTATGTGACCCTGGTGCTGATCAGTTTTGGGTACTATTCGGAATAAACCAAGCCGCCTTTTTTTGCGAAATGGTCCTCAAAAATTGCCTGTATCCAATGTAACGGAAAAACTAATTGATCAAATTTTACAAAATTTGGTACATAAGTCACTTATGGTCGACCCTGGTACTGATTAGATTTTGGTACGATTCGGAAAAGAACAACCTGCCTTTTTTTACGAAATGGCCCGCAAAAATTATATATTTCTACTCTAAAGCATCTAATCGACTAAATTTCATAAAATTTGGTAGATAAGTCACTAGTGGTCAATCCTGGTGCTGATTAGATTTTGGTACGATTCGGAAAAGAACAACCTACATTTTTTTCGGAAATGGCCCGCAAAAATTTCATGTATCCACACTAGCTAAAATACTAATTGACCCAATTTCACAAAAATTGGTAGATAAGTTACTTAGTGGGATACTCTGGTGCTGATTAGATTTTGGTACAATTCGGAGAACAACCCGCCTTTTTTAACGAAATGACCTTCAAAAATCGCCAAAATCGAAAAAAAATAGACTATATTTGCTCAAATATATCAAATGAATTTTTGTTTTATACGCAATTTTTGACGAGGATAAAGAATATAACACAGCCCATTATACTTTAGGACTAACCGTTCTCAAGATATTTGAGATTTCTTGCATTTTTGCTACTTCGATTTCGAGAAAATGTCCAATTACCAAATAAAAACAAAAATTGAATTAAAAATGCAAATTTAGAGTTATTTGGTGCAATAAAACTTAATCCAACGAATTATTAAAGAAATAAAGAAAATTTAACATTAATTCTGCAGGGAAAGTCATGTGCTGCCCACATCAGATTTTTTTACTTTCCCTGCAATACATGCTAATGTATAGGGAAAGTATTGGAATCATGTCGAAAATCGCAACTCGAGTTTTCGACGGATCTACACGTTTCAAGACCTCTAGAATACGAAAAAACCATTTTTAGCGTGACGTCTGTGTATGTGTCTGTCTGTCTGTGTATCTGTATCTGTCTGTCTGTGCAGATTTTGTATCCACTCTAACTAAAAAACTAATGCACCAAATTTCACAAAATTTTGTAGGTAAGTCACTTGTGCGCGAGTCTGGTGCTGATTAGTTTTGGATACGATTCGGGATAAAAGAACCCGCCTTTTTTTGCGAAATGGCACGCAAAAGATTGTAGCCTTTCTAGCTGAAAAACAAATGGACCGTATTTTACAAAATTTGGTAGACGAGTCACGTATAGGTCACCCTGGTCCTGATTAGATTTTGGTACGATTTAGAAAAAAATAACCTGTTTTTTTTGCGAAATGGCCCGCAAAAATTGTCAAAATCTAAACGTAAAAGCTACGTATCCTGAAATATATCCATTAAATGCTTGTTTCATACGTAATTTTTAACAAAGAAAAGAATAAGACCAACTCCATTACACTAGGAGTAGCCGTTCTCGAGATATATTAGTTTTTTTCGTATTTTCTCCACGCCACCTTTGAAAATAAGTCCAGTTATCAAATGAGAACGAAAATTGAATTAAAAGTGAATTACATTTAATTAAAATAAAGAGAACGTGGATATAAGTCTGCAGCGAAAGTTATGTACTGTCCACATCAGATTTTTTTGTATTAAAGACACACTTATTGCAATACATATTAAATATTTGTAAAGATATATCATATAAAATTTTCTGAAGGATAATATTTAACTTCCTATTAAGAACAATTATTATTTTTGCTTTCCATACATAACAGAGCATATACATAATTTGGAACTGTAATGATATGGTCAAGACTACGACACTCATACTTGATAAAACGTGCAGAAGCGATTATTTTTAAAGAATAGTTTTAAAAATATTCGCACGAAAATATTTGACGCTAAAGGTGGTAAAATATACTGAAAATGCGTAATTTCAGTGTGTGAAATTCAGGTATAAATGAAAAAATTAAACATTGAACTATGATTAATAAAATATGTTGTTTACATCGCAGTATACATCGATAATATACATCTATAGTAGATATCTATAATAGACAGAACAGAAAATATCTGTAATAGACAGAATGGAATATATCTATAATAGGCATCCATAATAAACATAATGAGCATCATTATAGAACTCCAAGCAAAGCGTTTTCACCAACATAAGAACCATCGTGCTTTTTCCAAAAGCAAAAATATCAAAAACGTTTCTAATGGCTCAAATGCTTATGTCACTCATTAAAATTTTTAAAAATGCAATTATTTTCAACAACGCGCAGCAATAAAGTTATTCTGGTGGAATTTATTTTAGACAATATTTCTTCATAAAACTCGTTTCAGTTGTTTGAATGATTTTTATTGAATTTGATTGAGATTCGGCTGTTAGATAAGTCTGCAGATATACATTAATTATGATCATAGTGATATAATAATTAGTGATATATAAATATATGATTATTATACAGTGATATATTAATTATATTCATCTTGTAGATACACTACGAGACAGTAAAAATGAGGAACCAAAAAAGTGTGGGCAGAAAAATATGCAAATTGCAGGGTAGACGCAGCACACCGAGTTATGTAAATAATGCAAAATGCGCAGTTATTCTGCGCACGTCGAATGAGATATAAGGGAATGGACCTACAGAATCGGAGATAGTCGTACCGCTCTGTCTTCCAGGGAAATCATTTTGCAATATTTTGTCTCAGGAAACGTGTAGTAGCAGAAAATGCCAGGCCGATGCAAACCAAGGCAGTTTCAGCAGACAGACGATTTCACGAGGGGTATGGTAATGAAACTCAGAAGGTAAGGTTGGATCATACGTCAAATCTCAGCAGACAGCCACCTACACGCGTCCACGGTGCACCAGCTGTGGCGAATGTGGTTCTAACAAGGGAATGTGGCACATTGAAAGGGTGCCAGTACTGCCAAAGCGACATCAGCACGTGTGGGCCAAAGCATCCGCTCGCAAGCGTTGGCGTCCCGGCAGACCACTTCCATCGCCCTTTTGCATCACGTGTAGGACACCCTTGGTGCTCCCATATCAACTAGGACCATTACCCGCCGATTGGTGGCCTGCGACCTGTACTCATGGCGCTCGTTAAGAAGACTACCATTGACCGAACAACACAGACCCTTCCGTTTGCAATGGTGTCGGGATAGAGCTACGTGGACGGCGGAATGGCACGAATTCGTGTTCTCAGAAAAGTCACGATTTTGTTTCAGTAGTGATAGTCGCCGTGTACGAGTCTGACGCCGAAGTAGTGACATGTCCAATCCGGCCGCATAAGTGGAACGCCACACCGCGGCATCATGGTTGGGGCGCCATAGCCTACGATAGCAGGTCACGTGTGGTCCATATTGAAGGCACTCTGACGGCCCAAAGATACATGGATGACGTGCTGCTGTCGGTGACACAACTCTTCCTTCAGTGGACGTTCCCAATGCCATTTACCAGCAGGATAAACGTTCGACCAAATACGACACGCATCAGTCAACATGCCCTGTAAGGTACCAGATGCTTCCCTGGCCACCAGTCTTCACTTGATCTCTCACCAATCGAACACGTCTGGGATGTGATCAGATCTTGCTTGCGTGCGCTGCCATCGCCGCATTTAGAAGACGAACTCCGCACGCTTATTGACTCTACCTAGACATGTTGCTGCATGTATCGCCGCCCGCGGTGGTCCAACAAACTACTGATCAGACGGTATTATCGCTCAGTGTATAGGTGTATCATGTTGCAATAAACATCACTTATTGTTCGTTGTTGTCTCTCTGTTGCGTATTTTCATCACTTTCTGCCCACTCCTTCTTGGTGTCTCATTTGTACTGCCAAGTAGTGTATATTTAAGAATGTGCCTCATTCAGGAAATATTTCAAATACACAGAATACATAAAATACACATAAATATTTCGTGTATCACATTTTAAATAACCGTGGTGACTATTCGAAATCTCGCCAATGTCGTATTTATCCATTTTTATTTACCAATGTCGTATTTATCAATTTTTTATTTATAAATGTCGTATTTACCAATTTTTTATTTACCAATGTCGTATTTATCAATTTTTTATTTACCAATGTCGTATTTATCAATTTTTTATTTACCAATTTCGTATTTATCATTTTTTATTTACCAGTGTAGTATTTATCAATTTTTTTTTCAGTTTTTCTCTCAAATAAGGTGATTTAAATCAAAATTTACAGAAAATATATTACATTAGAAAGATACAACAAAAAAGTTTTTTGTTTAAGATGCACAGTTCGAAACTCAGTATGATGAGTGTCCAGTAAGAATCGTTAAAGGTAAAATTACAAATATCGAATTTTTCAAATTTTAAAGTAGCCCAATAATTGATAATGTATACATTTTCTCAAAATATACCAATATTCATCAAAACTCTTCAAGAAATCTTCATGAGTTAGACAATTGAGATTTAGTTTACTGATTGCGATACATATACTGTGATTGGAAAAATTGCAAAATGCAAAGATTTCACATTTCTAGGTACCCTGATGACATATCAAAATTTCGAAATTTTCTTTATTTTTTTGAAAGAGAACACTGACAAGTAAACGTCTGCAAAACAAATGTTAACGACACATAAATGTTAACGACACTCTGCAATTCGATATGCAGAGTTTTGAATTTCCAAGCGTGCTGAAAAAAAATCTACAGAAAAGGACTAATATACGGTGAAACACGTACTTGTAACAAAGCCACATTTTTCAGCTATATAAAAAGTGTCAGCCACAAAAATGTTTGAGATGAAGAACAAGGATATCCAACTTCATAAGTGACAAGTAGGTACATAGTAGAAAAGTTAGTGGATATATATCATAATAAACTGGATGGATTTACCTGCTTGATACAAAGCAGTTAATTGCTACTAAGAACTTACATGTATTGAAAGGAGTTGGGGTGATACATCTTGAATTGAGTATATATTGCATTTCTACATATCGTAATTCTACATATATAAAGTAAATTTACAAAGTTTATTAGGAAATACATCCAATAAATTTTCCTCCACTTATGTAATTTGATAAACTTTTCGATATTTCTTTATCTCAAACATTTTTTGTTTGACAAATTTTGTTTAGCTGAAGAACTTAGTTTTCTTTTTACGAGTTTGGTTTTCATCGGATAAAGACTATAATTTTTTAAATGTTCAAGACACTTGTTCAAAACTTTATGTTCGATTTTACCATAAAAGGGCGTCAGCCTCCGACGTAGCTAAACAAATTGTACCAACCACTAAGCTGATGATATATTCCAGCACACGGTAGATAGCATAATCATTATTTATTGCAGAATATTATCTTAAGAGTACAACTTAAATTGCCGAAATATATTCCAGATAAGAGTTTATAACTTCGAAACTTTAAGTAAGTCATCTTACAGAGATATAACATGTAAAAACGTTATTTTGAGGTTTAAACATGTATGAAATATTTTACAGATAAAGGTTTGAAAATCAGCCTCAGCAACTTCAAGCAAATTATCTCAAGTAAAAGAACGTAAAAGTTTTATTTCGAATTTTAAACATGTACAAAATTTATTACAAACGACATTCAGTATAAAGAACTGCAAAGAAATCAGTTTATAAAAACAAAGAATATAAAAGCCAGCCTCATTTCAAAAGTAATAATAGATAGAAAATATATTACAAATAAGCGTTTAAAATGGAGAATAGATTCACTTAAATGAATAATATTAATTTCAAAATTTAAACCATATATTAATTATAGTAAATATACTAAGAGTCTGGAATTAAAAATATGATGAGGGCAGTACATGACTTTCCCTGCAAACTCAAATTCATGTTTTATTTGTTTATTTAATAATTCATTAAATTCAATTTAATTCTACAAAGTCACACCGAATTTGCACTTTTAATTCAATTCTTGTTTTTATTTGGTAATGGGCCAAATTTTCAAAAGCCGGCATAACATAAGTGCGAAAAAATTTAAATATCTCGAGAACGGTTAGTTTTAGAATAACTAAGTTGATCTTATTATTTTCCTCGTCAAAAAATACGTATAAAACAAACATGTAATGCATACATTTGAGCATATTCGTTTATTTTAGATTTTGGCGATTTTTTGGTCCATTTCGTAAAAAGACAGGTTCTTTTTCGAATAGTATTAAAATCTCATCAGCACCAGGGTATCCAATAAGTGACTTATTCACCAAATTTTGTGAAATATTTGGCAACTAAATTATTAGCTGAAGTAGATATGTGATATTTTTGACCATTTTGCAAAAAAAAAAGGTAGGATATTTTTATCCGAATCGTACCAAAAACTAATTAGCACCAGGGTCACATACAGGTGACTTACCAATTTTTATGAAATTCGGTCCATTAGTTTTTGAGTGGGAGTGGATGCATACATTGTACCGAGAGACGCACCGGCAGTCAGACATGCAGACATGCACACACACAGCCGCCACTCTAAAAATAACTTTTTCGTTTTCTAGAGGTTCCAAAACTTGTAAATCCGTCGAAAAGTCGAGTTGCGATTTTCGACACGATTTCAATGCTTTTCCTGTACATTACCATGTATTGCAGGAAAAGTAAAAGGGCTCTAAGTAGATTAGCTAATAAAGACAAATTATGCAATTTCCTTGTTCCGAAATTTAAACAATACTTTATCAAAATCACATCTTAATAACTCATCTTAATAATAATTTTCTTGAATAAAGCTGTAAATAATTATTTCTGGTATTTATTCATTGCCTTGATACATACAAAGACGAATGTCGATAAGTCAAGCATAAGATTTCCTCGATTAATGGAAATCAATAAATCTATCGGAATAATGTTATGATGTACTGCCAGACAGAGTTATTAACACAATGTCAATATTAATTCATTTTGTGTAATCCGTGTACGAAATATCTGATTTATTATATACAATTTATTTGTTTGTTCATGCCATTACTTAAGTTACATTGCGTTTAAATCTTACACATTATTTAGAGTTTATTAATTTAACATATTTCTAAAATGCATTATTGCATGCTTCTACATATGGATTTTAATAATATGCAAAATCATTTATAATTGAGATATAAAATTCAAACTGCTTATTTATGGGATATGTTACAGTAATTCAGCAACATTCTCTCAATTATGTAACTCGTTTTAGTTAAATGTATGCATAGGTTTCAGTACGTCAAAATTTTGGTCATGCTATATTTGCCGTGTCCAGAAAATAATTTTTCTTAGAAACCAATAAATTTAAATTTGGAAAAAAAAATATTAAAATTTTATATACTTTTTAAATTGAATCCGATGATACTGTGTAGGTGGATTTTAATAGCTCACGTATGCATATCAAATTTTCATTTTACTCTTTGTTTACTTTTGAGAATTCTCATATTAAATACTGGCGAAGCAAAACATTTATCTGTCTCGAATTTTATGATGAGTTCAAAATGGGCTAGGAATAGGGATTAACACTTAGATTGAGGCAATAATTACATGTTTAGTAATATGTATAAAGCACTTACTCATTTAATAATAGTTAAAGAGAAATTATTTTTCCAGATTGAGTTTTCAGAAATACGGTTTTTTTATGGCTTGATTGAATTAAAAATGATAAGGATTGATTATCTACCAATTCTACTCCAAGTGATTATTTGTTTAAGAAAAATGTAATTTGACTTTACTTAATAAATGAAGACTTATTTCTCTCCTTGTGTGTCTGTCTATGTGTGCAGTCTGTAGCGGCAATTTAAGCGGCATATGCAATTGGATAGTCGTACGACAGTGCCATTAATTTGAAGAGTTTCAGTAGAAATACACATGGGCAGGACAGCCAGTGGTTAGAGCACGGGGATTGCCCTCTGTGGACCTGAGTTCGATTCTGGCTCTGCCCAAACTGTCTACGTGTTCACACAGAGTACGGACACATAAAATATGTGGGTCTGAAAGTCCTTTGGAGAGGTTGATGGTAGGGGAGGGAGGGTATGATCTCTATGGATGTCGCTGCCACTGGGTTCAAGTTCAAATTGGGTGGCACTGTCCCTGTCTTCCAAACACATACCTTACACCTTCGGGTAGGTCGGACGGTCTGGTTCCAAAGAAAGAATCAAGAAATGTATATGCTCGAAAACGCACAAGATTCAACAATTACGAGATTAGCAAAGCCGTTGTTCAAGAAACTGGATCTGCTGCAGATAAAGAAAAACATACAGTTCTTTTAATTTCAAGATAAACTGTCTGAAAGGGAGCTTCTGCTGCTAAGAATCTATAATGAATTCGTCTGAAACTCTTCACTGACACTCTCATAAGCCTGGTTAGGGAAATATTGCTAGGTGTTTAATAATCGTTTGCCGAATAGAAATAACACATGGTTAGAGTTGATATTTTTTTTAGAATACTCTAAATAAAATGATGATATGATATTTAAAACATTTTAATGCGCAACTATTTTACAGAAATTTCATAAATATTCAACATTCTATATAAAGCATGTCAAAAACATGAAATATATGTCTTTATTCTGGCTTTAGAAGCATTAAGTCATACTCAAATTATGTAATTTTCATTTGAGGATTAACATACTTCCAGAAATAAATTGTTCATGCAGTCTGTCATTTCATATTCATTTTTACAATGCTTCTCTGCACGTTCTAACTATGAAATTAGTTTTCCAGAACTCGTTCAGTTCTAAAATTCGGCCCATATTGCTGCTACACCCCGAATACTAGCTTCTTACTATCCATCGTTGTATCGAATGAATTTTCCTTTCACTCACTACTCGAATCCTTCATGGTCAAGAATCCTTCTTTCATTCCAAGAACACTCTACTCAAGAACACTGAAAACCTCACGATCAGAAACATATTCCTATTCTACCGTAGGAACTCAGAAAATGCTGATTAAGTCGGTGAAACGTCTAACAAAGTTGGGATGGTTAGTTTAAAATAATATATATTATAATACAAACTGATGGAAATAATAATCGAAATGTTATTTAGAACTCTCACAAAGTTCCAAAACAAGTTATAGCGATATTTTACCAACGAATGGTTTAGAAAAACATTTTAATGCCCAACTATTTTACAGAACTGTCTTAAATATTCAACCTTCTATATAAAACATGTCAAAAACATGAAAAAATATGTCTCCATTCTGAATTTTAGAAGCATTAAGTCATACTAAAATTACGCAATTTTCATTAGAGACTGAACATATTTCCAGAAATAAATTATTCATGCAGTCTGTCATTTCATACTCAGTTTCCGCATGCTTCCCTGCAAGTTCCAACTATGAAATTAGTTTTCCAGAGTTCGTTCTGTGCGAACACAGAATATTTTCTCGAATGTATAATAAATGAATGATAATTGTGTTCCTGGATAATTGTTATTACAAAGAATTTTAATGACGCACAGCGGAGGCTGGTTAACGCGAACAGGCAGTGGTGTTGAAAAATGGTTCGCGTTAAAAGTAGTTCCAGTTTATCAGCCGCGTAATATAACAAAGAAATTAAATACTCTGTGGGATCATAAAAATTATATTAATTCAATAAAGTTCAAAAATTGCATAAATGTTTAACGAAAATGAATTAGCAACTAACAATTAGTATTGCAGTAATTGTGCTTCAGTATTTTCATTTATATTTTTTTACAGTTTTGTGTAGATAAAGTAATTTTAAAAAACATGTGTGGGCAGTTAGGTGTGCGTCTATAATAAGTGGAACAAAAATAAATGCACTGACTACTATAAAAGCTTGAGGATATATGCATTGAGTGAGAAAAGTTAAACCCTAGTGAAATGACATTTTCCAGCACGTAAGTTTCCGTTTCCTTTCCTATATTAAACATCGGATTGTGTACCCTTTTAAACACCATGTAGAATACAACTCAAATACTATGGAAAATCACTCCTATCATCTGCAGCAATCTTAAAGTAATAAAAACGGCGACATGTTCAGAAACCAGTTATAACAATATTTTGCTAACCAATGATTTCCAGAAAGGGACTTCTCGAATCCAAATTCATTTAGTATTCTCAAAATATTTAAAACAAAAATATGTTTATTAAAATAAACTTTTGTTAATAAATTCGAAGACGATTAGAAATGTTAACAATTTTGGGTTACTTAAATGTTACTATATAATGAAAATACCCCGTTTTATCGACCGCTGTATTCGAGGAAATAAAGCTGACGTCACTATTGAAAAGGATTTAATTTTGTGCTAAAAGATTAACACATTGATAAAATTCACTTTGACTAACTTAAATCGAGATTGTTCTAGATTTTCCACTTAATGAACATACGGAAGATGCGTTATAAATGAAGGTTAAGTAACTAAATTTTGTGGGATTAAACGCTGAATTAACTGAAACGATAACGTCTGGCGAAATTAAATATTTCCCTGACAAATATTTCTAATCTTGACTATGATGTTGATATTTTTAATGAGTCAATTAAGTTTGTTGTAAAACCAAACGAAAAATGTAAATGATTTGACTGTTAAATTGTATTGCATTAAGTGTGTGATGCGAAATTTAGGTGTATTCAGATGACTACAGTCATGTGAACTAATGTAAACTAGTGTGAAACACTAAAATAGTGTGCTTTTAATAAAAAAAACTTAGTCCATAAAAAATATTAATCGCCACCGACACGATAGGACGTATCAAACTAATTGAACTTCGCTTTTCCAAAAAATTCAATTTTTATCAATTTTATCGTTACTTTCACTCATTTAGCGCCATTTTCACCAATTTGGTTGTATTTTTGAAAAGTCGCCAAATTAGTTATACTTTCCAAATTTGTCGCCAAATTTGTCACCAAGCGTTACAGACATAGAGAGACCTATTAAGAGAAGATATTTTCTTATATAATATTATCATATTACCATCTTTCTCATTTTCAGCATACTTTTAGTATTATAATTGATTCTGGAAAAATCATCAATGATTTTTCTAAATTCAATTCAAATTTAAATTAAATTCAAATTTAAAAATAAATTCAATATAATAGCAAAATGTGTAGATCGACAATCATAATAGACAATTTCTATAGTAGACAATTTCTATTAGGTCAGAAACCCTATTTTGTCCTATAGTTTTGTAGAATATATCAAAGATGAATTTCCATAGCACGATGAAGAGATATTTATATGATTTCATAGCATTATTTCCTTTGGAAAATAATAGTGATAGAATAGTCTATGCAAAAAATCTATAAAATAATAGTTTGAACAACATCATGTATAAGAAATACATTAAATTTGGTTGTATTAACTGGAATCCACCAAATGCATACTCAATCGATGCCAACCAATGCCACTGATGCAGTGACATCGCCAAGAGGGAAGGATTTGGGAGGTCACAACACCTTTCCCCTAAGAACCATCAAAATCCACAAGTTCATAGATATGAAATTTGAAGAAATAGAAAACAAGATATTTGGTTAAAAATCTCTCCTTTCCCTTTTTTCTGGAGACGCTACTGAGCTAATGTGATAAATCTGTTTCGAACTTGAAAAAAAAATTATAACTCTTTCAAAACAATGACCGCCAAAAAAAGATCATTGAGAACTGTTTCTTAACACTTTACAACATAGTTGAAAAGTGTTTATGACTTCGTTCATTCTACCTGTCTGTCCGTTCGCACGATAATTGCCGTAAAAATGACTTAATCAAAATGAAATTTTAGTATGTTGTTCAGACGGCCTGTGGGACCTATGGGAATATAAATGAATAATATTACCCAATTAGTTTTGTATTAAATACGGGTTGAAGAAATGAAATATATTGAACCCTACGGGACCTAATTTTTCAAACGTTTTTTAAGCGAATTTAAATTTCACAAATTGCTTCGAAAATTGTAGGAAATATTCAAATTATCCCATAAAAATTATGAGAAAAAAAAATCCGCAAAATGTATTTGGTAGTTTTTTAAATAAAAACTAAAATAATGATTACATCCATATTATATGAAGAAATCACGTGACCTACTTTAAAATAAAATATGGCATCTATCTTGTGTTAAAATCGTGATTTTTAAAGTTATTTTTAATTTATATTTAGTGTTCTATCCGGCCTAAAACCGCTTCATTTTTGCTTAATTTCTGTGCATCTATATTCTGAAATAACGCAATTAAAATATATTTGACTTTAAGTGATCATCAAATTTTGATTATTTCTACAACGAGGCCTACTTTTCACTTATGGAGAATGTAAACACATCAAGCTATAAGATGAGTTGAATAAGAATTGCTGAATTTATTTAACTCAAAATTATTTAGCTCTGGAGTCTGCAATATAGCTCATATGACTGAAACCTTGATTGATTTTATATAGAGAAGCAGACGATTTTATAGCAGATTTTTCGATTATATTTTAAGCATAGAGTTAAAGTAATTTTACCTTCATTGTTTTAAGTTTGTAAGTAAAATACATTATTGTATTATTGCAATGAATGAAAGGAATGGAATATAAGTGTATGAATGAAAAATTTACTGCTTTTATACAGAGAACCATATGATTTAAATGTCGATGACGCCATTTGAATAAAGTTCATTTTTTTCGATGAAGTTTTAAGTTTTCAAATATAATAAATTATTGTAATATTGTGATAATTTTAAAAAATATTACCTCTGAATGTATCGCATTATAGAGATGTTTAAATAGAATTGCATTGCAGTTGGAAACTGTTTCATAATCAATACATTATGCATGATTGATCTTTCTTGTTTGATATTAGTTGTGATAATAATTGACTTAAACAGTGAATTACATAAAAAATACCAGAAAATCGAGTCTCATACTTCAGATATTTTCACATGCTGTAGTATTTTTATAAGTTAGAATGCTACTAAAAAATGCATCGAAAATCAATATGTTTATTTGCCATTAAATATAATAAATACAATGTTATATATTATAAATATAGCGCTTTTAAATGTCAGAATGTTACCTTAAATAGCATTGAAAATCAATATGTTTATCTACCACCTATCTAAATGCAAATGAAGTTGTCCACACTTTATGAAATCGCTTTAATATTATGTTAATGATGACATGTGTATCGAATTTCACTGACGCGAACTTCATTTAAGTTTGTCAAAAGTTCATAACATGTTGAGTTTATTGAAGAGAATATTTGTTAATATATTCGAAAGCGAGTTAAACTAGGCTATATATGCCTAATCTTTCTTCACCAATTATTAATGAAAAATTATATAGAATGAGTGGTTTTTTCTATTTTCTAGAATAATTTACATAATGCGCATACTACTATGGATTAAATTTACACCTTGGAGATTAGATATAATCTTAATTATAAGGAATTTGAGTTTCAATAAAGTCATCAAACATTTTACTGTATTTGAATTTATTAGATTGACTGTATATACAATTGAATCGAATTCTTTACTTTCTTCTCTTTAAAGCTAGTTTGAAACTTTGAGAAAACTACCATGTATATAAGTTTGATCATAGTTTACTTTTTTAGAGCATATGTCTTAAGCAAGATTAAAATCACGGATTTTGGGATGACCAGACGATGTGTGTATGGAGTAATGTATATGAATGCGTCTCCTTCCTCCCCCCCATTATTTTGCGCTTCTAACATCTCATCATAGAGTTTACGTTGCAAATCATTATCAAAGCCATTAAGTTAAAAAATAATTTTTATCGATATTATTGTTTGTTTTCTTACGGCGTTCACACCGTTACGATGTTCCACTTTTAACGAAAATCGCAATAATAATAATGGAAGGTAAAATTGGATGACTTTTACACAAAATAATCCTAACCAAATACTTAATTTAATTCGAATGTGACGCAAGATACATTTAACCATCCTTTAAACCACCACAATATTCCAGGATATGAAGATGTCTGAACTCTACAGGGAAAACGATTTAATTGTGTGTTAAACTAATGAAGATATTTAATGAAATTCAGTGGTTCGATCGTAATTGAACTTTCTCTAAAATGCTTTACAAATATTAATTTAGTATATATTTGTTGTTGAATTCAAAAGAGATGAAACCACATTAAAATCATGAAATCACATTAAAGTGCTGGTTAAATCAGATATATAGCTGTCAATTATTTCTACCATCGTGTCGTTCTAACATCATACCACTTGAACAAGAATCGGTTACTTAAACCTACTTCAATAATTCACATAATTTATGCATAGTTGTGTGTATAATATGTTTTCAAAGTAAAACTGCTTTAAAAGAATAAAACCTCACTTAATTATAACATTCGTTAGCTACTATTATATCTCACAAAGGCGCCACTTCATGGTAAGTAAAAGACTTAAAAATAAGATAAAGATTCTCAAAATGCTTTAAGCCAAGATTTCGCAGAACCAGAACTGTAATTTCAGGTCTAGAGTACCCTGAAGGTTCCCTATGCTTTGCGTAATCGCACTCACAGTCAAATATCTATTTTCTCTACAATACATGAAAATATATAGAGAGAAAGTTTTGAAATCGTCCGAAAATCGTAACTCGAGTTTTCGACTGATCTACACGTTTCGCACACCCAAGAACAGCAATAAACTATTTTTAGCATGACGTCTACTTGTGTGTGTGTCTATTTTTGCAATGCATACTATATCCACTTTAATTCAGAAATTAATTGACTCAATTTCATAACATTTTATAAGCAACTTGTGGGTTATGCTTGCGCTGATTAGATTTTGCGTACGATTCGGCATAAAAGACCCTGCAGATTTTGCGAAATGGCCCACCAAAATCGTATATATCCACTCTGGCTGAGAAATTAGCTGACAAAATTTCGCAAAACTTGGTATCTAAGTTGCTTGTGGGTTATTGTGTTGCGCGTTAGATTGTCGTGCGTTTCGAAAAAAAAAAATTAAAACGCTGCCTTTTTTAGTGAAATGGTCCACATAGATCATCAAGATCGAAATAATGACTAGTCTGGGAAATACGATCCCCATCGGGAAATTTTTATGGAAAGGATATAAAAGAAGGCATCGCTCAGTTAGAGAGTACTTGATGCTATACTAGCTAAGACGAATTGAGAGATATGTCAGTGTGTTGACCATAGTATCAGTTAGTTTTCGGATATATATATACACACACACACACACATATATATATATATATATATATATATTCGTTTGTGCCAATTATTATATCTATGTATGATCATAGTTTTTCGTTATTAATAATGCTGTAGCTTTCGGTCAAAAATAGTTCTTGTATGTATGCATGAAAAGTAACAGAGCGTTAAAAAATCCAATTCTGCCAGATTTGCAGCAGTTACAAATAAACTTGAAAACTTTTGTTAAATTATGTATTTAATAGGATAATTGTTTTACTTCCTGCAGCATACATTAATGTTTTCAACCTACAGGATAGCGGGATGGTTTTGTCTAACATTTCAGTCAGCAGCTTACATTATATACGTAGCAAATAAATCGCATCCGTTTACACTAATGAAATTCTTACTGCTGAGTAATTGCATTACTAGAATGTTATTATAGGTGGATTGAATATTTCTCCTATTCACCATTATGTCCACGAAAATACACAATTTTACGTTTTAGGAGACATAATTGGACGTTCCCCATTTGCATTCCGCCAGCGGCAAAGTATATTAAGGGGATTTAATGATGCAAGTAATTATTTGTTAATAACTGCGAATACAAATGTGTTAGCTCGGTAAACCAAGAAATTAGTTGACGAATATTCATAATTCTTAAAATTAATTGAAACGTGAAGGTAGTTTAGTTTATTAAAGGTTTTGTTGGACAGGATATATGAATTATTAATATTGAAGATGACTTGGAGCTAATAAGCGAAATGACAGTTATTTGTACAAATATACAATTTATTCAATGTTTGATGCAGTTGAAATAATTTTAAAACTGATACAATACGGATTATGACTGAATTAAGCAGCAGGTAATTTCAAATGTATTTTAGCAAAGCCCACGTTCTCCCACGATTGCTATTTATAGTACTCTTGCAGTTAGAAAACGACACCTTGTCATTATCCACAGCAATTTGTAACTGAATACTATCTGGTGCACTACGTGAAACCTGTGCACACTATGTACACTGTATACCCACAAGTATCCAGACATCTCTCTGGAGAAGTAAATGTGTTTATGTACATCATAGAACGAGATAAAAGTGTGCACCACAGCCTCGGGCGGTCATAAACGTGCGTTAGAAAGCCAATGAGTTAGTCGGTATAGCTGAGTGAGTTTGAACATGGCATGATAATTGGATGCCATCGTTGCAACAAGTCGGTTCATGATATTTCGTCATTGATGCAGGTGCTTCGATCAACTGTACGTGATGGCATTGTAAGATAGACACGTCTGGGGGTCTACAACTGCAGGAAAAAGAAGTGGTAGGTCACGGAAACACATAGATCACAGTCGTCGAAACCTAAAGGGGGTTATGCTGATGAATCGCAAGGCCCTGGTCGCAGAGCTGAAAAAATTAGGTTTCCACGGTCGTGCAGCCGCTCACAAGCCCAACATCAGCACTGTCAATGCGAAACTTCAGTTACAGTGATGCAAAGCTCACCACCATTGGGTTGTGAAGCAGTGGAAACAAGGACTTTGGAATGATGAATCCCGCTACACTGTCTGGCAATCCAACGGTCGCGTCTAGGTTTGGTGGATGCCTGGCGAATTCGTCTGAGTTTGGTGGATGCCAGGCGAACGCTTCTTGCCCGAATGTATTGTGTCAACTGTAAAGTTTGGTTGCCACGGAATCATGGTTTGGGGGCTGATGATGATGAGACCCAGACCGTCCGACCTACCAGAAAGGTGTAAGGTAACAATTTGGACGGCCATGAAATGTCACCCAATTTAGACCGGAATCCAGTGGGGGAGGCATCCACAGGGACCGTATCCTCCTTCCCCTACCACAAACTTCTCGGAAGGACTTACGAACCCACATGTTTAACGTGATCGTACTCACCGTGAACACGGCGGCAGTTTTGGCAGTGGTTGAAATCGAACCCGGACCTACCGTGTGCAATTCCAGCGCGCTAACCACTGGACTACCTCGCCCTTGGTTTGGGAGCTGCTGATGGTTCGGCATGGGCCCATTAGTTCCTATGGCGAGAAAATTGAAAGCTGTGATACATGTTGACATTCTTGTCAACTCTGCACTTCCAACTCTCTGGCAACAATTTGGGGAAGGATTGTTTCTGTATCACCAGGATAACTGTTAAGTCCATTCCTTCCGAGTGCGATAAGATCGTTTTCTCATTGGTGGAATTTCTTTGTAACGTAAAGAGCCGAATCTGAGCTGAATTAATAACCAGGCAAATATTTAATTCCAGATTTAACTGATTGTACAACTCTCGCTGTTTAAATTGTAAACAATTTGAACGATTTCAATGAAGCAGAGAGTTTGCTTGCTAAAACTTCCAATAATAGTGATCAGAAAATTTAGTTTTAGGAATTACTTTTCGTTAATGTTTTATAAGAATCTATAATAAGACATATACTTGTTAACTGCAATAATGATTGCATTTTAAGCTTAATTATACTCAAGCCTGTGAAAGTTGCAAAGCGCACTGTTTATAAGAACCATCTATGAGGTTCTATCCTAGACCATCTTTTTGGTGTTTCAACCAGAAATCTATTATAGAGATGATGGAAATATGTTCGACCTATTAAATATTTGCTTATACTGACAATAAAAAATTATTAATTAATATTTAATTAACTACAGCCTAAATAGAACATACAAGCCCATTTTACAAGTCTGCGGGTTAAAATAGGCTACATGTAAAATTTAAGAACTATAAGTTTTGCCGTCTGCGTAAATGCAGTGTAAAAAATCCCAGGTTAATTTTAATAGAGAGAAGTCACAATATTATTGACGTGATTGTCATTAAAAAGTAAAAAATATCAAAATGTAATTTTCGGATTTATCAATGGTAATACCATAGAAAGGATGTTATACATTTAATGTTTCATGCTTGTAAAATTTTATTTGTATTCTACATAAAATATATGTACATATTTGTTTATTCTTACGTATGAGACATTTCAAGTCAATCGTCAATCTCTTGGGGGACACAAACATTGGCTACATATGGACTAGCTAAATGAGTAGCACTTAAAATAACTTCAGAAGTTTTCAAAAACCGAGAGTAAAACATTTAATGTTCCAAAGCGACCTCTCAATATAACACTAATATAGGGTCCTAATTTCAGTTTATATGATCCATGTTAGTCTTGCAGGGGTCGCGTTTGGATCCTAAAAGTAAACTTATATGGTTTTAAAGAATAACACTTCACAATAAAAGCTCTTTATTTAATCACAATTATAAGGCGTTTAAATCACATTTAAACCAGAGCGCTTTCGGTCGTCAAACATCAATTACCGGTGGTAATTGCAAAAAAAGAAAGGGTGGGGGATATATAGGACCTTATACTTACTTAAAAATAAACGAACAAATTTGCACACGAATTATCAGATTACGCAAAGAGAACATTGCATAAGAAACATTTAATTATATAATTATCTTATGATGGACGTCTGACGTCCGAAAACGCTCTGGCTTAAATGCGGTCTTAGCGTCTTATGTGATCAAATAAAGTTATTTAATAAAAATAATTATTTTTTAAATATAATGTTTCAGACGTGTCGCCATATATTTTAGTAAACTCATGCGGGTTTATTATGGGGTGTGTGGGGGTGGCAGGCAGACACATCATTCAATCATTGTTAATTTATTTTTCTGAGATGCCTAAATTGATACTGCATTAAAATTTTTCAATCAGCATTCTGACCCATAAGATTACTTTTTTATTATATTACATGTTCTACAAATTGTAGGCAGAGTAAAAATAAAAATATACACTATGTAAATGTTTCTTACTTTTCTCTGTCTACAATGTTTAGAACAAATAATACAATATAAAGTACTCTTACGGAGCCAAAATGTAGACTGGTGAATTTTAATGCAGTATAAATGGCTGAAGTAAATTTTAATGCAGTATCAATAGCTGAGATAAATTTTAATGCAATATCAATAGCTGAAGTGAATTTTAATGTCATATGAGAAAAAATAATCGTGCGAAAATGAGTAAATAAACTTGGATACGAATAAAGTACTTAGAGTTTTGGAATGATACTCAAATTGCCAGATTAAAATTTTACCCTTTGTTTTTTAATCTACAGAGATTTTAGAGCAAATTAATAATCCGAGACAGTTTAATAACATGTTATTAGGGATGTTTAAATAATCTCACTAACGAAGGCATATTGAATAAATTGCCCTGCCTTGTACTTATTTAAGTTTCTCAAAAATTTCTAATAAGTATATTCGAGTAAATATTTGTCAATACACCACAGGCGTCTTGGAATGAGATTAAGCGTCTAGAAAATTAAATATTCTAAGGCTCCATATTTTTAATCTTTAAAATTTATCGAGTTTCAGTTGTATTCTTATAAGTATCAGGTGTTTCGTTGGCGCTCACTACAAAAGAATTTATTAAATATGATTGTTGGAGTAAATTGCAAGTAGTTTCAAATACATGTACAAACTTATAATTTTATACAGCTTTTCCGCTTAATTAAAACTGTTTGTTGTTAAAGTTTAACTCTGTGTTTGGATATACACTGCAATTAAATATATTAACTTTTGTTCTTATGCAACTATTTAATCGAACGACGCAGTAATATCGTAAGCATATAGATAAAACTAAATGATTTCAATACGTATTGGCTGATATAATTATGTGAAAGTTATTGTTTCTTATAATACGGTATGTATTGTTTTGGTGTTATGTGGCATTTATAAGTATACCTTATAGTGCAAAATCTTCAATATGCGGATTCTGGTTAAATCAAAAGGGAAATGTGTCTCAAGTCTACGAACATAAACGTAAGTCTTAACTGGGCTCCTGTTCTGCTCCGCAGTGGCTAGTTTGCATAAAAAATTAACAATAGATCTAAAAAACAGTAAGAATTCCACTAGAACAATGCATACACAGCCACCATAAAAAGTTTCTGAAATTATAAAAGTTTATCAGCAGAGATTTTCGAAAATATTGGTTGATTTCTTCTGGAATGACTCCAAATTATATAGAACATTTAATCAAGAAATAAAAATTAACTCTTTGTACAGTTGAAATAAGGAAATGCGTACTTTTTTGTATCAATTATAACAATTAAATGTAAAATAAAATGAATAAAATGTTAATTAAAATTGAATCTCTATATAGAGAAAAATTATTCTAAAAATACATATTTCAAAGAAAGATTTTGATCCAAATATTTTTATGTAGTTTGCTACTATTTGTAGAGAGTTAAAATATAATAAAACGGTTATAATTGTTATTTTTCCTTGCTCTATTCTATTTAGATTCACATGGACTATGTTTATATCTTTGTTTAGCATCTTTAACGAATTTTACTTCCCAGATCATTTTCATTTATCAAATTTTCACATTATAACTTTATGTCCTTACGGCATTTACGTTTGTTTGGTGCTTCATTCAACATTTTGTCGGGTCGTTCTCTGGCCTTCCAAGGAAACGTAGAATGCTGTAGCTCGGCACACAGTTTCATCTGCTGCGAAATTTCCATCTATAACATTCTCACGTCATTGCGTTACTTTATTACGTGATTTACGTACACTATGACTATATTTTTGCCAATTAATACATTTCCTTGGCAAAATATATTTCAGTGTCTTTCGACATCGCCTGGTTCCTAAAAGTCGAATATAAAATTTTTAGGTTATTACGTTACGTCTTTATGTTAATTGAGCAAATCGTTTTTACTGGTGCATTCCCAATACCTAGAAAATGTAAAATGTAGTGATATGAAACTAGGAAGATATTTTCATCTTTTCGAAAAGACTCATCTATGAGACTTTCACATCACTAAATTACGTCGTTACGTCATTTATTTATATCATAACCAGGGTTTTCACTTTCTTATAAATGTTCTTTGCGAATTATGATTACGTGTCCTCAGATGAAATATTTCCAGTTTTTAACGAGTCGATCAATATATAGTATTACATAAGTTGAAACTTAAATCATATCAAAAAATTAAAACTAAAATGTAAAAGATAAAATCGTTTGAAAAGATATAACTCGTGTTTTCCTCATTATTTTATTATGAGGAAAAAACAAGTTTTCTAATGGCCTTCCCTTTACACAATAGTGGCGCACGGCAATGTAGAAAATAAATGTTAATAAAGAACAAAATTGATGGCAAATTCAGTTCAAACCAATGATATATAAATTTTGCCATTATGCAAAATTCATATTAAGCTAAATTGTCGAGGATGATTGAGGGTTTAATCATATTCCATTCAAACCGATACTCTATCAATTTTATCCTTATCTAAAATTGATATTATGCAAAATTGTCGAAAATATTTCATCTCCATACTCCCTATTTTTCGTTCAATGCGTCATATCAATTTTAGATAAGGTTTATTTATACAGGGTTATTAAAAAAAATGGGCTTAACTTTACGAGATGATAGTACGCACTAAAAAGTATTTTTTGTCATAGTTTATCGGGTTAGAAAAGAAACGTAAAGGCATTACAGGGCGATGGATTGGCAGAGGTAGTTCCATAGATTGGCCCCCACAATTACCCTATCTGTCGTGCCTTGACTTCTTTTTGTGGGGATATCTAAATAGCCCCGTCTATGACACTCCCCTTGAATCTGAAGAAGAACTTATCGCAAAAACTCTCTTGAACAGACAAGGCATGTCGTGCACTTAGCCGCTGCTGCCGAAGTGCGCGACAAGCTTGGTATGTTTGAGAAAGTTCGCCAATCCATCCATCGTCGCTGAAAGACGTGCATTGAGGTTGGCGGTCGCTCTGTTGAGCTATTACTGCACTTATTGGTAGTCAAATGTCATTTTATAACTTCTAAGTCATTCTTGTGTTCTTGCCTCACCTCATCGGTTTCACCATTAAGCTGCACACTGACGCGTCTACGTTTCTTTTCCAACCGGGTAAACTATGACAAAAAATGCTTAGTTTGGTTTGTAATACCACCTTGTACAGTTTAGTTTGGTCCATCTTTTTTGAATCACCCTATATAGTTTTCTTTTTTTCGATCCAGACCGTCCGACCTATCCAACGGTGTATGATATCTATATACACTCATTGTCATAAAAATGTGCGCACCAAGAAAGGTTTGTCAGAATCGAACAAAATTTTATATATGTAAGTGCAACGTAGATATAAGTCAGTGATTACGAAATCAAAGCGAAAGGATCATTTATTAAAGGAAAAACTACAAATGAATGGATGTTCTATAACCCTGTTGGGCCACCACCACTAGCATGAATGCACGATGCAATAAGGCGGGCATTGAGACATACATGTGTCGTATGGCGTCCTGCATCATCTCATTCCACAGTTGTTGTAAGCGCGCCTCTAGTTCGGTCAAACTCGTAGGCTGTCAAACTTGCCGTCCCAAGTGATTCCAGACATGTTCGATCTGTGACAAATCTGGGGATCGGGCAGGCCAGGGAAGGTTGGTAATGTGGCGGAGGCATTTATGTAACACCCTTACTGTGTATGGCCGAGCATTGTTCTGTTGAAAAATGCCTCCTGGGAGCCTTGCCATGAGTGGCAACACATGTGGCTGAATGATGCCACAAACGTACCGCTGGGCTATCATGGTTCCGTGGATCAATATTAGAGGTGGCTGGGTGCCGTGTGCGACGCCAGCCCCTACCATCGCACCAGCAGTGGGGGCGGTGTGTCGCTGTAAAACGAAGGCAGGATTGAGGCGTTCAACACGGGACCGTCAGTGAAGACGACCTGGTTCCATTCGGTTGCGGTCCAATCCCGTTGAGCGCGACACCACTCCAAACGGAGGCGACGGTGGGTGGATGTCATTGGCAGCACACGTAATGGGCGCCGCGATACCAAATGTCATTCAGCCAGGAGCCTGGCAAATGGTGCGAACAGACACAAGGGCCCGCAGTGAAAGTGCTGCCCGTGTTCAGATGGCGGACAATGATGCAGTTGACGCTGTGCGTGAGTATCGGATGACGTTATTTAAAAATTTTACATATTCTCGACTATTGGTCTGCAGAGGGCGTCCTGATCTTGACCGCCGTGTATGCGACCTTTCTCTCATCCCAACACTTCCTCACAGTAAAGTCAGAACGGCCTAGGTGGAGTGCTACCGGCCGAGCTGACCACACGGCTTCCATCATCCCGATGATTCTTCCCCTCTCGAACTCTGACAGCTGATCATATTGTTTTTTATGGCGGCTTAACGACATCTCAAATGAAAAATCGCCCCTCAGCAACAGATTAAGTACCGGCGAAAAGCATCCGGGTACCTTTTTTCAGCGCCAGGGAGAACAAAGTTCAAGGCCGTCTGGTGACATTACGCAATGCACAATCACTCCGAATTTTTAATCATTTGCATATCTACCGGACACGTACGTTCATGCCAAGTTTCCTTACGATCCCACAATTATATCTTTGTGCGCAAATGTTTATGGCAATGAGTGTATTATGAATTAAATCGTCCTACAGTATCGAGTTCATTCAATTTTGAGTGTGGTTAAAATTTATTTTCTATTTTTCAGTGTGCAAGGGGGGGGGGGCATTGAAAAACTTGTTTATTTTCTCTTAATTTGTTTTATAAAGTAACAGAGACAATAAAGTAATTTTATTCAGTAAGATATCTTCATCATACTCTTCTTATTTATCTACTTCTATTAACCTATTATTTAAGTCTTTATTACACGACAACTTATATTTCCGACACTACATTGGCTGCACTTATTTCCGATAATCGAGTTCCTACTGTATATCATATTAGTAGCCACGCATATTGCCTGTTATACCAGTATACATTTCCCCTATTAACTGGAAATCAATAAATCAGAGTGATAAATGAGATATAATGTAATCTCAGAAAGATTAAATCATTTGTATCTATTGATTTCATATAATCTGATATTTAGACTTCCAGTAATGCATCGCTTTAAATGTAATTAAGCCACTGCAGTCATATACGTAGACTAGAATAAAGTTTTAAGAACATAATATGCAAAATGTTTTTGTCTGGAAGTAAACCGTTTTATTGTTTTTCATCAGTACATGTTTCATCAATTGCATCAATCATTGCATCATCTTTGCATAGATATCATCATCATTTTCGTCAATAGCATCAATTGCATCAATACATTTCTTCATTCGAATAAACCACTTTTCAAAACAGTTACAACATTCAGATGTTGGTTTATCAGAAACATGTTACTTGTAAGATTCAACTGATGCTTCTTCTGTGCTGTTAAATCGTCGAATTTTATTTACTTTTGTTTACAGAGAACAAGAATAAAGAAGTGGCGGAGGGGTGATGCAAGAATTGGGAATTGTCATATATATAAGCTCAAAACTTGGTCATGGTTGTTTAATAATACTAGTGAGATCACATGCATTCTGTCCGATAAGTAGTTGAAGCCGCATTTATGATACGAAATGTCACTTGTAGTCGCTACAAAATAATTGGGGTTTTGTTTACAGAAAGCAATTTTGATCCGATTGTCCAGGTAATAATAGAATATTATCGTATCGCACTTTTGTTTATAAAAATTAGGGAAAAAAAAACTTTGGAATCCTTAGCAATGTATTTTGTTAAAGAGTTAAATAAAAATACCTCTTGCAATAAATGTGTCGAATAAGAGTTCAATCTATTTTAAATTACGATTCGGGTTAACATTTTTCTTATAAAAACAATTAACTTGGGTGTTGCTCAATTATAATTTCTCATCCATTTTTAAGTAGATTAAGATTTTTTTTTGTCAAATTTTGAAAGAAAAAATTTGAAAAATCTGTATCTTTGGTCTAAATGATCACAATTATAGAATATTACCCTTCATTTGAAAGGTTTGAAAAAACCTTTCGATTGATATGAAGTTTGACAATGCGCCTATTCGGAGGGGATACTTTACCCCTTTAGGGGAGCACCAATGATGTCACGGATACAAAAATTGCATCATGGCTATTTTTCAGTACAATAATTGATACTGGTAAGTTTCGTGATCTTTGATCCATAAATAACCCATTATATGCAGAATTATGTCAAATTTTTTCCTATGCTGCCATGTAAAGGAAATATAAAATTTCGAATACATTTGTTTAATAAAAAGTTTTCGCTTGGATAAATTTATAAAAATTCTATCTACTACTAGATTTTTCGTTAACAAAGCCCAATAAAAATTATCGAAAGAAAATCCATTAATATTTGTGACAGCTATACAAAGAAATCGATCAGAGACAGACATACGGATATAACTCCAAAAATAGTAAAAATATGTGCAGGAGGTCCTTAAATATACTGGCATAAAATCTCGAAAATTTTCGTGAAAACAATACTTTCTCTATACTATATTCTATAGTATGAGAAAGTAAATATTAAATGTAAGAATTAGTATCAATGTATTTTATAGCGAAATATTGATTGTCGCGTGTATTACTATATACTCTACGCGTCAATACTTGCTTAGTGACGTCACATGCAATCCAGCGATCGCCATTTCGAAAAAGTCTTTTCGGTAATTGTATCGTAAAATTTGAATTCTCCAAGACATTGACATATTTTTTGAAAACAGAATATCAAAATCTATAAAATCTATAAAAAGTCTTTAATCGCATACTAGCGTTGAATTTTTTACTCGAGTTATAAAGTGTTAAATAATAAGTTTTCATTAACGTCAATGGAACGAAAATTTTCAAAATGGTCTCGAGCTGTTTTTTAATCCAATGTTTTATTCGTCTCTACAGTTTTTGATAATATTTACGGGGATGTGCTCGAATTTTAGCTGAGATTTACAATTTGGCAGATTTTTTAGTGTGGATGGTCTGCTTTTTATATAATAAATAAATATTTTGAATCAAAATATTTCTTTCATTTTGGCTAATACTTTTTCTATAAATATATATTAATATATATATATATATATATATATATATATATATATATATATATATATATATACATTATATATATATATATATATATATATATATATATATACATATATATATATATACATATATATATATATACATATATATATATATATACATATATATATATATATACATATATATATATATATACATTATATATATATATATATATATATATATACATTATATATATATATATATATACATTATATATATATATATACATTATATATATATATATACATATATACATATATATATACATATATACATATATATATACATATATACATATATATATACATATATACATATATACATATATACATATATACATACATACATACATATATACATATACACACATATACACACATATACACACACACATACACACACACACACACACACACACACACACACACACACACACACACACACACACACACACACACACACACACACACACACATACACACATATATACATATATACATATATACATATATATATATATATATATATATATTAGCGCTTTAATTCTTTTTCTATAAATATATATTGAGATAAACTGAAGTTTAAAAAAATAATTTCGTACATTTAGAGACTTATTATACTAAATAATATACATTTTGCATCTGGCATGTTATATACCGTATGTGACTATTCGAAGTCCTGATTCAAAAATATGTATTATTTCGTTTCACGAATAATTTTTATGATTTTGTGTATAAAAATTATAAAAAATAGAAATTTATCGATACTGAATAGTTTAAAAATACCACAGAGTTTTAAATAGTTTCTCAATAAAAGAAATATTTATCTATATAGATATTTCTTTGTACACAATATACAACTCATGAGAATATGTGAGTGCTAACAGCTGTTAGAATGCATGGTAGTAGGGGGAAAGGGGTATGTTAGATAAATTCTAGCTATGTTAGAGACTATTTTTATACGATAATAGGATAATATATTCTACCTTCAAAGTTATTTCTTTCACTCAAATATATTATTTCTTAAATGAGTGATTATATGATTAATAATACAAAATTATATTTAGTTTTTAACACTTTACAACAAAGTTGAAAAGTGTTTATGACTTTGTTCATTCTGTCTGTCTGTCTGCCCGTTATTACGATAACTGCAGTAAAAATGACTTAATCAAAATGAAATTTTAGTATGTTGTTGGACCTATGGGAATATAAATGAGTAATACCACCCAATTAGCTTTGGATTGAACCCGAGTTGAAGAAATGAAATACATTGAACCCTATGGGACCTAATTTTTCAAACATTTTTTAAGCGGTTTTAAAATTCGCAAATTGCTTCGAAAAATTTAGGTAATATTCAAATTGTTCCGTAAAATATATAAAAAAAATTCAGCAAAATATATTCAGTAGTTTTTAAAATAAAAATTAAAATAATAATTGCACCTCTTATATGAAGCGATCACGTGACCATGATATGCAAAAAATCACGTGACCCACTTCAAAATGTAACATGGCATCCATCTTGTCTCAAAATCGTGATTTTTAAAGTTCTTTTGAATTCATATTGAGTGTTGTATCCGTCCTAAAACCCCTTTGTTTTTGCATAAATTCTCCATCTACATACTAAAACAACGCAATGACAATATATTTGAGTATAAATGATCATCCAAATTTTATTATTCCTACAACGAAGCCTATTTTTCACATATGTAAAATGTAAACAGCGAAATATGTAGAATGAGTTGTGTAAGAATTGCTGTATTTCTTTAACGCAGAATTATTTATCTCATGGAGTCTGCATAACTGATATAAATGAAATATTCATTGATTTTACAGAGAGAAAGACGATTTTTTTCGATGAAGTTTTAAGCATAGAGTTTAATTACTTGTAACTCCATGGTCTTAAATTTGTACATGAAATAAATTATTTTAGTACTGTGATGAATGAAATGAATGGGAAATATTTATGAATGAAATGCTGCTTTCATAGAGAGAGCCTGGCGTGTTATTTTTTCTATGACGTCATTTGAATGAATTTCAGTAGTTTTCGATGAAGTTTTCAAATATAATAAATTATCGTAGTTTTATGATAATTTTAAAAATATTACCGAGGAATGTATCGCATTTTAGAGATGTTTAAATAAAATTGCATTGAAGTTGGAAAGTGTTTCATAATCAATGCTTTAAGCATGATTGATCTTTCTTGTTTATTGTTCATTTCGGTGGCAAAGCAATATTTTGTTTCAATATGAATTTTAATATGTTTCAATATATATATCCATTAGTCGAGTCCATTATAGAAATTTCTATGCACATTTCTACGTAGAGAGTATGTATAAGATGAGTCATCGCTCAGTAGTTGAAGTAGTATATGATGAAGTTCTTCAGACCAGTTGCATTGTGAGAAGCATTAGTGTTTTGAGAATGGTATCCGCTATTTTGTGAATTATCTGTGCATTTAAATGATGTTCTATTGTATCTGGTATTTGTTTAGTAATCTTGAAAAATAATTATCCAACTGTTCGTTGTATAATGTTCCTCGTTAAGCTTAGTATTGCTTGTAAATAATTACTTATTTTTGCGCGTTATCAAGCCAAAAATTTGGACTCATTATTGTGCATTGAGAGTACATGCACTGGAAACTTCGTAACTGTATGTATCTCAGAAATGTGATGTGACAGAGCCTTTATTGCTGACATCTGATTGCTTTGAGCAAGTCCAGTTCATGCAGCATAACATATGTCTATGGTAGACATTGAAAAACGTTTGAAAAAAAATGTGGACTAGTGTATAAAATATACTACGGACTCATTTTGGTTTCCATTGAAAGCTATTCTTTAAAACAAATTATATTAAAGTCATTGGAATAGTATTTTAAATTTTTTGTAAAACTTGAATTAACATAAAAGTTCAATATACCGGGTGTCCATAAATTCGTAAATATTTTAAAAATCCCTAAAAATTGAAGAAATTGGTATATTTGAATGTGGTTTAGAACAAACATGTTCTCTTGAAGGTTTTTTTTTTTTTGGTAGAAAAAAATAATTCAAATTTTCGTCGATAGGGGGTGCTGCAGGTATTCCAATCACAGTAAATATTCAAATCAGAATCTTACAACATGCATGGTGTGCGACGAATAGCTCATATACCTCTTTTCCTGTTACTGGCATAGATGTATGTTTTTCATTGTTGTTGCTTCACTGTCTCCATTACGGTGGGTCATTTTTTCTTCGAAGAGCCGTGTGCAAAAACAGGCTGTTAAACGTGCTCAGTTAATGCAAAACGCTACTTGTAAATGCTACAGGAGATTTGATACCGTGCTTATTGGAACGCAATGCCTTTACACTGTGACATTCCTGCAAGATAGGGCACCTCCTCATACAGCATTTCCAGTGCAGCAGTTCTTGGCTAGCACATTTGGTTATCAGCCGTAACTATAAGAATGCATGGTCCTCTGGCACACCGGACTTGACACCAGTTGAATTTTGACTCTGGGGTTACGTTAGGTCCCGAGTGTACCGCTGTAAACCATCTTCTTTACGGGAGTTAAACGATGCCATTTGCCAAGAAAATTCCGAAATCCATCCGAATTCCTCAGTTAACATGCTTCAGTTAACGATGTTGTCACTCGCTTCTAAAGTGTAATTTCTCGTGCTGGCGGACACGTGGAGTAATTACTGCTGTAATATGTTTGTAAATATGCTGTTATATGTTTGTAAATATGCTGTAATATGCTGTAAAATGCTAGTTTTTCACTGAATTTTGTGATTTGAATGCCTGCAGCGTCCCCTATCGACGAAAATTTAAACTAATTTTCTCTACACCCCCCCTCCAAAAAAAAAAACCCACCTTCATGAGAATATATTTGTCGCAAACCGCATTCAATTATAAAATTCCTTCAAATTGTATGATTTTTTAAAGTATTTAAGAATATATGGGACACCCGGTATAAGGTTGTTCCAAAAGTTCATTCTTAACACTTTACAACATAGTTGAAAAATGTTTATGACTTTGTTCATTCTGTCTATCTGTCTGTTGACATTTTAATATATTTTTCAGACGGTCTGTGGGACCTATGGGAATATAAATGAATAACGTTACCCAATTAGTTTTGGATTGAAGCCTGGTTGAAGAAATGAAATACATTGAACCCTACGGGACTTAATTTTTCAAACATTTTTTAAGCGAATCTAAAATTCACAAATTGCTTCGAAAGTTTTAGGAAATATTCAAATTATCCCATAAAATGTATAAAAAAATTTCCGCACAATATATTCAATTGTTTTTTAAATAAAAATTAAAATAATAATTACACCCTTTATATGAAGAGATCGCGTGACCATTATATGAAGAGATCACGTGACCCACTTCAAACTAAAATATGTCATCCCCCTTGTATCAAAATCGTAATTTTAAAGTTCCTACTAATTCAGATTTAATGTTGTATCCGTCCTAAAACCGCTTTATTTTTGCTCAAATTCTATGCATCTACATCCTGACACCACGCAATTATAATATGTTTGAGTTAAATGATCATCAAACTTTAATTATTTTTACAACGAAGCCTAATTTTGCCTTATAGAGGATGTAAACACCTAAAGATGTAGAATGAGTTGTATAAGAATTGCTGCATTTCTTTATTGCAAAATTATTTAGCTCATGGGGTCTGCAATATAGCTGATATGAATGAAACATTCATTGATTTTACAAAGAGAAGCAGACGATTTTTTCGATGAAGTTTTAAGCACCATGGAGGTTCAAGTTTTTAATGTTAAATTACTTAAACCTCCATGGTTTTAAGTTTTTAAATAAAATAAATTGTTATAGTATTATGATAAAGGAATTAAATGGAAAAAAGTTTTTGAATGAAATGCTGCTTTTATACAGAGAGCCGTCAACCGATTTATATTTAGATGACATCACTTCAATAAAGTTCATTTGTTTTCAATGAAGTTTTCAAATATAATAAATTATTGTAATATTATGATAATTTTAAAAATATTACCGAGGAATGTGTCGCATCTTAGAGATGTTTAAACCAGGCAATTTATATTTCCATGCCGTTAGTTGAATATAGTTCACTTTTTTGATGAAGTTTTAAGTTTTCAAATATAATAAATTAATATAGTATAGTGTTAATTTTAAAAATATTTCCTAGGAATGTATCGCATTTTAGAGATGCTTAAATAAAATTGCATTGGAGTGGGACAGTGTTTCATAATCAATGCTTTATGTGCCATGATGCATTACATATATTTAGCACTTAGTGCAGGTATATGTCATGCCCCGGTTTAGTCCATTAATGAAAGGGGGCGGCAGTAGCAATTACTCAATATAATGTGTATGGTATATATTCTATAGCGATGCCTCATCACAGACAGGATGAGACTGATGTGGCGTCTTGATTTGAATGCCCATTGACACGGGTGGTAGATGTTCATAAAATAATTTGTAACAAATGTCAAAGTACCAGCCTACAAATCTCTAGAAATTTATAGCCCCTGGCAGATGTGGCTCACAACGTGGCCCGGTCCGAGTCCTCCTGACTGTGGCGACCCCTCCGGTCGCCATTTTTATTCGGACGCATAAAAAATGAGCGTCACTTCGCAGACCAATAAGGTGTAGAAGATCCAGACCACACAATCAACCCTAAGGCTTATGGAAGCATAATGTGTAGCCCGAGACCAATAAAGTGTTGAAGGCCCAGACCACACGACCGACTCAACGGTTTACAGCAACTTAATGTGAGCCCGGGAGGGGTCATAAAAGTGTTGAAGACCCAGACCACACGACCAACCCTAAGGCTTATGGGTCAATGAAGTGTTAAAAACCTAGACCACACGACAGACCCGAAGATTTACTGTAGCTAGATGTGTGGCCGGGGCCAATAAATTGTAGAAAGCCCAGACCACACGACCAAGGGGCCAATAAAGTGTGTCGAAATTGAATCGCCCTTTTCTCGCACATCGTGAAACATCGAATGAGAAGACGAAGTGACTTCCATCCTAATATTGTTCCCCCGTTTTAAAATCTGAGAAGACTCGATTTTAAAACGTAAAAATGTAGACTCAATTCTGATCTCGTGAGAGATCACAGATTTTTGTGGCACTGATTTTTCGAAGCCCTATCCGGCATGCTTTTTGATGCATTTTAGGCACGGTGTTCGCGGCCCCCATCTACGGCGGTCTATGCATACAGGTAGGAGCCGACGTATTGAGTCCGTTTTTGCGAGCACACACTCAGGCGTAGCTCTTAGTCATGTGCTACCATTCAACAAGCTAGGTTATGGCGGCCGGTAGCCCAAACCGAGCCAGAGCCGAACTAGACCGAGCGCGCATTCTTCGGGTGGTGGCGAACTTCGAAGCAGCGAGAAAGTCACCACTTTTGCTACGCATAACCACACAGCTCTGAATACAGACGGCGTAGTGTGGGGTGACCCTTTTGGACCCGTTAACTACATACATTTAAGCCGTCGAAACTGTGTGTACTGCAAGGACGGAATCGGCGGCTCAGTGTACATCTTCTTCACAAACGAGTGTACATTTGCGGGGCGTTAATCCTGGGCCCCTATGCAGCTTATGACAAGCGTCAGCTGAGTGCGGCACGGTCAATGGTGCGGTCTGTGGGAGACTACAACCAGTTAGGCGGGAAACAATCAAACCGGCAGCGGCCTGCACGTAGTTCCTGGATCAAGGAATCGCTGGGCCAAACCGACAATGGGGTGAAGGAGAGTAGAGTGGACTGTGATTCCCAACTCCGTGATAAGCCCTGATGGAATGCCGATACGGCGTCAGTTACGAAACCCGTGTGGTCCTACTAACTGTGTGATCGCGAATAATTTCACCTCACCTCATTATGTATGATTGCTATTTCTTGTTTTTTTAAACATAGATTCATCATATGTCAGAAATTACTGAGAGAAACCTCCAGTACAAGATATATGTCTTATATAGTCAAATACTATTAAATATAAAAACACAACACTTCAATCTAAAGTATATATTGTTTAATTGATGATGCGATCTAACAGTGCCTAAGTTGTATATTGTCATATACTTTGGAACGTTTAAAATGGATAATCTAATATTTAGTGTATATCTTTATTATATATTATAGTTCTAAGCAAATTTATAATCAAATCGGATAATCTTCTAATTATATTATAAAAATAACCGTTGACGTATCATAAAACTACACTGATTTAAAAATTATGAGGCTAGTTGTCTTAAAAAATGTTATGATTTTATGTCGGGATCATTTGATGAGGGGTTCAAAATACTACATAGTACTTCAGAAATTGAAAATGAAGTAGGACACATAAAGTATCAATTATCAATGGTAAATTTTAATATGACACGTAAAAGCAAGAATGGGCTCTGATTAACTGCCACATCCCGTGGACTACTGTGTCTTGGATGTTGCATTACATTCCGTTGTTGCATTACATTCCGTCCGCTGGACTTAATAACGGAAAATATTTTTCAGTTCTGTGAACCACGGGTGGTGATAGATAACTAAATGTGAGCAGTTTTGGGACCAGTGAGTGAAATTATAGAACGTCCTGTTGCAGGGTAAATTCACTGTAATACTGAATTTTTAGAGTTTTGTTAACTGTGGGCGGGGCTAAATCAGTGCCACACTTCGTTACTGGATTAGACGAAATCACTGCTCCTAGAAAAATCACAAAACCCTTGGTTTAAGAAGATTTGTACTCGCTTCATCTCGTTGTCTGCACCTTAATGACGAATATCAATAATCGAAGAACAATCTCCATAAGTGAGGATGAACGATCAATCAGTTGGGTCATTTATTTCTTATGCAGTGATATGCTATAAGACAAAGGCCGCTGTAGTGTAGATATTATAACGCAGAGTTTATTAAAATGTATATTTTAAACATTAACTACTTATATTTATAATTAAAAATGTAAAAACATTAAAGATACTGTACCTTTTTAAGGACGAAGACACTGTTTAAAAGTAATTTTATATATTTTTTTTATTTGCAACTCTTAATTACATTTTTAACAGAATAGTTATTTTAATTTAAATGTTAACGGCAGTAGCACATAAAAAATTAAGTTCTTGAAAGAGAAAAAGAAATGATTAAAACAGTGGATAATTTAAAAATTAATTAATCAGATTTATGTGATCTGAATATCAATTAAACTTTGAACTGAACAAATGACCCTAAGAATCATAGTCATGTAGGAGAATTTAATCATTATTTTTTTTGGTTAATTATTTTTACTACACATATTTTTTTTGGATAAAATAAATGTTACTCTTAAACGTCAGTTTTAATTAAGTTTTATGAAAACCACGTATAAGATAAAAACCTTAATAATAAAATTAATTGCTTCATCCACACATAAAGTAGATAGGAAAGAGAATCAGATGAAGTTCGTTTAATGTCAGTATAAATTAAATTCTAAATATTTCTTTAAATAATGTGGTGGATAAAAATTTTCTAATTAAGTAGTGTGTCAAAAACAATTTTAAACGTTTAATTTGTTCTTTGTGCAGCAATATATCATTTTTATTTACATATTTAAAATCATAAACTGTATTTGGCTTTTGTCATATGACTTATACATTTAGATATTTTACAGTCGATATTTTTTTTAATTTTATGAGGCACATGTATAGTTAACAGTATATCACATTTAAATTAGACATTTTTTTTAACATTGTGCATATACTTTTGTACTCAATAACACAAAATGCTATCAAAAATTATCCTGGGATTGCATTCGTCCAAACATATTAATTAAATTAACTGGCGTGTGGTTCAAATCGACTTTTCCATAGAATTAATTTTTAATTAACTTTATTTTTCAAATTTACAATAAAAAATAGAAAAATCGGTATTGTTGGTCGAAATGATTACAATTATAGCGTGTTAAACTTCACTTTAAAGGTCATGAAAAATCTTTCGATTGATAACAAACTTGACAATGTGCAGCTAGGCAAGGGGGAGTGAACACACAGACAGGCTGACAGACAGACGGGCATCCCTCCAAAACAGTGAAAACGTGTTCAGGACGTCCTAAAACATATATTGACATCAAAATCTCGAAATCAAAAATTATATTACATGTGGTATGAGGAAGTAATATTAAATACACTCTAAGACAAAAAAATCGATTCATCCCGCAAAATAATCCGATAGTAATGAAACTGTACAAGCAAAATACCTGTCGATCGAATATACAAATGATCAAAAATTCGCAGACAATGAATGAATAGTCGGAACTGCAGCTCATTGAAACTGAGCACCAGTGGTGTATATAAGGAGCGAACCTCGCTTTCAAGAATAAAACGTGCAGTGGATTTCGATTGCGTTTACGTATCTTGATTGTAACAATGCCTCGCCGGCGAATTCACGGTCACTACAAACACATGGATGAGTTTGAAAGAGGTCAGACTGCATGAGGCTGGATGGGCACACCGATGAATCGCTCGGCATTCGGATAGGAGCGATGTAGCAATTAGACGATGTTGGCAGAAATGGACCCGGAATGGCAGATTTCAGCGGCAAACGGGCTGCGGATGGCCTAGAGCGAAGACAGAACGGGAAGATAGAGGATTGTCCGTCGTCCGAGCAGCTGTGACAGCACGAGATTCGTCGTTATCAGCCATCCAGCGTGTGACAAACACGGAAGTGACCATTAATAGAAGACTACGGACGCGGATTCTATACTCGCGGCACCCATTATGCCGCATACCACTGACCAGTATGCACCGTCAACAGCTATTGCAATGGTGCCTGGCCCGATCAACGTATAATTGTTCGGATTGAGAACGTATTGCCTTCAGTGATGAGTCCCGTTTCGAAATGAGTTCCGACGACCAGCGCAGATGTGTCTGGAGACAGCCCGGTCATATCCAGGATCCTGCTCTTACAGTCACACGTCCCGACAACAGGCAGTTATGGTCTGGTGTGCCATTTCGTTTGATAGCTGGAGCCCTTTGACAGTCCTCCGTGGCATCATCACAGCACAGCGGTATGTTGCCGACATTCTACGACTCGTTGTTTTGCCATTCCTTTCGCGACACCCCGGGCTAACTTTTCAGAAACTCAGCAAGATAATGCCAGACCACACAAACGGCACGCCTCTTTATTGATTGTCTGCGTGCTTACGACACACTTCCTTAGCCAGCCAGATCCCCAGATCTCTCGCCTATTGAGCACATTTGGTCTGAGACGGGGCGTCGACTGCGACCATCCCAGAATGTAGACGAATTAGCTCGTCAATTGGAGGCCATTTGGAACGACATCCCGCAGAACACCACCCAGCAACTTTAAACATCAATGCCACTTTGGGTAACAACATGTATCAAGGCCAGAGGTGGACCAACGCCATATTGACATGCTCACTTCGTGTAGATCTTTCAGTGCAATAAATCATTCAATTGTTCTGAAATTCTAATCAGTTCTTTTTCTGTACATCCATATTACACGTGCTAAATGTTGTCTCATTTGGTTAATTATTCCTTAGTGAGTTGATTTCTTGTCTTAGAGTGTATATATTATTATGATGCATTATCTGAAATCGACGGTATATTTAGGATATAATTAGTCTGATTTTCTGGAGTAGTAATACTTTTATTTAAAGCACAAATAAGTGTAAATAGGAACAATATACCGCCAATAACTTTCCAGCTACTATGCAAGGTCACGAAACAAATTTCCGTGATAATAAATCAGCCATTAAATACTTCACTAATTCATAAAATAAACGATCAATTCATTCACAAAACAGACGATCTATTCATTCACCAAAGAAACGATCAATTCATTCACAAAACAAAAGAGCAACTAATTCATTCAAAAAGAGGAACATTATGTTCTCAAATCATTGATTTATTTTACGGTTTACTTCTATTGTATCACGCCTACTCATTCTGTCTCAATGTTGATTGATTTATATACCCTCTGCAAAAATATCTTGAATAACTTGAAAACATTTTAACGAATCTATAAAATTCGAGTAATTTCTAAAACTCGCCCAAAATTATCCAACTGGCGATATGTTTTCCAATGTATCACCTGCGCGGAATACCCCAATTATTAAAACCGAGGATTGTATTGGGATGACTGATTTCAGTTCCCAGCTCTGCTCAGACTTCGCCACTGTCTACGTGGATTATGGGCATGTTAAATCTCTTGATCTGAAAGGCCTTTCAAACAGTCGCTGGCAAGGGAAGGATGGTACGGTCAATGTTGATGTCACCTCCACTGGACTCCGATCAAAATTGCTTGGTACTGTACCGACAGTTCAAACGGATACGTTACATCTTTAGATAGGTCGAACGGCGTGGGTTTAAAAAAAGACAATTAAAATCAAGGTAACCGAATATGTCGCCATTGTCCAGTGACCTGGTTGTGTAAAAATCGGTTTACTTTGAGAACAATGTACCATATTATTGGTTATCCTGTTACTACAATTTAGTGAACCGAATTAGAGCTAAATGATTTAAAACAAATACAAACTGACGCGAATTAAATATTACAAAATTAACCATACTATTATATCCTGCAGTGATAGACGATAGCACACAATACAAGATGTAATACACATGATTTATTCAATTTATTTTTCTATTTATCATAGAGAACCATAAACTATTGCACATTTTATTAAGGTATTCACTCAGTTGGGCCCTGCGATTGTAAATATTTACCAACGCGTTCCATTTGAAATGTTACTTATAAAAAAAATTTTCAAGTTATATACTATTTAAATACATACATTTTAAATTTTAAATATATATATATATATATATATATATATATATATATGTATATAACAATTAACATTTATAAATTTTAGTGGTTTATAACATTAGAAAAATATGTTTCATATATATTTTTATACCATATAATTCAAGCACTTAAGGTCAAACAACTACTTCCAGTAAAAACCCTAATAAAAATCCTTTCAAAATTTTCCATGGTTTTTATGACAACTAGTAAAAAGAAATAGCAAAAAATATCTGAATGAAAAAACTTTTTACTTTTCAAAACCCATTTTGTGGTGTCACTTTAAGAATTGATGGAGTATAGAGTGAAATCGATGAAATCTCTCGGAAGGGAATTTGTCGTTATTTATTTTATTCGTCAACTGACGTGAAATCGAAATATTTGACATCCTGCCAAAATTTCACTTCCAGGATAAAATCTTTATAATAAGTATATTTATTTCGAGAACAAGAAATAATTACACTACAATATGTAAATAATCTTTAAAAACTCAGAAACTTCAATACATTACTAAAAGAATATAAAAATTTAGATCTTCAGACCAAATTGCCGACAGATTCTGCTCTGTAAACAATTTCCTTGAGCATTTTAACAGTTCAAGAAGAGTTGGAAAAATCAATCTGTTTTTCTTTTGGAAACACAATTATTTCAGAGCCAAAAATAAAGCCCCCTCTTAACCAAAAATTTATTAAAGTCATAAATAAGTAAATTAGAAACATAAAGAAATTTACATCAATTTCAAGACCCCCCTGTGTCCAATCAATTCAATCCATGCCCTTCAGATTAATATTAAAAGGGTTTTGAGTCAATGCAAGGCTGGACGCCTGTTACTCGCACACGAACCCAAAATTGCACCTAAATGTACTTTGACATTTAGGTCTCTGTTCGTGCTGCACTGGTGTGCCTGTATATAATAGTGTGTGGATTATTTTAATATGTTTTTGTAAGTAACCGAAATTATATAACAGTTCTTGAAAACACTGCACGATTATTTTATAAATGCCATTAATGCAAAAAGAGGGGAGATGTGAAAATCTACTTTCACAATCGGGAGATCATTTTTACTTTCCCTATAATACCCGGCAATGTATAAGGAAAGCATTGAAATCGTATCAAAAATCGCAACTCGAGATTCGACGGATCTACGCGTTTTGGGACCTCTAGAACACGAAAAAACTACTTTTAGCATGTCGGCTGTGTGTATATGCCTCTGTGTGTGTCTGGCAGTCTGTTCAACGTATGTATCCATTCAAAAACTAACTGACCAAATTTTATAAAATTTTATGGGTCAGTTGCGTGCGGATTAGATTTTTATACCAATCCGGATAAAAAACTTGCCTTTTCTGTTCGAAATGGTCCTCCAAAATCGTATGCATCCACTCTATTAAAAAAAAAAAGATTTGACCGAATTTCATAAAATTTATTAGATAGGTTACTTATGCGTTACTTCGGTGCTGATTAGTTTTTGATACAATCAGGAAAGAAATAACCTGCCTTTTTTACGCAATGGCTCTCAAACATCGTCAAAATTTAAAACTTGTGCCCAACGACTTGTACCCAAATGTATCAATTAACTTCTTGTTTTATACGTAATTTTTGACGATGAAAGAATAAGACTAACCCCATTACTCTGGAAATAACCATCCTCAATATATTTGGGTTTTTCAAATTTTTTCTAAGCCGCCTTTGAAAGTACATCCAGTTACCAAATGAAAATGAAATTGAATTAAGAGTGCAAATTAAGTGTAATTTCAAATAACTATACGTGTTATTTTGTGCAATTAAATTCAATTTAATGAAAAAAATAAAAAATAGAGATAAAACGTATTTGAGTCTGTAGTGAAAGTCATGTGCTGCCCATATCAATTCACATTCTTGTATTTCATATTAACTACCAATCGCAGTTAATTTGATTAAGTATTATAATGACAGCAAATAAACTGGCTATTTTATCAAAATATTGCATGTATATGGAGAATAACAATTTTAGTAGTACCATACTCAGATAAATAGTTTTTGTGAATATTCTCTTTAGGTGTCTTCTGTGAGTATGAAGTTAAACGTTGCAGTGTCGTTCAACCCAAGTTCAATCTTTAAGAAATTCACATGCGACCTATGATTGATTTAATCTGTATCCATAGAGATAATCTAAATTGCTCTACGTAATAAGATATCTTATTACCAGTGCAGTTATCGGCAATTCGGTGATGGATAAACGTGCAAAACCAGTCTTCGGATGCGTGTAAAATGCTGCGAAAATATTATGTAAAAAGCTTATGATCGTTTGAAAAATTATTTACATATATACGATGTATATATAGTCTTTCAAAAGTCCGTATAAATTTTAAAAATTCATTAAAATTCGAAAACTCATCGTATGAGGTACGGTTTGTACCATAAATATTACCAGGACGGGTTTTTTTTTTTGACGTGAAAAAATTCTGTAGTTTAAAAATCACCTATAGGTAGCGCTTACCCGAATACATCTTCCAGAAGTATGTAAATGAGGCTGTTATAAAAGAGCTGCAGTGCGCTGTAGATTCTTCATTTGATTCATTAGTAAACGGTGAAAAGAAGAAGCTTTTGCGAGAATGTTAACTTTGATCGAGAAAGCCTTGTTAGTGAAGCTGTATTACGTCAGCGGCGAATCAGCATCAGATGCTTTGCGAAAATTTTAGTTTAGGACAAATTTAGAGAAAGGAAAAGGTCCTATCACCTGTTCAGGGTTACTAAGGCTTGTCACACGATTTGACATGTGCAGTAAGTTATTTTAATTGTCTTTCCAATGCGTTCAGCGCCACCTATTGGTGATTTTTTAAATTACAAAATTTTTTTCACGTCAAAAAAAAACTCCCCATCCCAGCAATACCAATGGTACAAACCGTACCTCAATGGGATGATTTTTCGATTTTTAATAAATTTTTAAAGTTTATAAGGACTTTTGAAAGACCCTATATATATATATATATATATTGCGAGCAGGTCGGGAAATTAACAAATATATAGCACATCATTGATTAATGACCAGAAGCTATCGGGTTAATATTTCTTCTGTACCTATTATTAAATAAAATCTGACAAATTTTGTACCTTCATTGAAGCTGTTCACATCAATGACATTTACAAAGATATGTTTAATTATTGCCATTTGAAGCGTATTTCTTCCAGTTTAGGTTTGAACATGTTTACCTAGTTTCTCTAGGTCTCACCACACTTTTTCCATATCTTTCCATTTTTAAAAGCTTTTATTTAACTCGTCAGGACAGATGTGTGGTTATCTGTTTCAACTTCTTTGATGGCATTTTAACATACTTTCCTACGTCCTAGAGAACTGAAATTTAGTACATGTCTCAGACTAGTAGAGCATTTTAATTGATAAAAAAACTGCCGTATCCTCGAATAAAAGACAACATCGAAGAATTAACATAAAACACATTTTTTTTGCGAAATGGTCATATATATATATATATATATATATATATATATATATATATATATATAAGTATATATATATGTGTGTGAGAGAGAGAGAAATAGTAACACGTGATAATGAAAAGTATACAACGCCAGGTTTGTAATGTAACAATATACATTAAGCTCAATAGTTTACCAATATACATTATGTCAATATACATTTTACCGTGAAATTAAAATTGTTTTTATTTGAAGTTTCCATTTCTCAGATATTTTTTATGATTTGTCTCCATTGAAAATCCTCTTGCCGATTTATAAATTAAAGCTTTTATTTCAAAAACTCTCTTATATTAACTGGTTGCTGTTTCTTTTTCTGACTTTTACCTTTTCATTTTAGAGTATTATTTTCCAGTTGTTTCCAGTTTATATTCCTTCTTCTAATTATGTCGCCTTCCTCTGAATATCTCTGTCCATGTAAGTATACATCCTGACACAATCAGGCCTATTTTGCATGTATAACTATTTACAGGAGGACAAAATAACGTGTTTTCTAAACGATCGCATTATTTTTGTTCGCACAGAATTATATGCAGTTTATTTATTAAATATGTCCCGTACTTTTCCACATAAAACTTTATGATCAGCAACTCGTTCCTAATAAGCATATAGAAATACTGGGAAAAAATTTACCATAATATATATTTAAAATTAATGTCCATTTCCCCCGAAAATTAACCACGACTGTCTAAAAATAACGAATTTATGTATATTCTACAGACGCATGTAATTAGAAAATATGTTCCCACCATATATCATGCTGTTGCAAAGCTGATGAAGCTCTGTTTTTATTATTCTAACACCATTTTTACTTATATTTTAAGATCGTTTTAATTACCTTTATTTTAATTTTCAAGTACGAAACAAAATACGTCATTCATAAATCATTATGCATCATTATCAACATCTGAAAGTTTTAGAGTTCAATAATTAATAAGTGGATATATGCTTTTTCATGCTTAGAAAACTGCAGTTAATTTTAAAATAAACATTTTTGATAAGAATATTCCAAACTAGAAAAATCTGATTAACTTACTTTTGTATTCAAGCACAATTAGCAAACTATTTGTAATATGAAAACTATTAAAGCGATAAATTATTGAGTACATTATTGATAAAAATCAAATGTGGGCAGCACGTTACTTTCCCTACAGACTCAAAGTTATTTTCTCTTTATTTCTTTAATAATTCATTAAATAGAGCTTAATTGCACAAAATAACACTAAATTTACACTGTTAATTCCATTTTAATTTTCATTTGGTAGCAACGTATTTTCAAAGCCGAAGTAGAAAAAATGTGAAAGAACTAAAATATCTCGGGAACAGTTAGTCCTAAAGTAATGGGATTGGTTCTAATCTTTTTATCGTTACAAATTACGGATAAAACAATCATTTTAATGATACATTTGAGTATACGCAGGCTTTTACTTTAGATTTTGGCGATTCTTTGATGGTCATTTCGCAAAAAAGGCAGGTTCTTTTAATCCGAATCTTACTAAAATCGAATCAGCACTAGCGTATCCCACAAGTGACTTGCATAAAAAATTTCATGAAATTTCGTTGATTAGTTTTTGAGTTCGAGTGAAGCATGCATTTTGAGTTAGTGGTTGCAAATATTGCACCGAGAACCACAGACAGAGGCACACGGATACACACAAAGACACACACGTGAAAAAAAACGAAAAATATATTTTTAGCGTGGCTTTTGCATGTTTTAGAGTTCCCAAAACTTGTAGATTCGTCATTCGACATTTTCCCAATACCTTCCCTATATTGTTGTTGTTAGTGTTACTAATCGCCCGTGGTGAAGGAGAGCCTATGGACAACGTCCACTAGACCCCTGGTCCCATGGCAAAGGGGGGAGAGATTTGCAGCTTTACTTTTCACTTTCCTTATATACATAATGTATAAGGAAAGTATTGTGACGGGGTCGAAAATTCGAATTTTCGACGGGAGAGCACGTTTCAAGCACCCCTGATTATGAATCAAACATTTTTGAAGTGATGTCTGTGTGTGTGTGTGTGTGTGTCAGTGAGTCTGTGGAGACGATAACTGACGAACGAATGGACCGATTTGAACCAAATTCGGTACAAAAATCACAATCCGTAAACACTGGAAGCCTATTGTTTTTATACGCAATCGAATGTTCAGAACCCTCTAAATTTTCGAATGAAATTTTGAAAAAATCGTCAAAAAATCAAAACCGCCAATAAAGTTACGCAAGTAGACATTTTTCTTATGTAATTTTTCATTAGAAAACGATTGACATAAATTTTAGAAAGCTAACATGAACCGTTCTCGAGATATTGCACATTTTTAAAAAAAATTATCAAAAAGTCATAACAGAATAAAAAATATTTCCTATTGAGAAATATGTTCACTTTCTATATGTAATACCATGCGATAAATTGAGTGACATCATTTTCGTGGATCTAGCTCGTTCCATTCAAGAAATAAGATACTTTGAGTAATACTTTTGTATTTGAACGCCAATAGTCATTTATCTGCTGTAAGAATAACTTATTTCTTCGTCCATAACGCTTGGCGAGATTTGGCGACGAATTTGGCGGAATGTCGCCAACTTTGGGACTTTTTGAAATGTTGTCAAATTAACGAAAATCTCGTCAATTGGATAAAAATGACGCTAAATCAATGAAAATGACGACCAATTGTCAAAAATTCAATATCTTGGAGAGAATATTAGTATCTACTATAAGAAAAACCTATTTTTTTTTACTGTAAAAGTAGTAAATTCATTACGTTATATAAGGAACGTCATGTGTTGCCCACTTCAGATTTTTTTTTTTTGAAGACCTTAAAAATGAAGGATAACATGCTGTAATTATGATCATTTGAACCAACAATACACAGATTTTTCACATAAATGTTTTCTTGAAAAATTAAAAAAAAAATGAAAATTGCAAGCTACTTTGGTGTCAGGAAGTCAAATTAAGTCACACTCCAAAAAAATTTTTTCATCACCGCTCCCAGGTTCATGGACATATGCAGGATTTTTTCCAAGAGAATGTTAAAGTCAAATGCATTGCATTCCAAATCTACAGATTTATGTGATGATATTATTTATAGGATTCCGTAGTGAAGAAACAGAAATCCTATTCGTCGGAATTCATCTGTAAACCACGACGCGCCGCGACATTTTGAATCTGAGCTGTTCATCTAACAGACCTGAAATTTTGTAGGCAGATGCAGATTAATGGTCTAATGACAACAAACTTATAACAATTCGAAAATTTTAAATTATGGGGGGGGGGCGGAGGGCTAATGGAGAGTGAGTTGGTCTAAAATAAATTGCATTCAAACACATCAAGTAGGATATCAAACCATGAAGAAGAATACAGAGACTTTTTACTGCTCTTATGTACATAGTATAATGTATAAGGAAAGAATTATGACGGGATCGAAAATTCGAATACGAGTTTTTGATGGTAGAGCCCGTTTCCAGCATCCCTGAATACGAATCAGATGTTTTCGAGGTGATGTCTCTCTCTCTCTGTGTGTGCGTTTGTAAATATATATGTGTGTGTAAAGACCTATAAATAGTCTCTGATACCTATATTGCATATATTACATATAAATACTTGTGAAAGGATGTCTAATTGCATCTAGGGCATTATCTGGTCGGTAACTCCCTAATTTTAAAATAAAATTTTGAAAAATTCATAAAATCAAAATCTTCCATAAAGTTTAAATAATATTTTCTTAAGGAAGTTTTCATTTGAAAATGACTCACACAAACTTTAGATCACCAGCATTCAGTTCTCGAGATATTGCACATTTTTCACAAATGTTTAACAAATAATCACATAAAATTTAATATAAATAATAGCAATTGAGAAATATGTTAATTTTTCATATGTAATATTATGCAATAAATGCTACCCAGAAAACTTTCTCCTCTCTTCACTTGCCTTTTTTCCTCTTTGACTCTTCTTATTAATTGTAATTCAGTAGACTTCCACTATCTAAGGTAATGCAGACCACGTCACGAACTATATGCTCAACCAGTCAACTACAGCATCGATAGAATGGAATGCTCAAACATTGCATTGCTATTTTTTCAAGTATTAAAAAACAACAACAATACTATTCCATGTGGATATGCGAGAGTTCTCCCTCAGGTGCCTCGAAATGTAAACGCATTGAATCTTTGGAATCCCAAGATCTCTTTTTACTAGCCTTATTACACTCATCCGCTTTGTGGCCATGAGCGCACGTCTGGGTCCTCTGCAGCGTGAGGGCGCCTCTTGCGTCGAATGTTTTTTGCGGTTTATCCATATGTTTAGATTGGTTTACGGTAGAATAACCTTGAAATTTAAATTTTTAGTTTTTTTTTTTTTCTACTTTTATCATTGGATTTTATCCTTAAGTTTATTGTTAATATGATTTTAAAGTTAATTTTATTGATGGTTCGACTTTATCATTGGATCCTCTTATATATATATATATATATATATATATATATATTACATTGAAACCAAGGTTGTGTGTATCAATGGAAAATTAAGGTATCTGTATTTTATTTTATTATGAATTTGCTTTATTTTATTGAAAGAAATTGTCAAAAATTATAGATTTTCCATATAAAGGATATATTTTTCTTTTTTTTATGTAACAATAGTGTAGTCAAATGAAACTTCTGTATGCTTTTATACTCATAAATTTTTTATGCAATTCAATTTTGCTATTTAAATGACACTTTTTATTTTATAAAAAAATATAGTAAAACTTGTTTTCACAACTCTCATTTCTGGGCTGCATCCTAGGCAGGTGATCAATATACAAAGGGCTGTGATCTAAAGTTTTTAACATTGTAGAGTCATAAAATACTTATCATATTTGCTTATGTTATTAATAAAAAATACATAAGTACATACTTTAAAAGATGTTTATGGATCTAAAGGGAAGGGACTGTAACTTTTTATGTGCTAAAATATAGATATTGAATAAAATAAAAATATTTAGAGCACAATTCTTATTAATGTAGTCTAAATATAAAACTTTAACTAACATAAATGACCAGCCTATTATCACTTAAATTAAGCAATCAGTTATATTGAAAGTACTTTTACAATAGACATATGTGAAAGAGATCAATTATTAAAGTATTATTACATATTCTGTATCCCTGGGGGGGGGTGTCATACATAATCTATACTCATGTCCTAAAGCTAAAAATAATTATATACATTTCAATAGGAGAAATACACTTTTTGCTCTGCCACATTTAATGTACTTTACATAGAAAAAACTTTCTGTAGGAAATAAAAGAACTTAGAACATTTAGCAGACACACAACAAATTGAAAAACTGCATATGTATTTTATGAAGTGTATATCCATGATTAAAAATTGAAATAGAAAATGCATTGAAAAATGATTTGGAATAATAAATTTCTTCATATAAAAACATGAAAATTCATTAAAGAATAACTTTTCACTTTATCACAAATTTATTATCTGAAGTCATTTTTCTATGATTTTTATGATTTAACTTATATATAAATTTTTGATGAAGGATTCACATATTAAATGCATGTAAAATTTCAATTTGTTGTGGTTTTATTAAATGTTTGAAGCCCTTTAATTTCAAATAAGTATTTTCAATCTCAGTCATCAAAATAAACTGCTAATTTATAAATCGGTCATCCGCTCGGGAATGCTGTATGCCGCACCCGTATGGGGATATGCCTGTAAAACTACAATAGACCTCCTAGTGACAAAACAAAATAAAATCCTACGGATTATCAGGAAAGCTCTCAGGTACTTAAGAAACTCGGTAATTACGAATGACTTCAAAATAAAAACTGTTAGAGCCCAAATTAAAAAGCTAGCGCTTAAATTATACAAAAATTTGCCATGCGTTCCAAATGAACTGTTATTCAATCTGCATGACTATGATCATCGCAAGGCCAAATCTCGTAAGAGACCCCGCGCTGTTCTAAACATCGATAACCGGAATTAAAAAATCCCACCTCAAACATCTGATATTAAATAAAACTCGCGACTAATGTTTTATAAAAAATGTTCTAAACTCTAAACTGCCGAAATGCGAGGTAACCCTTAGAACTGCATCAACCCCCTAAACTGCGTAAACTCTAAATGTGCAACAAACTGCCCCACTAGGAGCTAGGACAAATAATAAAAAGTAGTAAATAAAAACCTCGAACTTCCAATTAGGGTCACTGAATTAATGTCACAGTGTGACGATAAGAACCACATATTGAATCTGGAGATTAAAGGCGCTTCGCGCCTGGTGCTCTGTACTGTACGACACTCGACGAATATCACTGCCGATCTGAAATATGTAGGTAAATCTGCTTAGCATCAGATAGCATTAGAGCTGTTCCATTGCCCCACATCTCCAAATGTTTAACGGCTACAGGACAGCGGCGATGTAAAAGCGGAACGTAATTCAAATTAGTTAAACATATACGACATAACGGCGAAATGTGCTGGCCAGCCAATATTGTCTGGCTGAAAGGAAATGCGTGACGTGAAAGCAGCAGATCTCAGTGCAAGAGATTAATATTATATAATAAGTTACTATTTAATCTTCAAAGTTTATACATCTCCAAATGTTTAACTTCTACGGGACAGCGGCGATGCAAAAGCGGAATCTATCAATGTCAATCTTTGAGATGGTGCCTCTATTCAATGCTTGACCAATTATAAAATTTGGGTTCAACACAGCTCAGATTTTCTTTTTGCATAAAAATGTAAAATCTTCATTCTTTCTGCGGGTATGTTTTTTAACTTGATTCAAATGTTTTCTATTGATGAGCAAAGTTGGAAAAACAAATTTTTGCACTTCGTGTGAATTTTAAAAATATTTCTAATGAATTTAAAAATTATTTTAAAACTGTTCCAATTGCTTATAGTCCGATTCTACGTTTTGCAAAAAATTCCAGGAAAAAATCTCAAAATCCAATGCTATATTTAGCTATTTTCATTTCCCCATTCATTAACATTGGATTCTCAGGTTAGCTTCAGACGGGGAAGTTTCCTCTGCTTCCAAGCTGTATGTATTCAACCGATGTAGCGCCATCTACCGCAGAATCTTGTCCCTACGCAATTCTGTTACAATGGCTATATACATTTTATTTAAAATCCGACAGAAAAAATATATAATTTTTTGTGACGGAAACTATTTAGGTAGCACTAGATTGAGCCAAATCGGATATAAATTTTATTTTTGCATAGTCTTATTGGAGACCGATAATATCATTATAATAATATCCTTTATATAAAAATAACTTCGCTCAATGCAATGTATCTAGACGCTAATGTCTCTGTACATCTGTGCATAAAAAGCTGACTCCCAGTGATGTTTTTTTACAGGGACAGCTATTGCACAGAAAAGAATGTAATTCAAATAAGTTAAAGGGTCAGAGACCGGTACGGTCGTTTTTCTTTTTTATCGCGCCAAATCGGCGATAAGCGGAGTGCTATGTTGCGACCTTGATAACTCTTTAACTCTTCATAATCATGGTAACCTTGCGAGTTGGTTGGATACTATGGCAACTGTCTCAACATCGGGCGCCAGAAAAGTCGCCAAATTCAAGACCCTACCGGTCTTTGGGATAATGCCAGAGAAAGATAAAAGATATTACGGGAAATGTACTGACCAGACAGTATTGGCTGTTTGAAAAGGAAATGCGTGGCATGCGGTAAAGTAGCAGGTCTCAGTGCAAGAGGTTCATATTGGCATCTAGAAGGTTGCGGTACAAATAGGAGATAGTTAAAATAAGCTAAAGAAATAGCATATAAACTCGAACTGTAATGACCAGGCAATATCGACTGGATTAAAAAGAAGTGACTTGTAACACTTTACAAACTAATAACTTTATAAATAATGCCTAATTATATTTAAATTCAGTTAATTTATCATTTATTCTATTTTTCACATTATCATGTATTCTAATTTTTTATTGGAACAGGGCTATTTTTATAATATTTTATGCTCTTTCTGTATTCTGTACTTATTAAGACTATTGAATATAAGTGCCATTATATACTCTAATATTTCTATTTTAACTTATTTTTCTAAGTTATTTAGCTTATATATTTCATAAATATATTATATTGAATATTTTATCTCTACATAATGTTCAATAAATTCCCCCATATTTTACTAATATCAATAGCCTAATTATATTTAAAATGTTATTTGCCATTTATTTCTTGATAATCAATTCTGGTTATAGTTTTATTCCAGGTGGCATGACTAAATTTTTCATTTTCAAGTTCATATTTAATTTATAATCCTTAGAATTTCACCATAGTAACTAATTTTTATAATGTTACATGGTACTAATTTATTTTATTAAATGTCATTCATATCTAATACTGAGTTCTTCCTGATTTATAATATGTCACGTGCTCAAGTTATTTTAATTTCACAAAGTCCTGGATATATTTATTGACAATATTAACTATTATTCTGTGGCAACGTTTACTGCTTATTTACTTATTATAAATATTTTTCATTATTATGGATCTGGAATCTCTCACGCATTATTCTACTCTACCAAAAATAGTATTCTTCCCCCTCAACAGCAATTGGCATTTTCCCAAAGACCGGTACAGTCCAGAATTTGGCGACTTTTTTGGCGTTAATTCTCCTATTGCGCCCGATGTTATTAAAATGCATCTTTAGCTTATAGAAAGGCATTTCATGTAATTTTTTTTGCAAATTTAACAATATTCTAACGACTTAAAACATGCAACATATTTTTTTTTAAGTTGATACTTGGGAATTTCATAAAAAACGATACTTAGAAAACATTTGATAAAAACAAAACTTAGAAGAAATTAATAAATATTGATAATTTGGGTACTTTTCGGCCAGTCGTTCTTTGTCGAAGATCGCTATGTGAAAACAACCGTTGGTGCAATAGTTTATCAGGTAAATCGGGAGAATAGACCCACACTCATTTTTTTAAGTGCAAAATTGCGCCAAGTTGGCGCGTTTCTCCGTGTTTTGAAATTGACTCCTCCCCACTCAAGTGACGTATATTCCCGTGTTTAAATATAGGCTCCTCAGAACACTCTATACAAAGCCTTATCACACACACTTGAGCGCTGAATCGTCCACTGGAAAATCAAAACTAATGCTTTTAACTCTAACGTTTTTAACACTTTACAACAAAGTTGAAAAGTGTTTATGACTTTGTTCATTCATTCTGTCTGTCTGTCTGTCTGTCTGTCCGTTAGCACGATAACTGCCGTAAAGATGACTTAATCAAAATGAAATTTTAGTATGTTGTTCAGACGGTTTGTAGGACCTATGGGACTATAAATGAATAATATCACCCAATTAGTTTTGGATTGAACCCGGGTTAAAAAAATGAAATACATTGAACCCTATGGGACCTATATTTGCAAATATTTTTTAAGCGGATTTAAAATTCACAAATTGCTTCGAAAATTTTAGATAAAATTCAAATTATTCCATAAAATACATAAAAAAAATGTCAGCAAAATATATTCAGTAGTTTTTTAAATAAAAATTAAAATAATAATTGCACCTCTTATATGAAGCGATGACTTGACCATGATATGAAAAGACCACGTGACCCACTTCAAAATGAGATATGGCATCCATCTTGTCTCAAAATCGTGATTTTTTAAAGTTCTTTTTAATTCATATTGAGTGTTGTATCCGTCCTAAAACCGCTTTAATTTTGCTAAAATTCTGTGTATCTACATTCTGAAACAACGCAATTACAATATATTTGAGTTTAAATGATCATCCAAATTTGATTATTTCGACAACGAAGCCTATTTTTCACTTATGTAAAATGTAAACGGCAAAATATGTAGAATGAGTTGTATAAGAATTGCTGTATTTCTTTAACGCAAAATTATTTAGCCTATGGAGTCTGCAATACAGATAATATGAATGAAGCAATCATTGATTTTACAGAGAAGGATGATTTTTTTCGATGAAGTTTTAAGCATAAAGTGTAATTACTTGTAGCTCCATGGTCTTGCTTAAAATAAATTAAAGTTCTTAATTAAAATTAATTATTTTAGTACTGTGATGAATGAAATGAATGGGAGAATGGTATGAATGAAATGCTGCTTTTATAGAGAGAGCCAGGCGTGTTAGTTTTTCTATGACGGCATTTGAATGAATTTCAGTTGTCTTCGATGAAGTTTTCAAATATAATAAATTATTGCAGTATTATGATGATTTAAAAAATATTACCGAGGAATATATCGCATTTTAGAGATGTTTAAACCAGGCAATTTATATGTCAATGCCGTCATTTGAATGAAGTTCATTTTTTTCGATGAAGGTTTAAGTTTTCAAATATAATAAATTAATGTAGTATTGTGTTAAGTTTTAAAATTTTACCGATGAATGTATTGCATTTAAGAGATGTTTAAATAAAATTGCATTGAAGTTGGAAAATGTTTCATAATCAATGCTTTAAACATGATTGATCTTTCTTGTTATTTTTAAGACCAACTACAGAGAAATAACCCATATATTCCAAATTCGTATTTTCAATTAATAAATTCCCTTTATTCATGCCGTAAGGTATCTGCGAGTCCCTCTTGACGCCCACATGACTTAGGGCTCCCACATCAGTTTACAAATCCAATCTACAAACAGGATATTAACGCCCTGTATTCCCTGCTCTGTACAGGTTCGCCCCTTTGCACGGAGAACAAGCGTTTCCTTTACAAACAAGTCATTGCACATTTGGCTTTGTTCGCCTGCCCTGTCTGGGGTTCGGCAGCAAAAGCGCATATTGAGAAATTGCAAGTTATCCTAAACAGTCCTTTACGTAAAATCACCAAGTTTTCTTGGCTTTGAAGAAAAAAACTCGTAGGCTTAATCAAAATTTCTACACCAACAACTTTAAGAAAGCCTGCCTTTCAGACTTGGATCTGGACTATGACCTGCTGCTGACGTCCAGAAAATGCAGACGGCAACATAGTATTTCTGACTTAAGGCGAACTTTTAAAACATGTGCATTGAAAATTCGCTTACTTGATCTGCCTCCGCCGATTTAACCCAAAGACCGGATTAGAGATGTCGCCACGGTGCAGGCTTGGTAGTAATACCGCCAACAATCCCTCGTAAACACTTATCTCGTACCACTGTACAGCAATAAAGCTACGATGAGCTATTTGTACTTATAATAGAAACTTACTCTTTCTACGGGAGCTCTTCTAGCGAGTAAACTTTCTCCTCTCTTCACTTGCCTTTTTTCTTTGACTCTTCTTATTAATAGTAATTCAGTAGACGCCCATTGTCGAAGGTAATGCAAATCACGCCTACGAACCATAAGCGCATCAGTCAATACAAGCATCGGTGGAATGGAATGCTCAAACATTTCATTGCTATTTCTAAGTATTAAAGAGAACAACAATACTATTCGACGTGGATATACGAGGCTTCTCCATCAGGTGTCTCGAAATTCAACTCGAAATTCACAAGTTGTGTTGATTCTAGCAATCTGGTTGAATCTCAGGAATTCTCTTTACGAACTCTATCACCCTCATCCGTGTTATGACCATGAGCGCAAATCTGGGTCCGCTTCTCGTATATTTACAACAATAAGACATATAAATTCTAAAAATAAGAATAGGCAACGATAACGGAAATATCAAAAATAGCATCAGTATTACAGAAATGAACTGAGGGAGCCGGCTTCTGATTGACAAAAATTTATAATATAAACGCCTTCATTTATCTGTCTATCTATCTACCTCTGAGTAACGCTGCTACAAAATGTTGCCAAACGTATTTCAATCAAGGATAAACATTTAAATGTAGATACTAACCCAGACCATCAGTATTTTCATAACCCTGCACGTGAATACTCAATTTTTTCCATCACTCAATGACTTTCCACGACTGCTGCTGCTTGAATTCGGTGTTCATAATAAAAACAGGAGCGTTCGCTCTCTTCTTAGCTAATTAAATTTTTGCTTGAACGCGGTTCGTTTTTCTTTTCTTTTCTGCATATTTTTCCCTTTGAGTGGTGTCAGCAGATTTAAATTTATATTTAAACAGTTTGAACAATAAAAAAAACAACAGTTTTTGACAATCAAAACACATTTTATTTGACAAACGTCTTGGCCAATGAAAAATGGAGAGGACAGAAAAGAAAAGAAAACGTCGGTTAAACAATAAAAGTGTGAGAAGATGGCGAGCACGTCAAAGTTAAGAATATTTTTTTAAAAATTGAAAAGAACAAGCCAAAACGCATAGACGGCAAATTAAGAAGGACACAGCAATTTTAAATCCATACCCAAATACAAGGTAATGGTTTGCAAATTTCGAATTCCGTGTGACGGACAAACCTTCTACTTTTAAATAAATAATTTACACAACTTTTTTGTCAAATGCTTGACCTTGAGTCTTGTTTATCGTCAAGGCATAAGCTAATTGGACGGGAAACTGGCGACAATACAGCATAAATGGTGATATCGCAGACTTCCATTTCATTCATCATGAATGTTTATTATACATATAAGATACAATTTGAAATGTAATTAATTACTTACCAAAAATCAAACTTCCACAAAGCATGGGAAAATATATAGTTACGATTCTTTAAATGTATAGCATTGTAGTAAAAGTTGAATTCATAATTGTTGAATTTTCAGACACACAAAGTTTCGCAAGCATTATTGATATGAACAAATAGAACATTTCTCAATCATTATTGTCATGAACAATAACGATTCATTGTTGAGAACACTGTTGCCATATTAGAAAACAATTATTTAAATAAAACTCTGAACTATTTATATTTTTTGAATAGTTAAAAATCTAAATATTACTTATTTGAGATGACAACATCATTTTTAAATTAACACAAAATTTCTCTATTTAAAAAGGATTTGGACAGAGCATTTTCACTTTCTTTATATACATAGTATAATGTATAAGGAAAGTAATGTGGGGAGGTTGAAAATTCGAATGCTAGTTTTTGACGCGAGAGCACGTTTTAAGCATCCCTGACCACAAATCGAACATTTTTGAGGTGATTTCTCTGTGTGTGTGGTTGTGTGTGTGTGTGTGCGTGCATGTGTGTGGTGTATATGTGTGTGTGTGCGTGCATGTGTGTGGTGTATATGTGTGTGTGTGTGGTGTGTTGTGTATGTGGTGTGTGTGTGTGTGTGGTGTATGTGTGGTATATATGTGTGTGTGTGGTGTATGTATGTGTGTGGTTTGTGTGTGCGCGCGTGTGTGTGTGTGTGTGTGTCAGTGAGTCTGTGGAGACAATATCTCACGAACGCATGGAGCGATTCGAATGAAATTTGGAACAGAAATTACAATCCGTGAATACTGAAAGCCTATTGTTTTAAAACACAATCGAATATTCAGAACCCCCTAAATTTTCGAGTGAAATAAAAAAAAAATCAAAACGTTTAATAATTTTACGCAAATAGACATTTATTATGTAATATTTTTACTTAGAAAGCGATTGACATATACTTTAGAACGCTAGCATGAACCGTTCTCGAGAGATTGCACATTTATCAAATAAATTTATCAAAAAATTCCATTAAATAAAAAAAAAATATTAACTGTTAAGAAACATGTTCACTTTGTAATATCATGGGATAAATTTGTTGACATCATTGTCGTGGATCTAACTCGTTCCATTCACTAGAAAATATACTTTTTATAATAATTTTGTATCTGAATGCCAATAGTCATTTATTTGCTGTAAGCATAACTTATTTCTCCGCCCACAACGCTTGGCTAGATTTTCGCGACGAATTTGGCGGAATGTCGCCAACTTAGAGACTTTTTAAATGCTGCCAAATTAACAGAAATCTCGCTAAATGGATAAAAATGACGCTAAATCAATGAAAATGACGACTTATTGAAGAAAATTCAATATCTTAGAAATAATATAATTATCTATTATAAGAATAACATTTTTTTAACTGTAAATGTAGTAAATTCATTGCATTATATAAGGAAAGTCATGTGCTGCCCACATCAGATTTTTTTTATTGAGGCTCCTCAAGAACGGAAGTCTGACTTTGCCTTGACAACACAACATCCACGCCCGCTGGCGAGTTTCAACCCACAACCCGGGAATTCCAGCGATGAGGCGGAAACGCTTGCCCCTGACAGCTCGACCACCGAATCGGCTCTTTCCCTATATACTATCATGCATTGTAGGGAAAGTAAAAATGTAGAAAATATACAATGAATGTTAAACTATAAAGCACGTTTTTCATTCTTACATTAAACATTCCTGGACACTCTGTTAAGTGACCTGATCTTCAATTTTCCAATGTTTTCATAATCAAAGACAAGGGAAATAGATAAATATGTATTAAAATTACTGAATATAATGCATTATGTAAATCTTGTTGTCCTGAATTAGGAACATTAGCATTTCGAATGCAGAAATGTCAGACAAATGTTCTCAATAATAAAACCAAAACGTTTACTTACCGAATACATGTACTAAAATATATGTATACTAATATGTCATAAAGCGAATATTATATAATGTACTATAATAATGTGCAATTGTGTAGTATATGATACTAATTTTACGCGTCTTATATGACAAATAATACAATGTTCACTTTTAATGATACATGCAGTTATTTTTAATAATTACGACACATAATAATTTTATAGATTTGCGGACATTTTATATGAAATAATCATATGTTTACTTTCTCTACATAAATAGCATAAGAAAATAATTGTGACAGAGTCGAATTTTCGAATTCGAGGTGTCGACTGAATAGTACGTTTTAAGGATCCATTGACTTGAATCTCGAACGTTTTTGAGGTGATTTCTGATCGTATAAGTGTGTCTATGTGTAAGCATCTCAGTATATGTTGTAAAGTAACTGTCTTTCTCGGCTCTTTCTGATTACATTATTCTACGGATCTTCAGACCTCTCTGTCCAAGGACAATAACACAGGACTTCAATGAGTTGAATCAAATTAATATTTAATGTGCACTTCACAGAATTAACAACGGCTGTCTGTTTAAAGCAACTAGTGACGTATACAATAATTACTATTTTCCATGTCCAAAATAATTTACAATATCTACAAGATACTACAATTAACTGGCCTGGTGATCACTCTTAAATGGATACGATTTAATATAGTTTATGCTTACCACTGTCATTCTTTTATCTCGCTCGTATTGCGGCCAAACCCCGAATACTAGATCTTTCCTAGCCATCGTTGCATTCCCTGGGTTTTCCTTCCACGCTTTCTCTCAAGACATGACCAGCCCTCGACAACAACGAACTCGCACAAGACAAGAACCAACCAACTGACACGAATGACTTTCTGAACCCTCCCGATCCGAAAACTTATCCTACTCTACCGTAGGAACGCAGACAATTCTGACACAGGTCGGTGGTTCGTCTAATAACCGAATCAGTTAGGATAGCTAGTTTAAATAAACAAAATTTTAACGAAAATTGGGGGAAATAATAATTGAAAGGTTATTTAGACCTCACAATGTGCATGTGTGTGTGTTGAAGACCCAGACTGTCCGACTCTTCTGAGACGCGCTTTAAGTCTTTAGCTGTTGGAGATAAGTGGTCAATGTAAATTGAAAAAATGTTGAAAGTAAGGTAGGAAATAAGACTACATTAATGAAATAGTCATCCCATTAATTTTCAAAATTACACATTTTAAAGTTTTATACGATCCCCTTAGACAAATTTGGTCAATTAGAATTTTTTTTATTTTTAATGTAACAGGATCATTAAAAAAACCGCAATCTGTATCTTTAAAATAAACTGAATTATGTTAAAGGAAACAAATCTGACTTATGCCACTTTTCCGTACCATGTGAAAGGCTGATTCATCAGTGAAAATAAGGATCATAAACAAAATGACGAGGGAAATTATTTAGATCAAAACTACGTTAATATGTGTCAAAACTTTTTATCACAAATGCATCTAAACAAAGCATTACACAGACAGAGATCATATAGAGCAGTGGTACTCACTACGCGGTTAGGTATCCTATGTATTATCATCCAGTTTTATCTTTTCAGTGATATGTCACAAATTTACATTTCTAATTTGATATAGGGTTCCCATTCACAATGTTCAATTTTCAATTACACATAACTAGCTCAATTTTAAAGATAAATATATGCGGTTTTTTTAATGATCTTCCTGCATTAAAAATAAAAAATTTCTGATTGACCAAATATATCTAAGGGGGTCGTATAGAAATTTAAAAAGTGTAACTTTTTGTAAATTAATGGGAGGACTATTTCATTAACGTAGTCTTGTCTTACTACCTTACTATCAAAATTTTTGCAATTTACATTATCCTCTTATCTCCAACAGGTAAAGAATTAAAGCGCGTTTCAAACTTTATGGAACACCCTGTATACATGTGTATGTGTGTGTGTCAGTAAGACTATGGAGACAATATCTCACGACCGAATGGTGCGTTTTAACGAAATTTAGTACAAAAATTATAATCAGTGAATACTAGAAACCTATTGATTTTAAACGTAAACAAATGTTTGGAAGACCCTCTCAAGTTTTCCTATGATATTTTGAAATAATAATAAAAAATTAAGAACCATCAATAAATAATAATTTCTTAAAATTATCAAAACAGAAACCAGAACCGTCTTTAAATAATCATTTCTTATGTCATTTTTCATTTAAAACGATTTACATAAAGTTTAAAATGCTAACATGAACAGTTTTTGACATACTATCCTTTTTCAAATATATTTAATAAAATATCAAATTAAAAGTATTAACTATCATAAAATATATTCACGTTTTATATGTAATATTATATAATAAAATCGTTAACATCATTCTCGTGCATCTCGATCGTTTCATTCACAAGATAATTCATTTTGTGTAATATTTTTATTTTAAAGCCCAATAATTTGCCATGTTTTTATATGTAAGGGAAGCCTTTTTCTCAGTGTGACTGTAACGCTTGGCAATAAATTTTATGCCAATTTTGACAAAATATTTGACGAACTATCATCAATATTTTAATGTCCAAATAGAAAAATTATTTATTAAAATATTTTATGAGCTTTATTGATTATTGTGGATGTTATCAATAATGATAATATTCAAGTTAGATTTACGCGAAATATAAGTTAATTCGGTACTTCGAAATAATTTTACTTGTTGCCATCTAGCAGCGCCAAATGTTCAATGTTAATATCATTGAACCATGGATCTTCAACATTAATCTTCGCTATGAAGGAAGTAAATTTATTTCATTATGTAGGAAATCCATGTGCTGTCCGCAGCATATTTTTCTTCTCATGTAATAAACAGCAATTTATTTTTAAATATTTTTAACACAATATTTTTACTTTCCTTATATACATAATCTATAAGGAAAGTATTGTTGTTGTTGTTGAGACCCAGACCGTCCGACCTACCAGAAAGGTGTAAGATAACCGCTTGGACAGCTGGGAAGTGCCACCCAATGTAGACCGGAACCCAGTAAGGGAGGCATCCACAGGGACCGTACCCTCCTTCCCCTACCACCAACCTCTCGGAAGGACTTATGGACCCACATGTTTAACGTGATCGTACTCCGCATGAACACGGCGGCAGTTGTGGCAGCGTGCAAATCCAGCGCGCAAACCACCGGGTTCGAATACGAGTTTTCGACAGGAGAGCACTTTTCAAGCATCCCTGATCACGAATCGAACATTTTTGAGGTGATATGTGTGTGTTTGGAGACGATATCTTACAAACGAATGGAGCGATTCGAATGAAATTTGTTACAAAAATCACAATCCGTGAATACTGGAAGCTTATTGTTTTAAAATACATTCGAATGTTCAGAGCCCCCTAATTTTTCAATTGAAATTTTGAAAAAATCATCAAAGAGTCAAAACTTTTAATAAAGTTACGCAAATAGACATTCCTTATGTATTTTTTCATTAGAAAACGATTAACATAAACTTTAGAACGCTAGTATGAACCGTTCTCGAGATATTGTATATTTTTCAAATACATTTATCAAAAAATCCCATAAATTAAAAAAATATATTAACTGTTGAGAAACATGTTCACTTTTCCCATGTAATATCATCTTCGATACATTGGGTGACAACATTCTCGTGGATCTAACTCGTTTCATTCACGAGAAAATATACTTTGAGTAATACTTTTGTATTTGAATGTCAATAGCCATTTATCTATAGGAATAACTTATTATGTAGGAATAACTTATTTCTCCGTCCATAACGCCTGGCGAGATTTTGGCGACGAATTTAGCGGCCATCTTGGCGACATTTGTTGCCAAATTAAAGAAAATCTCGCCAAATGGATAAAAATGACGCTAAATCAATGAAAATGATGACTGATCGGAGAAAATTCAATATCTTGAAAAAAATATCAGTATCTACTATAAGAGTAACATTTTTTAAATGTAAAAGTAGTAAATTCATTACATTATATAAGGAGAGTCACGTGCTGTCCACATCAGATCTTTAAGTTTATAACAAGTGTGAATAATTTCAGATAAACACCACTAATTTGACATAACGTGTTAAACACAAACGACGTCTGCTGTAACATATTTTTCAAAAATAAAAATATAAGTGTTAATGATAAAGTCTCCAGTATAATTATGAGTAGCTAATAATATGCCCATATTTAATAAATAACGAAAAGGATGTCCAGTGTATAGCCAATATTTGCATAACGAAATATAGCAGATGAGAACCTGGAAAATTATTTAAAGATAGGATGTAAACTCTCTAAAATATTAAATAAAATTCAAACACAGGTAAATGTAAATCCTTAGATTATTACAATACAAGTGCGTTGTATTTATTAACATAAGAAGAAATAACTTGAAAATTTAAAAGAAAATAGTTTTTTGATTAAGCTTTATAAAATAAGCTATATAGGATCTTTTTTATTTGATATCAATTTCGATTTATAAAATTCTCCTGGCTATTCAGGCCAATTAAACTCCAAATAATTATTAATTGCCGTCTTCAACACATATGATATATTTTTACGATATGAATTGTTTTTTTATTTTCTAATTATCTCGTGAGCCCTTGGACTCAAAATGCTTTTGAATGAAATACGCGTCTTACAAGCATTTCTAATATTAAACAATAAAATATATCGCCACTGTTTTACATTTGCTCATGGTTAGTCACTAATTTTTTTCAATTAGTTCTTTATAACATCCCAATCCCTTAAAATAGTATCATTTTCTTGATTGTGGTGTGCATGTTCATACGTATTTTCTGAGAAATCAGTGGCGAGAAATCTCCTGTTTATCTACTGAAATTTTGAACTTACATATCTTCACCATCTTGAACCTTACCTATCTTTATCATTTTGAACCTTACATATCTGCATCATCGCCGTTCGGCGAATCTGCCGCTCTGTGCGCTCTGTCGTGCGCCTGTTCGATCCACTCTCCCTTCGGCGTGTTCTCTGATGTTTCTGAGTCCATTATGTCACACCTCGCTGGATGATACTCATGTCGTGCCCAACACTCGTGTCAATTGCACACATCGACACACCTAAGCCACACAGCTCCAGGATACAGTCTCGTTCCCTAGCCTTTAACCGCTGGTATGCAACTCGATAACGTCTTCGAGGGATCGCTTCTTCCCTTTTTCGAATGTTCATCTTCTGCAAATTGTCGCCGATAGCATATACGGGGCAAGCCGTCTACTGGTCTTTATCATCCGAAACTGAGTGTCACGTGACCCGATACGTAGGAAAATTTAATCATTTGCATATGACTCTCTCTTCTACCGGTTATGCAACTTGCATATGGTTACGTTCATTCCTTCGTTGTGTTATTATTTCACTTTTGACAAGTGTCGAAACACCATTTTTCTTAAACCGTTAAACCCATTGACTTACTGAGTACCACATATCAATTTATAAATACAAATAAATTATAAATATATTTAAACATTAGAATAAAAACCTTATTTTGTCTCTCTTTCTGCACTTTTTCTACGCCCGTCAGACTAATCAGATACCATGCACCAAACAACAAATTCAGTTATGTATAAAACTTTTCATTATCAAAACAGCTTATTCAAAATCGGTATTCGATACAGCTTATTCAAAAATTAATTATCCCGTATGACTAACAGCTAAAATCATTTTTCTCGTTTTAAAAGAAAATATCAAATGATACAAAAGAATGCGATTAAAGATTAATCATCCTTTTAAAATCCAGTAATATCCACATAAAGTAGATACAAATGATACATTTTGAAATCCGATGCATTTAAAGAAAATATGATGGGGGCAGCACAAGACTTTAACTCCACAATTCACTGAATGCTTTCACAGCGAAAAAATGATGGATAAAATTCACAACACGTAGTTTTTAACTTTGCAATTAACCGTTGTCATATTTTCAGGATAAAAATATGTAAAACTATTTAGAAGTATCTTATTTACTTATTTTCAGCATATCTAACTTGAAAATTATTAATATTGATACCATCGAAAAAAAGCAATATAATCCATATATTAAAACTAATACATCAAGTTGGCGTCATTTTTGTTGATTTAGCATTATTAGTCCAGTAGAAGTTTCTAAATTATGGAGGTTTTAGTTTTTGAGGTGATTTTGAATTTTGAAGACAATAGATTTACAAAATCTTATTTATTTTTAATATTAGTGAAATATTGATTTAGCATGAACACATAATAGTCCTTTTGTTTTAGTTTATAAAGCCATTAAATTGCAATATATGTGTGATGTTATATCACTGCCGATACCAATGTGATATTGCTTTCAAATAGGTATATGAATCATTGGAATTAATTGATGTTTTCGGAAGTTTGGAGAAGCAATTTCAATATGATATGAAAGGAATGCCGTTTGATACCCGCATCATGTTTTTTCTTAAAGTGTATTATATTTTTATAATATGTGTATGTATTAAAATGTCAACAAATTATACATTCTTGTGCAAAAGTAATCTAAATTGTGTATTATACCATTTCGCGGTATACTGTACAACATATATCCCACAATAATTTTAAATTATTAATGAAAAGGGCGAACAAATTTATCCTCTGCTTATTTGAAGTTAGAAACAGCGTCTGTATCAAAACATGTGCCGCAAGCAACAATCCTCATTTGCTAATTGCTATTAAAGTTGAAATATGCACTAGAAAACAAATGCACTTTTAAAATATCCAACATTGTGTTTAGCATCATGCTACAGGGAGAATTTCCCATTCTGCTAACATAATACAATGACATAAAACAGCAGTAGAGACAAGTTAAATGCGATCTTGCTGTGAATTCTACATTTTAAATTCATGGAATGCAGAGGTTTCTAGGATAATCCTTAAGCGCCCAAATATCTTAGGAATGTGTACCAGTTAGGCCTATTGAATGTAAAATGGCTATGGCCCATCGAATAACAGGGTCTGCAGCGCCATCAGTGGAGAATTGAAGAAGCTAGGAGCAGGAACTCGGCAACAAGTCAGGATAAGTTTTCGTATTTTATTTGCTGGTGGTCAGAAGATTGACACGTGTACAATTCGATTAGTTTAGCTGTACACTCAGATATTACTAAATCACGGAAATAAGAACGCTATGCGTGATAAACATGTATACACGCAGCTTTTTAAAATTTTTCTTTTTTACACTAATGGAAAAAATCGTTTTTTTAATTGTTTCTAGTCTGTAGAGCTTTCTATATCTATTGTATTTATTTGGTATAAACCAGTTAGTGTTGCTCTTCTCGTCCAAAAGTTTTACATTTTTCGTCACGCTCAGATTTCAGGTGGATATACCGTAATCATAGATGCTATTTATATCAAAAACACGTTTTATAAAACTGTTTCTAAACATTGCCGTTTCGATAAATAAAACCGGTGAAAATAATTCCAAATGGAGGTGGCATCCACAAGGACTGTACCCACCTCCCCCTACCACAAACTTCTCGGCAGGACTTATGCACCCACATATATAACGAGCTCTCACTCCGCGTGAACCCCGGGACAGTTTGGGCAGCGCCGGAAATCGAACTTGGGTCGCCCGAGTAAAATCTCCATGCTGTAACCACTGGACTGTTCCACCCCTTTTCCACACGTTTTGTACCGCGGAGCTTTATTTTAGAAATAACTTGACCACTTTACCTCTGTCACTTTTACTATCTGTGCTTTAGATAGGGCTCATATAAATGTTGAGAACAATGGACTAAATTTTGTGAAAGTATTTAATTTTTTATGCTTCTGAGAAGTACTTGGGGCTCCACGGAGCACAGATGCAGATTTAGATTATTTTGGTCCTTGAAAAGAGAAATCGTACATATCTTGGGAATTGTGCAGAATTTTCGATCATAAAAAATACTGTGTAACGCCTAAAATATTCCCTAACTAAACTGTCCCTCTGAATATTTTCTATCAGAAATCTGCTTATAACCCTGAGCACCTATTTCGTGAAACTTATCGGTACTTATACTTTTTATATAAGATGTTTTGTTATTTTAATAATTAATCAATTAATTGTAATCTGGTTGTATAATTAATTATACACTTAGTTCATTAATTGCATTTAATGGATCGTAATCGTCACGTAAAATGCCACTGGTTTTTTTTCCCCTTTTTCAAAAATTATTTTTATTCCCTTAGCTACATGTTTCTTGATTTTTACTGAATAGAAGGAGGATGTGGGATCAATATAATGCTACGATAGAATACTACACTTATCTTTCGTGTGCTCAAAATATACGAAAGTCATTCATAATTGCACTTCTTAATGTTTGTGTGCACATAGAGACACCTAATGCCCTTCGCAGAAACAAAGATTAAAATGAAACAAGAATTAAAATGAAACAAAAGCTAATTAAAAATTAAGACTTTTTAAAGTTACATGAGAGTAAATCTATTAAAACTAAAATGTGCACTGAACCATACCGTCTGAGTGAAGGATCGAATATTTTTGGGTGATTATATTGTTACAAAGTAAATATGAATACATGGTATGAGTATCACATTTTAAAAATTAGTATGGATCACTTTTTAAAAATTAGTGTATAATAACTTTAACTCCCCCTCCCTCTTTGATAGCATCCTGCGCTCCTGGAGACAAAACAACCAAACTATCAAATTACACATTCACAAACATGCCAAATGCAATAATACTAATAATTTCTCCAGTTAGGCTCATCTTTAAATCGTTTCTATTAATATGCACGTGGGAGAAAACACACATTTTTGGCTGAATGTTCTAATTGCAAAACATTTTGTATTTTTTTTTGTCTCTTATATTGCATGACCTTCGTATTAGATTTTTTACGATCATAATTTTTGCAATCATATTATCTTACCATTGCGAAAATGTATTGATTTTGTCGAAATTGTGTTCAAACCCAAAACACTTGTAATGGTATTAACATTTTCTTTAGACAATGATTAAATTAATTTTCTCGCGGGATGCTTTGGTATCCAACTGACTCCTCCTAAATACGTCCGTAACCATCATACAAGATGTCGAATTCAATGTGTTTTTATTAGTAATCGCGTTACATAGAAAGATGAATTATTTATTACTTATGGAGTAACTGCTTTTCAAGATAAAATATGTAAGACAAAATAAATAAGATCCAATAAAGCTGTTTTATTTTATCATTTCAGGCAATCAATGTTTGCTAGATATTAATGTTTGGACTACCGTAAAGTCAGTAATGATACCAATTGATAGTGAAGATTCTTGTAATATTTTTATAATTTAAATATTTATAGTGTATGATGTCGCACTCCGCTAGATATTTTCTACGCTAATCCTCAAATCATGTTTTCTCGCACGATCGGATATTGCTAAACGCCCATTTATATTATAAATTACGAGTTTTACTTTATGTTCCGTTCATAACATTCAATATTTTTGTGGTATAAGATATTTTTTTATGATGATAAACGGTCCGACTTTTCTTCCGTTTTAGCATATTTTCTTATTTTAAGTTCGCATTTAAATAATTTATATTTAGCAGATTACAACATACAAAAAACATTTGTTAAGTACCGTAATTGTAAGATACACAAATTTGTCACTTTTGATTCACTATTCTGATTAAGCAGAAATTTCGATTTTCCTGTCGGTCGTTCTTGATAGAAACGCACAATTAACGTCTTATAAAATTAGGGTTATTATGTTCAAGTTCTAAATTTTCAAACCTATGAATATATTTATCACACCTATACCAGAAACGCTATAATTTCTGCCCTTAACCTTTCCCTATCAAAAGAATTGCAAGTTCTTAAGATGGTTCTGTTTTACTCTTGCGTAGTTTTCACAGTTTGTAAAGATGTTCATTGAGGAGTACGAGATGATACGATTAAGAGACGGATAAATGCCATTTATTTTCATCTGTTATACATTTGTAGATCGTAGACCCCTCAAAAACGTACCTTCATATGCCATTGAAAGGACATATGTAATTTAACATTGTAAAGAAAAGTCCTATAATAATTTTTATTAAAAACATTCTGTATATATAAACTTGTGTTTGCAAAAGTGCATCGAGTTCTTTAAATCACCTTTACAATCGGGCATAAGTTGGTTAACGTTCGAGTTAGTGAATTCTTACATAAGAATGCATCGATAGGTTGGGTACACATTAATTCCTTCAGCGAATTAACTTATACCACAAAGTATGACTTGATTCCTTATACCTGAAATATAGGAACTGAAAATATTCAGAAAGTGAGCAATCGAGTAAATATAATTTTATAAAATCAAATCACTACATAAAATCCAATACGAAAAGTCCATTGTTACATTAAAAAGATAGCATTGAATGTATGCACAAATACACGATTCTAAGCCAAGACATGCGTTGATCCAGAAGATTATTAAAGGAAATTAGATTAGAAAAAATAATCGTAAATATTTTCATTTTGTTCTGCTGTGCACCCATCTGCGTGGTAAGTACTGCTTGGGTGGGTCTCCATCGGAATTCCCAAAATTGTTGAACATAGAAAATGTTCTAAGTGAACATTGCAGTTATCAGCCATGCCATATTAATGAGAGTATTATGATCGTGAGTATGCGTTTTGAATCATATTTACAACTAAAATTTTCTCACATTTTTTTACTCTTCAAAACTCATTTTGTGGTGTCATATTTAAGAATTGATGGAGTATGGAATGAAATCGATGAAATCTTGCGGAAGAAAATGTGTTGTTACTTATTTTTCTCTCCCTTTTTTATGAAATTGGAATCATTGACATCTTGCCAAGAGTTCACTCACTGAAAATATGACAGCTGAGCCATATACGTACTTTTAGTTAAGAAGAAACTATTGCTAATACATTTTAAATGTAGATAGTTGTAAAATTTTAATAGTTTTGCTATAGTGCCTAAAATATTGTAGTTAGTCAGTTACTCTTATCGGCTATGCTAAATGCTTCGAGAGTATGCTTATTGAATTTATGTCATACATGTCCATTAGCTGCGTATATTTTCAAAATGGAGATTAAAAAAAATAATTAGAAATTAAAGGTTTATAATTTTTTTATCACTTTTGTATGTGCCTAAAACAATATAATTACACGTGCCTTACACCACACTATAAAGAGTTTGCTCTCAAAATCAAGGTCTTGCTTAAATTTGTACTAACACTCGTACGTTATATACAGTGTCCTCCAAATGTTAAGCATGGAATGGAGGTATATGTACTATGGAGTACTACGCCCAAAATGAGTGTCTGAATATATTTTCGCCCATAATACGCCCTTAATAAACGATTGCATGCGGCCGTTGGTATGCCCCCAATTTGGGTATGCAATCCGATTAAACTCGCAAACGTGCCCTTTGTACATAAACTTTAACCCAACATCGTACATAAACTTACTGTGACCTCGTTTCATAATATAAACAGTTTTTAGTTTCATTATTCCGTATTTATAGTATTTATTTGATTAACACAATGCGGTTGAATATCAAACGCCACCCAGAAGCATTCGAAATCTATTTGCGGCGACAAAAGAATATATTAGAAAACTGTAATCTGGGTCAAGTGGAACTGAGTTAAGTAGAATTGAAAATATTTTTTTTAGAAATGTATAAGGAATAGTAATAATTCACCCCTCTTGAATGATTGCAATCTACGGCGTTCCAGAAAATAATGATTTTTATTTAAATATAAGATGGGTGTCGAAAATTAATATTTAGATTTGAGAAACTTTAAAGCTGATACTGAAGATGATATGCTTAAGCAGTCAGTGTTGTGGCAGGCAGTCATTATATGTGATCAGCAGTATGCTATGTGATTGGCTATGAAATAATTGAAAATTTATCAAAAGTTTCACTGTAAATTTAATTAAAAATTTGCAATTAACGCCACTTGAATATTTTTTTTATTATTCAAATGCAAATATGCCCCTCTATATTTATGCCAGAAATTTGCATCGTATGGATCTTCAATTAACTGATGCAAGAAACTAAAAATGAAATTGCATAAACACGCATATTTCGATTACTTAAAAAAATGAAAATGAAAAAATTACACTACGAATTCTGTTCAAAGCTCGTTGAAAGAAATATTCTACGATTTTTCCGTCAGGGTGAAAATCCGGTGAAAGTATAAAATATTATTTTCAATCGTTAAGGAACCGGTTTGTGTGAAAATTGTTCAAAATTGAGCTTCGACATAAAATAAATAAAAAAACTAATTTCAAATTTTAAAAAAATGTCCCGTAGTATCTGAGGGCCTGACCTAACTAGCACTGTATATAATTTTATTGTAGGTCGTCTATATGTTCGCCAACGTGACCTACAGACAAACGAAAAGTCGAACGTACGCACATATTTTTTATTAAGCAGATTGTAATGGTCCTACATCTAATTTGCAGTTGAATAAATGCTCAATATCTGTATTGCAAAAGTATTGGCATAGGATTATTATAATAATGAATTTGAAATTTTAATTTTTACGGGTCATCATTAGAGAGCAATGATGAGAGAGCATAATCATCCCAAAATTTCGTATGTTCTCAACTAGTTCCGCGTTTTGTGCCACTCACCTTAATTATATCGACAAGAAAGTAAGAAATCGGCATATTGCTAGGAATTCTTAAAAGCAATAATGGAATTAGTTGTATGATAAATACAGTATTTTTCATACACGGCCTCTTGCAAGTAAGCCACGCCTTCCACTTTTGCCACGCCTTCTACAACACTATACTCAGATGTTCCTAAACTTACTGATTTCATGTCGACTCTCATGTCTCAATATTTTTCCTGCAACCATATATTAATCTTGTATAAAATATTAGTTATGAAATTGTGATAGATCTGCTCTCAAAAATTATCTGAAATTAAAATTATTCGTTAGTAACCGCACAAACATTTGATTAGGAAGAATTGTACATCTAACCATACTCTAATCGATTCCTGCAACATCATATGGTATTACTAATAAAATATTTTAATTTCATATAATGCTCTTATATTCCAATACGTTTATATTATATGCGACTGAAAAGATTTGCCGTGGTGTGACTACCCACATGTATAGTCACTGAGTTCCAGAACTATTCAGGTTGTACTTTAATTTGACACGGAGTTGGCAACTTGCCAATTTTATGATTTGATTTAGTCATTTCTTGGAATGTTTACCACTCAAAAATACATCATTCTACATTACAGAAAGCTAAGATTGCATCTATTTATAAAGGCCACTCAATGAAATCTAGCCGTAAGGTCCATCCAGCCGAGTTTAAGTAACCATTTCCAAATTGATGTACTATTGAGCACCGTATTGCTTTATCATACAAATAAATCCCACGAGCACACTCTATGAGTGCTCATGTTTTTTAATAGAAAACCCGAGACCAAAATAAAACATTTTATTTAAATTTTATAGAAATAACTTTTATTTTTCTTCTGAAAGATAATCAAATATATTTGCATTATGCGATATTTTTATTTTCCTTATATTTATTTTCCTTCAATACAGTAGCCAGTAGCGAATTTTGTAAATATAATTTATTTGTAATTGTTTAAATATCTACAATATTAAGGTAGCACACATTTATAGTTTCGTCCATTACAGAAGATATTTCTGGATCTTATGGATTGGATTTTAAAATAGTGATTCCTATCTAATAGATCCAAAACATAAGAGTTTTAAAATAAAATATGTACTATATATTTATTTCTTTTCATATGTTTATATCAAATTGGGGCACGTCACTAATGTATTACCCTTAAGAACAATCGACACTAATTCATCATGGATTCTGGATCATTAAATAGCAAATATTCAAAGTGTTACTCTGCATAATCAACTTCGAAGCTAAGCTTGCAATTTAGTCGCAGTAGCTGAACGGTAGAGCTTCGGCTGGTCAGTTCGGAGATACAGGGTTCGATTCCCGGTTGGGTTCTTTACAATGACGCCAAAGAAATCAACCCTGTAGGTAAGTAAAAATATGTCTGAGCTCTGAAAGTCACCCTATTATGACTAGCTCGGATTCAGTGGATTCTGAGATATGGAGTATCGATTTCAAATTAGAAGGATAATGATCACACAGGGAGCTAACCTGTAGGATAAAAACAGCACCAAGAGGCATATCCGAGGTAAAAAGAAATGGTCAGTCAGAGTGCCAGTTACCCGCCAATCTGACTTTAGAGGGTGGAGAATGCAGAGTCCAATGTGACGGCAAGAGTTTGCAACTTCGTCTCAGTAGCTCAATGGTAGAGCATCGTCCTGCCAGTTCGATTCCAGGTTGGGACAGCAAGGTCCTTTATAACTCTTGGAAAAAAATATATATAAATCAGGGGGATATTCTAACTTCAGAAACACAGGTACAAACTTTTGTAAAATGTTTGCGAATAAAAACTAAAGCATTATATACTAAGTAACACTAAAAATGATTGCATAGTAAATAACACAAAAAAACAAAGAAAACAAAGAAGAGGTTTAGTATACTGAATGAGATATATTCAACAATAAACCCAAAATATCCATTCAAACTATCTTAAAAATAATACTGCATAAATATTACAAAACTGTATACATATTAAATATCAAAAATTAAGATAGTTTCAGAAGCTGTATGAGCTACATTTGCCACGAAATTAAAAATAAAGTCTTTAAAAAAAGAAAATTCTAAAAAAAAAAATTGTAAAATAAACTAGTAGAAATGAGTTCAGAAATAAGAGGAATATAACAGAAAGTAAACGGTTCAATCGATTTTAGAAACTGCGTGAGCAAACTGCATGAAATACATTAAAAAACATTCAACACATACTGTCTATATTTAAAAAAAAGTAACTGACGCAGTCCCTGTTTGACAAATTTCTTGCTAACATAAACCATTTTTCGATATAGAATTTAGTTTATGAACTATTTAATGTCAAAGTCAAAATGTTTTAGCTGCGAGTTCGCGTGCTTGATAGATTGAAAATAGAAAGGACCATCAATTTTGCACCCATGTACCTACGTAGTTGAATTTTTATAGGACAGAACCCTTCCCTTAAATTGCAATGTAGTTTACGAGATATTGTACCTTGTATGCACTTCTGAAGTGAAAAATGTTCTTCCGTATCGACACGTCCATCGATTTTCTGTGTCTCGTATTGCATACAAAAATATGAAATTTGGTATATTTGTAGATAAATAATAGAGGATCACTTTGAAAGAAACAGTCTTTTGATTTAAACTTTATATAGGCTTGAAATATCTCGCGAAGCGAGCGCCAGCAAGTAGAAAGCAAATACTCTCGACTAGGGAAGTCATTTACAAGGATTGGCAAAAGTACTAATAAATAAAATTCCGCGTAAATAAAAGAATAAACATGAAAAAAAACAGTGTTTGCTGCTATATGAAACACTTCCTTAATTAACTTTTTAATTATTTGCTCAAAATAATTTAAAAAAAAGGCTACATGAAAGTTAAAAATGTATTGCGAAAATTTTGCTTTAAAGACTACGAAAATGTATTCTAGCGCAGTAAGCAACAAATATGAAAGTAATAATCGATGTGAAAACCTAATCTCACCATCTAACTTCTAAACTACTAAAATCCGACTTTTAAATTGCATAACACATTTTCAAAGCCTTCGCAATTTTTCAGTTGTTTTGAACGAATGTTGTTTCAAGTTGATTGATGAGGTTTTCTCCTGTAACTTTCAAAACCAGTTATTTCGTTCATTTTTATTATATTCCAACTTTTGCGGTGTTTTATTCACGTTCATTTTTACAGAAATTTCATTAAACGTCTTTTAAGTTTAGTTGAGACTCTTGTATGTACTGTCGTTTGAAGTCGGTTGTTTCCTTTGTCCTAAGTTTTATTCCTTAATCCAGTAATCTTTTATTCATCAATATGTTTTCAGTAATTGGTTTGACTCTTTATTTATTAATTTATTTTATAAAGTTAACTTATACAACTTTTTGAAATTATTCTTTCCTTTTTTTGTTCTCTTATGTTTTATTGGCGTGGTCTTGGTATGTTTTTCAGTAGTTTTGAATGACAATTCTTTAAAGTTAGATTTATAAAGTTAGTATTGAAAATTGTCTCCCAAATCGTTTTTTTTTCTTCGTTTTTTGCTATATTCTTCATTTTGCAATCTGGTATTTTTTCGATAGTTTCTAAAGCATGTCCCAATAAAATAAAAACTTCATAAATACATCATAAACACATATTCAAACAGGTTAGTCAATTTCAAAGATACAAAATGGCTTTCATCTTTTGAGCAGGTAAGAAGGCTCGGTCTTGCTTACATTTTTGACTTGACACTAATGGAAGAATTCATTCTTCCATTAGTGTTATTTTTTTTTTGGTTCGTAGTATCCTCACTATCGTTTTATATTTGTGTTTTTCTAAATTTAGAACGTTTTTATTTTATTGAAATTTTTATTAAAGCAGAATTTTGAGCGCTTTTGTATTTCAAAGTATGGTCTTGAATGCACGAAATCAGTTGATGTTGCTCATGCAGATTTAAAAACAATTTTTATCTTATGTATTTGATAACTGGGAACGGAAGTTCCCAGTTATCAGTTCTATTCACTGAGCAAGTGGTTTAGGATGATGTTGTTCATTTACATATTACCTTTTTCTTCTTTAATATTTTTTCTTTTCATTTTTTCTAGTTTCCGCCTGACAACACGTTTGTCGTGTGAGACACATGAGAGTCCATTGACAGGCACATTTTGTTGCAATCACTAAATTCTACCCACATCGTAGCTGTTGATTAAAAGAAATAAAATATATTTTAACATATGTATTAACATATTATGCGCAGCTCTTTAAAACTGAGACCTCACTTCAGTCGATTTAACAAAAATCTGACATGAAATTTAAGATTCTTGAAGTTTGGATACTCAGGCCAGCAACGAATAAAAAAGTTGTCAGTTTGACGTTATAAGGGTTAGATTTTGTCATCCGTGATGTCACGGTCCAGAGTAAACTGTTAGATGAGTTGCCAAAACACAAAAAGGTTTTCGCATGATTATAGTTAAAAAATTGTAGATAATTTTGAAGTGGCAATAACCAGGCTTACACAACTTGCGCAAATATTGTAAATTAAGCAATTATGCTGTGTACATATAGAGTTCAGTGTCGTGGGGCTAGATGACAGTCGTAGATAATAAGTTCGGTCCTTCCTGAGAGCTCGAGAACAAAATGCTAACGTTCTTAATCCCCATGGCATCTTATGCGCAGAAACTTATAAAAATAATTAAGTCAGCCATTCTCGCGCCCCCCCTCCCTTCTGAAGAAATCCAACTAGGTTTCCTACCATGCAGTTTTGATGGCAACAAGAAAATGCTGACCACTTGTATGCAGACGCATCCTAGAATCGTCAGTTGCGTAATCGGACAGGCCAGTTCCTTCAAGACCTTTCTTTATCTGGTATTGCTTTTTCATTTATTCCAAGGCATTTTTTGCCTCCGAAAACTGTGTAAACTTTATTTGCGATTTACTATGCATTTTAGAAACGGTATTTATCACCAATGACAGTTTGGCAACACGTTAAGAGAATTTTAATTTAAATAAACCAACCGTAAATCAGCAGGTTAGATACATTCTCTATTCCATTGTTGAAACTTGCACCATGAAACCATACAATAATAGTAATATTAAAAGCATTCCATATACATACAACTAGCATAATTCTTTTACCACGTATTCATTGAAATCTTAGGATACAAAAATGAGGCCGAATTTCAGGATAACTAATGTTTCATTTTAAGTACCAACAAGCAAAAACAGGAGCAGTATACATATAATAACTAACTAACTATCTAACATGGTTATGGAATAGCATCTAAATACGTAAACAGTCACTAATGCTCGCTTATTCACTAAACACCAGATTATTTCCCAAAACACTGACAAAAACTATGGTAATCAAAATACTAATTCGATTTTATCGTATCGCGCCAACTTACCCTAACTTCTACTTACAAGGAAAGGTTCCCAAACTAAACTCATAGAATTCGATGAAAATTTGGCAGGTGTTAGTAAATGGATCAAAATATCGTTAGTAAAAAAATTAGCTGCTGATTTGCAACGGAAAAGCTGTCAAAAATTAATAAAAGTCAACTACTGTATTGCCAAATGCAACCCTACTTGGCGAGTATATATAGAAGAATGCCAAATTCTAAAATGAACTTTCCCTGTTTTTTTTCATATGTGGAACACTTTCAATTTATAAAGAAATTAGCCTTTTCATTCGACCTCAATCATTTGTCGTCAATTATATCTCTTATAAACTATATACCATAGTACTGATACATGTAATCTACATTTTCTGTTTTTCAAGGGGTAGTTTTTAAGAAGCTATTTTTCAAGTATTGACGCCTCTAAATGCAGCAGAAAATGAGTTTTGATAGTATAAACACATTACATGTGTTCATCAATTTACAAGAATGCAAAGTCGCCAATGGATGCTAAATGTACGGTTCTAGCAACCCCAGACCCAATTTTCAACATTATTCTACTCCATCCCTAATGCAATTCAGCAGCTAATTTTCAGAATATGGATTTTCTATTATTTCTTCTAAAACCTGTCAAATTTTCCTCGAATTCTATGTGTTTAGCTTGAGAGCATTTCCTTGTTAGACTCAGACCTTCCGACCTACCAGAAGGTGTAAGGTATATATTTGGACGGACGGGAAGTGCCACCCAATTTAGACCAGAACCCAGGGGGGGCCACATCCACAGATACCGTACTCTCCTTCCTCTACCACCAACCTCTTGGAAGGATTTACAGACCTACATATCTAACTTGCCCGTACTCCATGTGAACACGCGGTTAGTTTGGAAAGAGTCGGAATCAAACTTGGGTCATCCGTCATACAACAAACAGTGAAATCCCCGCGAGCAAACCACAGAGCTGCTTCAATTATCCTAACCAACTTATTCTAACTGGACAATACCGCTTATTCTAATTGGACAACTTATTCTAATTGGCTTATATACCTTCAGCGGAAAATTATTAAACAACCTAAAATATTCGAACAGTTTCCAAGAATCTCCAAAAGTCGCCAAATTAGCGATATATCTTCAAAATGTGTAATTAAGCCCACAAAATGTATCGTCAAGGTCAAGCAATGCGGACATTTAAATAATACAGTGGTTTCCTGTAAATGTTTTTTCTCCGGGATAGACAATATGCCGTGAAAATATTTTAAATATTTGTAAGAATACGAAACAGAAACATAATATGAGTTATAAATATAACCTTACATTATTACCCCCAAAAAATTTAATTAACAGGAAATATTTCTGCTGTTCGTATGAAAGATGCATTTTTATCTTGAATACAGTAACTGATTAACTAAGATTTAAACTTCAATCTTAAAACTCGAAAGTGTTGATTATCTTGATAATTTATGTTAGAGTTAGCTTTTACAATACATATTTTTTTTCTTATTTGAAATTCAAATTTAAACCTCAACTTTCTTCCAGGATTTTTTTCCCATTTGAATATGATATAGTAATAAAAAAAGAAATTAATTGCTAATATTCTATGCATGGTTTTTCTGCTAATTGAAGTTTCTCATTCAGGAAGGTGTTATAACGGTGCATAGAGAATTATCGAAGTGTTAATTAGCAAAAAAGTTGTGTACGCTCTCCCGGCATGTTATGACTTGGATATGATTCATCGGCTGCATGGAATACAGAAATATACATATATTTTAAAGTTTTATATGAAGTGTTCATTTACAATACGATTACTACTTGTTTAAAGGTAAAAATGCAAGTTATAGTGAAGACATATATATATGACAAAGCAACAAATGTGAAAAATGAGGGAAAGTAGAGCAACGTCAATAAGCACAAATAACACAATAATGCAAAATACAACTGTTTCGAGGATATGCTGGATCCCTTCGTCAGTGCAAGAGAACCAACAAACCGGAAGTAAAAAAAGAGAAATATTCAGAAAAAGGAGAAGCAGGGCATTGTACACTCAATACCTGGATTAAGAAAGAGCCAATCAGAAAGCACCAAGGAGAACATTCCAGCCAATTCGAAACGAGAAGTAACACACAAGATTGAAGGGCACCAAAACATAACATGGATATTCCGAGAGGACAAATCATGTCTGAACAAGAATAAACGAGACCCAACAAGATTTGTCTTGTTGGGGTATTTGTGTTGTATATTGGCACATGCCAATTTCTTTGGCACATGTTCAATTGGCACATGTCTAACTTCTCGTGTGCAACTTCTGTCTATCTTTCTGGCTGTGTGTCTGTCCAATGTATGTATCCACTCTAACTCAAAAACTAATGGACTGAATTTCATAAAATTTGGTAGGTAAGACCCTTGGGTGTGACCCTGGTGTTGAGTTTAGTTTTTGGTACAGTTCGGATAAAAAAACCCGCCTTTTTTTGCGAAATGGCCCGCAAAAATCTCAAGAAGTCACTCCAGCTGAAATACAAATTGACCAAATTTCACAAAATTTGGTAGATAAATCACACGTGGGATACTCTCCTGCAGATTAGATTTTGGTACGATTTCGAAAAGACCAACCTGCCTTTTTTACGAAATGACCAGCAAAAATCGCCAATATCTAAAAAAAGACTACATATGTTAAAATGTGTCAATTAAATGCTTGTTTTATACGTAATTTTTGACGAGGGAAAGAATAAGTACAACTTTGTTAATCTAGGACTAACCGTTCTCGAGATATTTGAGATTTTTCACATTATTTTTTTCCCGCCTTTGGAAAAATGTCCAATTACCAAATAAAATCAGTAATTGAATTAAATATGCAAATTTAGTGTAATTTTTTGCCAGAAATAAAGACAAATGAATTTGAGTCTGCAGTGAAAGTCATGGGCTGCCCACATCAGATTTTTACTTTACCTGCAATACATGGTAACGTATAGAGAAAGTATTGGAATTTTGTCGAAAATTGCAACTCGTGTTTTCGACGCATCTACAGGTTTTGAGACCTCTAGAACACTAAAAACTATTTTTAGCGTGACGGCTGTGTGTGTGTGTGTATGTCTGTGTGTCTGTCTGTCTGTCTGTGCTTCTGTGCAATGTATTTATCCACTCTAACTCAAAATATAATGGACCGAATTTCATAAAATTTGGTAGGTAAGTCACTTGGATGTGACCCTAGTGCTGATTACCTTTTGGTACGATTCGCCTTTTTTTGCGAAATGGCCTGTAAAAATTTCATTTATCCGCTCTAGATAAAATACTAAGTGACCAAATTTCCCAAAATTTAGTAGATAAGTTACTTGTTGGATACTCTGGTACTGATTAGAATTTGGCACGATTCGAAAAAGAAGATCCGCCGTTTTTACGAAATGGCCAGCAAAAATTTCATGTATCCACTCTAGCTAAAATAGGAATTGACCAAATTTCACAATATTTTGTAGATAAGTTACTTGTGGGATACTCTGGTGCTGATTAGATTGTGGTACAATTCGGAAAGGAACAACCTGCTCTTTTATGCGAAATGTCCCGCCAAAATCGCCAAAATCTATTAAAAAGACTAGGTAACATATGCTCAAATGTATCAATTAAATTCTTGTTTTATAAGCAATTTTTGAAGAGGAAAATAATATAACACACTCCATTATACTTTAGGACTAACCGTTTTCAAGATATTTGAGATTTTTTGCATTTTTGTTACGTCAATTTCGGAAAAATGTCCAATTACCAAATAAAAACAAAAATTGAATTAAAAATGCAAATTTAATGTTATTTGGTTCAATTAAATTCAATCTAATGAATTATTAAAGAAGTGAAGAAAATATGAATTTTAGTCTGCAGAGAAAGTCATGTGCTGCCCACATCAGATTTTTCTGATTAGCTCTCCCTTAATTCAGCTCTTGGTCATACAATCGCCTATTTTTTCTTTTTCACACATTCCTCTTTTGGAGTTCGGGTTTATTGGTTCTCTTGCAATGAGGAAAAAGATCCAGCGTACCCTCAAAACACCTAAATGCTGCATTATTGGACTATTTGTGCTTACGTTATTATAGTTCCCCTTATCCTTTGCCCAAAGTGTATTCTACTTACTGAAATATGAGAAATGTTAGAGGCAAAAATAGACCAAGCAAATTAAAAATTTAACAAAGTTGGGTTTAATGGTCATCGAATTTCACTATAAATATAAACATATTTCCCATTTAATCGGCCAAATTAAATGGATAGATGGCTATTATACAACAAAACCAATGTTTAACTATTCATGGATAATTTGAATTATGCATGATTTTAATATTTAGCTGATATAAAATAAATGATTATATTAATTAAAAGTTATGTAATTATTGGACTATCATTAATTAGTTATCTGCCAGCTTTGTTAGATTAATTTAGAAACAATCGCAGATAAATTTGAGGGTATGCAGTCAAACCACTTATATAGAGGAAAATAGATAAATTTAATGTTTATTAAGGTATTGAATTTAAATAATTAACTATTAACACCACAATTAATTATTCACCCGTAACGACTTTTAGTCAGCTATTTGTGTGCATTCAACCTGTGTTGAGGTTTATGTTTGTATTATCTGTATTTAGGGTGCTATAAATAAATGTCCTTCCTTCACAGCTTTCAGTAGAACCTTTCCTGATTTCTATCTAAAGAACTTAAAACGATTCCCTGCTGTCAAAAAATATGATTTTGATGTCCAGTAACACTGTATTACAGAGTCGTTTAAGAGTCACAGTTTTAGAAGACGCTCCAAATGTAGTAACAAATTGCAAACAGTTTGTTCAGTAACAGTTTTACAATGAGTACCGCTCTCTCTTTAGCACTGAATTAACAAATATTACATTAAATATTATAAAAATTGCTTTATATAGAAAAATGGGTGTGGGAATATATGGGCCTAGCTACTGAAATCTAGTACAATCTGAAATCAACTTTCGTTCATTTTCAATCTGGTTGTGTGATATGATCGACTTACGCGTGCACTAAATTTTGCAAAATTGAAGTAGGTAGTGAATTCTCTTGCTGTCACAGCAATTATCAGCTGTTAGGTTCTGAATATGGTGAGGTGAAATTTTCATAGGTATATATACTAATACTTACCCATATATACTAATTATATACTAATATTTACCCATAGTGTCCCCCAGTTGAACCTGTAATAGTATAGTGGGAACTGAAAAGATCAAGGTACAATACGTTTGCACTAAAATTACAAGTTGATTTTCTGGCCACTAACACGTTAATTAAGCACATAATATATTAAACATTGATAAAAGTAATAATACAAATACACTACACTTAAACGTACCAAGCCTGACCTCGAGGGTGTACAAGTTAATTAAGAAAACTCCTATTTCAAATTATCATTAATTTAAGTTACAAGTTGTGCAGTACGGGAAATTTCCCCACAGCTTAATTTTGCACTAACGCTTTCATTATATTAACACACAAATAACACATAACATTACAATTGAACTTAAATTGTATGATACCTCCCCCCCAGATGCGATGCCTTGTAATCCAACATTAGATAATTCACATTTCAGAATGAAGAGGTCTCTGGTATTCAAGAAAGCAGTGTTCATAAGGATATACGGTTTATTGGGGATATCGCTGAATTCTGGATTCCATCGCGGATTAACACAGACTTGGTGATCACAGTCAGATACACTCTCTTTCTCCGAATTGTCGGCTGCCTCAGCGATTCTTGAAGATCCGGGAACTACGTGCAGACCGGTTGGGTCAGATCCCGCATACTTTACGGTGGCATTCCTCATACATGCCATACCGATGACGGTTGAAGCACTCAGCTGGTGGGTGATGCATGCCGCATAGACGCCCACGGTTAGAACCTTGCGAACGCTCCGATCATATCGACTCAGCCGTGAGGTGAGATCAACACTACTGTCGAGCACCGTTCTTAAAGTACACACAGTTGTCACTAGTTAAATGCAGTTTACAGGGTCCAAGGAGTAGCCCACACTACGCCGTCTATTTTCAAAGCTGTGTGGTGCTGCGCAGCAAAAGAGGCGAAGTCTTTATTGTTCCTATGACCGCCATGGCCCGATGAATGCAACTTTCAGTTCGACTTCGCCCTAGCTCGATTTGGCTTAGAGCGGGCATAAACTTAGTTTACTGAATGGTTGCGCCGGACTACACCTGAGTATACGTGCTCGCAACGGGTACAAAAGGCGTAGATTCCGTGCTGTATGCATTTGGACGCCGCTACAGAGGGGCAGCGAACACCGTGCCTAAAAAATGCAGCAAAATACATATCGGACAGGGCTTCCAAAAGAAGTGCACATACACTTGGAGACCTACTCTAATTTTAAGGCGTCTAATTTTACATTTTAAAGTCGGGTAACTTCAGATTTTGAAAAGGGAGGAACAACATTAGGGTGGAAATCACCTCGTCCTCTCATTCGATATTTCACGTATATGTAGGAAAAGGGCGGTCCTAATTCAGAAAAAAATATTGGGTTGCGTAGTGACGCTCATTTCTTATGCGTCCCAATAGAAATTAATGACCGGAGGGATTTCCACAGCCGGGAAGTCCGGACCGGGCCTCGAAGTGAGCTATTATCTGACAGGGGCTATAAATGTTGAGATTTGTAGTTTTACAATTGACATTTTCTACGACATTTATGTTATGAATATTTACAACCAATGTCCCTAGTCATTCAAACCATGGCGCCAAACTCTCCTATCTTGCCTGTGAGGAGGCATCATTATAGCAATCTTTACCACACGCATTACTTACATTGAGCAATTGCTACTCCTCTCCCTTTTCATTCCTGGGGCATGAAACGTATTTGCATTGAGTGCAAATAATATGCTATGCTTCATAACAGTGAACTGTGATAACGAACAGAAACTCTTTCCATCGATGCTGGTCTGTATATTATGTAGCGTTACTCTGCCACTGACTTTAAGTAAATTTTGTTTTGCAGTATAAAAGGTCAAGGAAATTCTTTTAAGTTCAGGGTCATAGTAAAATAAAAGTTTACTTTTTTCAGTTTAAGGTGTTTGTCCATTTTTAGTCGGTTTTGCTAAATGTATCAAGACTCTAAATTCGAAAAATTTCCATGGTAACAATATTTACTGTTTTTGACTCAAAGATCTATTGTAAAAATGCTTCTTTAACCAGGCAGCTTTGTATTCCTAAAAAAAATAACAGATTTACAAACATTTTCTTTGCATTGAAGAATTATAAGTTTTTTCAGTTTTGCCAATTTGGCCCTCTAATAAACGTATAAATCCCTACAATTTTCAGATAACCAATAAAACTTGAAGCACTACTGATAACTGTAAATTCTATTTAGATTCAATATTAGAGTACGAAACAACAAAAAATAATTAAGATGCATTAACAAGTGAAAGGACTTCTTTAAAACTTCTCAAAGACAAGAATGCTCAAAAACAATCAATTTGTAATAAAATATAATGTTGGTAAAGATGCAATTTTAAATCCATATATTGCTTTCTTATAATATCCCTTAAAATTAAAACTAAATAAATAAAAAAAAACTTCATTGGCGTTACTTGTTTGCAACAAATGCTCGTCACATTAGATTGAAAAGCAAAACTAGAGTAATATTACGTTTATATCACCTCAGTGTAGATCATTGATGAATCATTTGTGAGTAACTAAAACTGAATTTTTATATACATATAATATATTGCTGAAAATTATAATGTATTGCCGAAAAAAATCAATTCAAACGTCAAATAATATATATGTTACACATACTTCAGAAAATCTTACATTTTGAGAAAATATATTGCCGAAATATCTCATGCTGTGCATAATGAAGATAGGCTTGCATTTTACTGAAAACTTATTATTACTCATATATTTTAAGATAGTTTTAATTAGGTTTCCTTCAACTTTTAAGTATGTTTCAAAATAGGTTTGTTATAAATCGCTAATCCATTTTTTACCAGCGCATATTATTAAGAAGAAGGTATATGGGGAAGTAGAAGGTTAAGAGATTAGAAAACTGCGGTAAATTTCACGATGTCAACACATGTCTTTAATTAAATGTAAAATCCGCGCTAATTATTTTCTCGTGAGTCTTCGTTAAGCAGCTAATAAGAAAAATCTTGAGTAAGTTTCTCCTGACAATTTTTATGTACATTGGAATTCGTATAATCTTCGTCTACTTACATCAAAATATAATACATTGTACTTTATTATAATACTAGAATTACACAAAAAACGTCACAGTGATAATTATATCTTTATATGGACTTAGATTCGTATTTTTAGTTCTTAACAATTTACAACATACTTGAAAAGTGTTTATGACTTTGTTCATTCTGTCTGTCTGTCCGTCCGTTGGCACGATACATGCCGTAAAAATGACTTTATCAAAATGAAATTTTAGTATGTTGTTCAGACGGTCTGTGGGATCTATGGGAATATGAATGAATAATATTACCCAGTTAGTTTTGAATTGAACCCGAGTTGGAAAAATGAAATACATTGAACCTTATGGGACCTAATATTTCAAACATTTTTAAACGAATTTAACATTCAGAAATTGCTTCGAAAGTTTTGGGAAATATTCAAATTGCCCCATAAGAAATAAAAAAAAATTCAGCAAAATATATTCTGAACCTTTTTAAATATAAATTAAAATAATTACACCCATATTATAAAGAGATCACGCGACCCACTTCAAAATAACATATGGTATCCATCCTGTGTCAAAATCGTGATTTTTAAAGTTCTTTTTTATTTATATTTAGTGTTGTATCCGTCCTAAAACGGTTTTATGTTTGCTTAATTTCTGTTCATTTTTATTCTGAAACACCGCAATTACAATATATCCGAGTTCAAATGATCAATGCCATCCATTTTGTGTTAAAATCGTGATTTTTAAAGTTATTTTTAATGTATATTTAGTGTTGTGTACGTCTTAAAACCGCTTTATTTTTGCGTAATTTCTGTGCATCTATATTCTGAAACAACAATACATTTGTTGACAAAGTTTAACAAAGTTCAAAATTTACAGTACATGGCTCAACACTGTAAGTTTGCTAAACTAGATAAATATATAGTTTAACCGTTAAAACGTTCGACCATCGCATTTGAATGCAAACAATAATCATTACGGTAACATGCATCATGTAAAATTAAAAAGATAATAAAAACTTCAGATTTCTTCCCAATCGATATTAATTTTCATTATTACATCCTTTTAGAAGTGAAAATTTTCACAATAACTTAATAATATACATAATTCTGTTGAAAAACCAGAAGAATAACATTATATTTAACTCTTTTGAATATTTGAGTAATCGGTTCAACTGTCGCAATATCAAGCAACATAATTTTTGAAGCACTCACCTTCCGACTTCCATTTTGGTATCCATCCTTCAGAATGTCGCAGTTCTTTATAAATAGTTCTGTTGATCCATCAAACTATGTTCAACAATTTTTGATCGCACAACACTTTCAGACGTTTTCATACACAAAACTTATGTACGGAGCTAATCGGCCATGGTTCCATTACATACGATCACGACTGTTCATATCAGGACCAATGTCGTAAAACATACAACTTATCCATCGAAATATCAGTTAATTTTAATAAAATGCTTTTTCGATTAAAAAACAGCAAAGTCCACAGCACTGAAAGTCACAAAATAGAAAATGCTTTAGTAATTCGTGCATAAATCGGCCAAACCAAAGCGACGGTTCCGAACTTATTTTCGTCTCGCGAGCCAGACGATCATGGCAGTAAATTTGCATAAATCTGTCACTTGGTTCTTTAAAATACTCTGGCCGTATTCTAAAGCTACGACCGTACGTTTAAATCTTCGCAAAATAAATATGTTCAGGAAATTTAATTGGCTAATGCTAACGCAAAAGTAAACCCGACCCGACTGGACTTGAGTTCTAAACAGCAACAAATCCCCTATTGCTGCGCCCGTAATATTAGAAAACGAAATCTCGGCTTTTTAAATAGATATAAGTAAATAAAAATGATGCTTTAAAAATATGTTTTGGAAAATTGTAATTCATATTATTACTTTCTCAAGCTACACAATATACTGCATAGGACATATATTGTGATGGGGTCGAAAATTCAAATCGGAGTTTTCGACGGAACATCCCTAAACTCGAATTAAATATTTTCGAGGGGATATATGTATGCATGTTTGTATGTATATATGTGTGTATGCATTTGAGCCCGTAGAAGCGATATCTCGCGAAAAAAATAAGCGTTTGGAAAATAATTCGTCCGAATGTTACAATCAGTGAGTACTGGAACCTTATTGACCTCTCTCAGATAAATCAGAAGGCTTCCAACTGCGGATTGATTTATTGACTGCTCCCTCAGCATTGATCATTGTATTTGTAGTTCAGTGTGTAAGGATCCGGGTCTGATCATTTGTATATATAACACAACACGTTTTCAAAGATTCAGCATTCTAAATCATCTGTTATTTAGGATAATCTGGAAAGACTATATATATTATCTCTGCCTCCCACAAGAAGGGAATCTAAAATTCAGCTTTATTAGGTTCTGTATCATCTATAATAATAAAAGAAGATGGCTGTCTGTTTGTATCTGTTCCTCTGTAGTAGAAATTTTAAGCCGATCCGGTGGTCGAGCTGTTAGGGACACGCGTTTCCATTTGATCGCTGGATTGCCGGGTTGTGGGTTCGAATCCCGCGAGTAGTCATGGATGTTGTGTTGTCGAGACAAAGTCAGACCTCCGCCCTTGAGGAGCCTCAATATAAAGTGAAGTTGCAAATATCTCTCCCCTTCGCCATGGGACCAGGGGTCTAGTGGACGTGGTGCATAGGCGCTTCTTCACCACTGGGGATTAGTAACAACAACAACATAGTAACAACAGAAATTCTAAGCAACGTATGTCCATGAATTTTGATACACAAGTACTTATGGACCTGGAAAAAAGTGCCCTTGGGTGTTATTTTTTCACAAATTCAAATTCGATTTTTAGTTAACTCTGCTTTGTAATTTGTATATTTTTAGTTATTTTTGCTCTGTTGTTTATAACTGTTCCTCTTGTAGTAGAAAATCTAAGCAACCCACGACCACGAATTTTGATGCACAAGTACTTATGGAGTTGAAAAAGTACCCTCGATCGTTATTATTATTATTTTTTCAACTTCAAGTTATATTTTTAGTTTTTTGTGTATTTAGCATTTTCACACAAATCGGTTCTATAGTGACCGAAAATATTATCACAGTTCCTTCCATCTTGACAACAGCGGAAGAATCGAATCCCTGATATACGAGGCGCATCCACAAAGTAAGTTTCCCACTCGTCCCACAGCTAGCAAACCTTATATTGCACGAAACGACTGCGCGTACGTGATAGAGCAATGACGTAGCATGGCGCATGCACTAACGGTACTTCCCGCATTTTCACAGTAGCATCGTTGCAGCTGTTGAAGATGGATGCTCTTATTCCAGCTCCCGCCGACTGTGAAGTGCGGTCATTGATAGCCTAGTGCGGTCAGTGATAAAGTTTTTGAATGCACAGAGCATAGCGCCGATCGAAATTCATCGTCAGCTGTGCCGGGTCTATGGGCCTAACGTAATGAGCCAGCAGATGGTGCGTCGCTGGTGCAGAGAATTTTCAGCAGGTCGACAAAGTGTGCATGATGAGAAGCGTGGAAATGTCTGCCGAGTTCCGTAATTGTGAGGCGACGATTCTCCATAATGCCGACGATTCTCCAAAGTGTGCATGATGAGAAGCGCAGTGGGAGGCCATCCATCATTACGGACGACCTTGTGCGGGAACGGACGACCTTGTGCGGAATTATGGATAATCGTCGCTTCACAATTACGGAACTCGGCAGTCATTTCCACGCTTCTCATCATGCACACTTTGTCGACCTGCTGAAAATTCTCTGCACCAGCGACGCACTATCTGCTGGCTCATAACGTTAGGCCCACAGACTCGGCACAGCTGACGATGAATTTCGATCGGCGCTATGCTCTGTGCATTCAAAAACTTTATCACTGATCGCACTAGGCTATCAATGATCGCACTTCACAGTCGGCGGGAGCTGGAATAAGAGCCTCCATCTTCAACAGCTGCAACGATGCTACTGTGAAAACGCTGTGAAAACTGACGTTTCGCGCAATATAAAGTTTGCTAGCTGTGGGACGAGTGGGAAACTTACTTTGTGGACGCGCCTCGTAAGCCCTTCGTGTATTTTACTTTTCTATAATAAACGACATTTTTCTTATCTGATATACGAGGTGTCTAGAAAAATACATATCAGGGTAAATTTCTTATGAATGAAGAGCGTCATCGTTATTTTTTAAATGTAACTGCATCGGAAACATCTATGGTGCTACACAACGAGACAACGTTCCGGGGGCTAATCCGCTTTTTCATAGGGGCGGAGGCTATCTCGCTCCCTTTTAGAGACACAGAAAAATCAATTATAAAGATATGGCGCTTTGCCAAATTGGTAAAAAAAATTGTTTCATAGAAAAATCTGCAAATAATTGTCTAAATATATTTTTTAAAGGCATGTGGATAGGAAAATCATCTTGTGACAGCTATATAGATAGCGATATAATAAAAAATAATTAAATACATGATGAATAAATCATGAATTTGAATGCTAACTGTTTTATTTGACAAACGGTATGTCGGTAATCATCATCGTTATTGAAGCCAGGAAAAATAACTAACTAATCTAAAGTTTAAAGAATATTCCATCTGAAATAGTGTGTCCTTATGCCATATGTTTAGCACTTCGTATTATTTTTATTTCGTTTTTATGAGCCTACTATGTTGACAACGCCACACGAATGTTTTTTTTTCCCAATGGCCAGGCATTGACTCTTTCATCTTCGCCTATACATCGGTCAGAACAGTGAACCTCTTAGCCGTCAAATGACGTTGCCCCAGCGCACCAGTGGGGGTGGGGACACATTGCGCCCAACAACACAAACATCCATGTCTTACGTGGGACTCGAACCCACAACGTGGCGGCCGATCAATCGCTGGAAACGCTCGCCTTGACCGTTCGGCCACCACGTCGACTGAAATGAGCCAACAGTACGCGGTGTTCCCAAGTGGTCACCCACCCAAGTACTAACCGCGCCCGATGCTGCTTAACTTCGGTGATCTAACGAGAACCGGTGTTTTAAGCACGGTAGACCCGTTGGCTCGCAACACGAATGTCATCCTCAAGACTTTAGAAGTCAATTTCTTGATTTTGACTTGATTATAACCATGGCAGAAAAACCTTGTTCACACAGATATGACGTGGAGAACCGTAAAAGTATCTCTGTGGCTTCTTTTAGCTATGCTGAGATATTCTTGCGATAATTCAAGCCAAAAGGTAGCCATTGATTTTTCGTTACTTTTTTAAAATTTAATTTTTAAAGTAGAATCTGCGCAAACATCGATGAATTCATCCCTTTCAGAAGCAGTAAAGTTCAGTTCTTACGGGCTATCTGTGAATTCAACTGGTGCCACTTTCCAGTTCAACTTTTCCATTGATAGGGATGGAAAGTATTGATCAATCGCATTGTCTAGTTGCGAGATGTGGTCAATAATAAGATGTTCTATATTTCTTAGACTACTGAAATCATCTTCATTCATCAGACCAGGAAGAGAGGGAAAGTTAGACCTTTTTGGATCGATGATTGCCACGAGGCCAGTTTTCTCTTAAAACCTTTTATTTTGTTTGTTGATGAAATTAGCGTCTCTTTCCGACCTTGCATAGACAAATTTAATTCATTAAGTTTTTTGAATATATCAGTGAAGTACGTAAGTTTCAAACACCAAACATTATTGTGCCAAAGTTCATTAAACGTGTACTGTTTTCTTTTTTCAAAAAAAGAAAAAATTAAGTTCATCCTTAAGTTCTAGAAGCCGGCTTAAGACATTACCTTTAGACAGCCACCTGATTTCCGTGTGTAAACTAATGAAACATGAGCCTTGTCCATTTTTTGGCATATATTTTCAAAAATTCTTGTTTTTAAAGGTCGTACTTTTATGTAATTTACCATTTTGACAGCCTGATTAAAAACCTCGAAAAATTCGTTGCCGCTAGTTTTTAAACTAAAGCTTCTCTATGCAAAAAGCAGTCAGTTTTTTTCACAGAGGGGTTTTCTGTGAGGACTCTAGTTGTAAACCCCTTAAATTTTCCTACCATGGATGGCGCGTCATCGGTACGAATTCCGACACAATTCTCCCACAGGAGGCCATGCTCTGTGAGGTAAGAAGACACTGAATTAAAAATGTCTTGACCAGTGGTGGTCGTTTGGAGCTCTTTACAAAAAATAAATTGTTCTATAATGTCATTGCCATTAACGAATCTACCAAACCCAAGGAGTTGTGATTTGGTGCTAATATCTGTGCTTTTGTCTACTTGTAAAGCATATTTGCCATTCGCTCTCATTTTCCCCACAACTTGCTCGTTTACATTTATTGACATTTCAGATATCCTACGGCTTACTTTGCTGTTCGAGAGAGGAACTTTCGAAACCTGATATCTAGCTTCTTGACCAAGTACAGTTTCAACAATGATATTACAAGCTGGATCAATTATTTCCTCTCCGAGAGTGTGAGGTTTCATTTTTTTTTTTTTTTTTTGCTATCAACTCAGCAATTTTAAATGAAGCCTCAAGACTAGCATCAGATATGGTGACTGTAATAAGGTAAAATTGTCCTTAACAAAATTACTACACTAGGACTTACCTATGATGCCTTCACGAAGGGTGGAGCATGTAAACTCCCAGTTCTCAAGCCGGAGAGACAAACACACAAAATATAAATAAATACACTTATCTAAATTGACCAATTTTATTTAATGTTTTAAGTTATAGATGTCCATTTAGTCTTGATAAATAATACCATTCATAAATCTATTATTATAAGATATCTAACTTTGACAATATTTCATTAATAAACATATTTACACACATAATATAACTGACATATATTTTTAAACATTTTCTTTTAAGCTAACGACACTCAAAATAGTTCTTTTAGTTCAAAATATAAGAACTCGTTATTATAACAGAGACTCGTACGAACTCTGATTGTTCATTATTAGAATAATCGTTAAATGTGTGCCTTCCGTGCTAATTAGTGACAAGTGAAATATAATTACCTCTTCTCTTTTGTATTCAACACTTATTCGTGCAACCACTACGCTGTACGATACTATTGCACATCACATATCTGCACCACGCTTTTATTTTAGCGCTCACATTAGATATATTTTTGCACCAAACCAAGATACATATTGTTAGTTCGTTCGAAAATTGAAGTCTTCTGAACTTTCTGGAACAAAACTTTGGGGCACTTTTTTCTTTCCCCCTTTTGTTTCCTACCACTTCTACCATTTGTCGTTGATGCAGAAGGGGATGACCACTGTTTATGTATGATTGTGTAGCAATTGGTTCCCTCTGCTGCATTTAGATAGCTCATTATTTTTCTTGGCATTTGTAATTGGGGATGGAACATGTAATACAAATATTGTATTACAGTGACCCTTTTAACCATTCTAGAAGCAGCTTTTTTCTGGCCTTCCAGTAAACGTGAAAAATAGCAATAGTGTTTTTCGGACTCACCTGGATGTTTTGTAGTCAGATGCCGCTTCAGCTTACTGGGGATCATGGCTTAATTGCTAAGAGTTTCCCCACAAACGACACATATGGGCCTAGGATTGTCCTGATTAGTATTCCACGAAAAAATATACGACAAATAAGTGTAAAAATATGTCCTTTTCTTAGGAAAATACTCGTTTCTTTTATCACCATTTAAACTTGAGGAATCGTAAGAAACATCGAAATTAACCTCCACTTCAACCTTTTGACTTTCCTCAATTTTACGTCTTTTCACCAAAAACTTATCTATAATCAAAAACACGGAAGCAGTAAAATTGAAAACCACGTTATCAGCACAAAACAATGTCCCCTATTCTGCAGTTTACAATTTAGGTCCACTAATTTCCAGTCACGTTGTGGAGTTCAGGGTTGCCAGAGTGTACGAAAGAAAACTCGCAAACTACGCAGAAAAGCCCCCACTCCCTCACAACGGACCAGAGACTGCCAGACTTTTGGCGACTGTGTGAGGGCGCACTCGGACGCGTCCGTGTGTCCAGGAAGGCTAACCCATGATTGGCCCAGTCCCACCCCACTCCAAAGTTTTCACTTCGAATTTCACCGAATTATTCCGAATCAAAATGTTCGGTGCCGAATAATTCTATCAACGTACCAAGACGTACGTTGGCGAATTTATATCGTCTGGCATACGTACCACAAGAAAAAAATATTTTTCAGTCCAAACATAATATTCTGCTTTTCTCCTAATTTTTCAAAAATAATTTTTTCTTTTCCCTCCTTAAAATCTCGCGGCACTCCGATTGAGAACCACTGTTCTAGAGGGTCTGGAAAGGTATTCAAAACTTCATTTCTTAAAACTCTCAAGAGAGGAAATCTAAATGCCAGCTCCGTTAAGTTTTAAACATGGTTAATATGATAATTGTGACAAGATTCAGCTTTCTATGTCACTAAGGACGCGCTTAGACGATTTAATCTCCAAATCGTCTTTTATATTCGCTCCTGGAGAAAAAAATAAATCAGTTTCTAGTATGGTCTTTGCTGTGTTCAATACTTTCAGTGCACAAAGTTTCAATCTTTTGGTTCTCCACTCTTCTTGAGTGTTTCTAAAAACACAATAGCGTTAGACAAAATTATTAGATTGATAATTAGTTGAATAATTTCTCATTTTTTCACTTATTAATATTTTAAAATACGACACTTTAAATTAAAAATAAGTGAACAAATAAATTTCATTTCGTCTTGGAAACATAATGGATGTAGTGAAAATATGAATAAAGTTATAGAAACATTTATCTTCCCCAGTTAATGCAGCGCGAAATAAAGGAATCGTTAAGGTAATAACTAATAAATAATTTTTTAAACATATTATGCAAAAATGTTAAAGGATTATTAGATTTGATTACTAGCTTCGAGGTGTCTTTATATGTGTGTTCTGTGACTGTGATTTAAAGGAATACATGATAAATAATTATTGTAATGACAACAGTATAGAACTATTTCAGAATAAGAATGTAAGAATAGTATTATTTTTAAATCTTTGAAAATTTAAGTTGTTAATTAATGGAAGCATGAAAAGAATATTAAGATTTCAAGTTAGAAAATCTAATTTTTCTCCCTCTCAAAAAATTGCAAATTACCGTTTTGCGTGCGTCTTATGTATTATCAGCTTTTCAACGTACTTTAAATGTAATTGGAGAAAATTAGGTGTTAAATATCCATATGTAACAAATAAAAAAAAACGTTAAATTTCATATTTCTTGCACGAATTTCAGAATTGTGTGACTGTTCAGACTATTAAGAATAGTTTATAATTTAGTTCTATGAATGCTTTAAAATTCTTAATGTTGAGTAAGGTAAAACATTTAATAAAAAATAACTTTTTTAACAATAAAACCGATAATTATTATTATTATTATTATTTTACAAAATATCTGTACAATTATGAAGCTACGTTATGTACAATATATATATATATATATATATATATATATATATATATATATATATATATATATATATATATATATATACATATATATATATATATATATATATATATATATACAATTAGAATTGAAAACCAAATGCATTGCATGAAATGGTCCCCCCCCCTTTACCATTTCATGCAATGCATTTGGTGATCCCCTTGCTCTTCGTTTCTAATTCTTTTTAATTTCTACTTAGGATGTGTGAGCTGTATTGCGCCTATATCTTTAGTAATTTTGGTTATAAAGTTTTGATGGAAAGTGGGTTTGTGTGTTGTGTAAACTTTCATTTCGTCGATATCTACGTTTTTCTTGTGAATTTAAATATATATATATATAATACTTTTCCCAATTAATGAAAATGTTACTAGATGTCCGAAAGCATTAATTTTATTTCAAAAACTCATAAAGCTTAAATTATAACCTTTTATGTATATTACAGATTTGAAGACAAATGTAAATTCAAAATATTTAGATATATGTTTTAAGATACCATATTCTTAAATGTTTTTTAAACATCTTGAAAATGAATGTTTTTTTCTCAAACTACTGTATTGAGATCATCTTTCGTCTCACACTTATTTATTAAATTCCAGATTTTGATAAAAATGTACTAAACACATTTAATTCATAATAAACACATTTCATTTATAATGGACATATTCGGAATACATTTTAAATATCTACCAGTCAGCAATCGTAGCAGCCAGCAATCGATCCAGGTTCTTTGAACTATCTGGCCAGCCGATGCTCCAAACGTTGAGCAACTGGTACAATTATAAAGTACAAAGCTCTTATCATCGATTTGCAGCCTATAATATCCGTCCTCTGAAAATATATATACATATTTGAACATCCACCATCGTGTTCTCTACTTTTTTCATCCACACTAGCAATATGTTTGTCAGTAATGTCGAAACTGATACCATAATTCATAGGGTACACATACCATTTATGATTGAGGTTTTTTTTTATCAAAATTTTTTTATCGATTTTTTATCGTCGTCATTGCATCCAACCTGCAATGCTGATTCGTTAGGACGCTAATGTACGGTATCACTGACACAGCCAGGGATCGAACCTTAGATCTTTGAACTAGTCAACCAATTCTCCCACTATTGAGCTAATTGTATAAGATCTCAATTTCTTATCATCGAAATGATCACCTTAACTTTCAGTACCATTTTCTTAATCCATTTTTTAATCCATCCTGTTTGTTAGTGAGGTTGTAACTGGTGCTAGAAATCACAGGGTATACTTAACACTAACTAGAAATTTCTATGACGCACAGATTATTACCTTCAACCTACAAACTGTAGATGTTCCACATACCAATGTAAAGGTCTTGTTGTTCTATCCGGGGGTCGGATCACGAACCTAACATAACGGCCTTAGGAAGGAAATCTAACTAATATCGAATATCAAATATATGAGAAAGTCTAATGGAGAGTCATATACTAGATATTTTACTTTATATTACGTAAATGAATCAACATAACATTACAATGTACCATTTATAAAGTTCACAATACTTTCAAATAATACAGAAGCTTTTGTTCTTTATTTTAATAATGATACATACTTAAGTATGCTGTTATTGCATTTAAACTATTTACGCGTCGAAAGATACCTTGTTGATCTCTCGACATAGTACTGTGAAAGGACGCCCTCTTCGTGACAAGTTCGTTGTTGGTTCTGAATATTCAATTTTCTAATTGCTTTAGGTGCTTAAGTTTTGAAATTCGAGGCAGTTTTGCGTTTAAAATATTCAAATGTGCATTTCTCATTACAGTATGGAAAGTATGTTCCATTTTGTTGACATAAAGCGGTTTCTGGCAGGGTGTGGTGAAATATGAACCTGCTCTGTGTTTCAAGCAAACATGTAAGTCCTGCAGAAACTATTGTATTAATGTTGACTTCACACACTAGTCGCATACTAATAGTCGAATATATTGAGTATTATTTAACTCTCAATATATTATATTATTTTTGAAAGATAAATGACTTCAAATTGCCACATATATTGACATGGATAAGTGGACTGTTATGAAGACCAAGTGATACCTGAATAAGGTATCATTTAAGATAAATTATATTAGTATTTATTTGCATGGAAAAATAGAATATTATGTTGAAGAGTAAGTGATACCTGAATAAGATAACATTTAATGCTGTTCTGGCATGAAAATATAATAAATACATTTGTCGTCTCAAGTTTACAGCTATTTTACTAGGTATTACATAAAATCAATAGTGCAACAGGTGAAATATATACAGATAGATCTTTTGAGTAAAGAAAATGGAAAATAAAATTCAGAAAGATAGAGGCGATTAAAGCGTGATCTGCAACAAGGTAGCTTAAAATATTTTCAGTTCATGTAATATAAATAAAAATTGCATACACGATATATAAATGTAACATAAATGTATTATTCTTATTAAATTGTCTGTATCCATTTTAAATGTGTTTCTTATAATCATTGGCATTATAGATAAAATATGTACATGCAAGACTTATAAGAAAATAAAACTGAGGCAGCAAATGTCAGAAAAAGACATTCAATGATTAATCTTCGATTTCTGCAATGTTAGTGAAATAGGTTCTGGAAGAATATAAATATAACAGACATATATAATTCTTTACAAATTCAATTTATAGCTCTTTTAAAATACATATATATGAAATTAGCAGTGCAAGAATTTATGTATTTAAGCCTGTAAATTCTAAAATCAGAAGATGGATGTTTATGAAACAGCATTCATTGAAAAGAAAACACCAACTAATGATTCTTCAGCAGCAGAGTTCCTTCAAAAATCTTCAGTCCCAGCCATATCAAATGTAGGACATTCTAAAACCAAATCTAAAATGATATTTTCCTCATAGCATTTGTATTCTGCGCCATAAGTTGCACATACCAAGTTTACAAATCCCTCAAACTTTATTTACAGTATCCCGTATTAATAAACCGTGAAGTCCAATTGAATCTCAAATCTATATTTTCAGCTGTTACTGTGCAATTGAATAGTGCTGGTTCTGAATATGAAAACTGTATAAAAAGAGGATATGGTTGGGAAGATTGTGACCCTTTTGTTTCTCTTAGGTCATTATTTATTTCTGAAATTAAAAATATATTTGGTAAAGAAAAATCAAGTGGCATTTCTGAGCAGAAATTATACAATGAATCATCCTCCTTCTTAAACTCTTACGCAAGTCTTGATGCAAAGAGTCATGAACATTATGGATACAGATACTGGGAACTTTTTATGAAATGTACTTCAATGAATGTGGCAGAAAGGATTTCAAACTTTTTGAAAGTTTACAATATGGGACTTGCTACACATTCAAAAGTGCTGAAGAAGACAACAGTAAAATCCATGCAATTACTCAGTAGGACCCAGTGGCGGCTCGTGTATAGGCACTGCGGGAGCGACAGTGCTCTCTCTCCCTCGCAGCCTCGAGTGCAGCTTCCTATTTGCGCATGCGCACAACAGTCAAACACCACGCCCCTGGAACTGTGAAGCGTAGTGTTTGAGTGTTGTGCGCATGCGCACATAGGAAGCTGCAAGCAAGGCTGCGAGGGAGAGAGAGCACTGTCGCTCCCGCAGTGCCGCAGTACCTATACACGAGCCGCCACTGGAGGACCTGACAGGGGATTGGAAATGGAATTACATGTCAATCCCCAAACGTACTTAGACATTACGCAAAGTTAGAATAGTAATGCACAATTTTAGTGAAGCTCCGAATCCTACAGAAGTCGGAATAAATATAGCCTCTGGGTATAAAAGCCATATATCTATATCAAAAACCATTATTGAGACGTTGCCAGCTCCGTATAGGAATCAATGCCTCCATTATGAGAGAAACTCTAAAAAGGTATCCTTTAAAAGTGAATTTGATTGTATAAAATCTTGTATTCAGAAAAACAATTAAAAATAATGCTTTTATGTTGATCCTCTTTTATCTATAACTATCAACAATCTACTCTGTAGCATTCAAAATATAACAGAAATGCCTTTCTTGTCAGAAGTTTTATATAAAGTGAGTGAAATTGGACTTCCTTGTCAGTGTCCATTTCCATGTTTTAGCACAGTTTACAATGTTGAAATTTCTTCAGCCCAACTTCCTCTGCCAGTAGAAGATGGTAGAGATTTCAGAATCCATTTTAAAAGTAAAAGTTTATTATAACACTTTAGATGACGTAATTTACTCTCAAAAACGAACTTTCACAGAATCTGAAATGCACGTGCAGGTTGGAGGATATGTAGGATTATGGCTAGGAATTTCTTTAATTGTTATTGTTGAAAGTGTTGAAAATATTATTCTTGTATTCCGATTTATTGTAAGAAAGTGTTTGAACTAAATATCAAAAGAAAAATGGTTCTTGGTGGTTTTTCTGGAAGTATGTAAGTATGTATATGTACATTGCATGATCAGTTATATTTTAAATGCTCCAGTTGTTTTATAACACACTTCATAAGAGTTACTAAGCAGACGGTTGATAATGATTGTTAAGGTATTTTACATATAATGACTATTATAAATAGACTACTATTTACGCCATTCCGTCTATATTTAGTATTTATATATGTTTATTGAATAGTTAAGAAGTAACTGCTGGTAATAGTGTTTGAATAGTATTTATAAAAGTTTATTGAATAAGTACAATATAACATGAAATGATTATACGTTATATGAGTGACTTCCAACCATTTTCGTTTGGGAAAACCCTTGGAATACTTCGTAAAATTTCGTGGAACACCTAACTGAATGGCACATATTACGTAGGTTCGACATGAGTAAATCACAAAAAGACGTGAAAAGCAGTAGATTTTATTAACCATTATTAACTTTCAAACCATTATTATTAATATCAATATAAATGCTTTTCACAAAATTGCTATGAAAACCACTTGCATTGTATTGTTTAATGATAAATTTAATTGAATTTTCAAGTAATGTAATTTCAAGCAATGAAAAAATATATTTCAACTGGTTCGGCATTTTACTATTATTGCTTGACTTTGTATTTAATGTTTTATTCTGAAACCTCACGAGTAGATAACAAGACTGCTGGTAATGCCCATTATTATCAACTAATTTCCTTGTCGCTACATGCATTTCACGCTTCAGAACGCTTTCTCTTCCCTGCGTCATTGTTTCATTAGTAAGCCCCATTGAAACCTTAATTTTAATTTTTATACTTAATTATTAAAGTGTGCATGGTGTACTCCCTTTCGGACGATTTTGAAATTTCTCACTGTAATCCAAGCATTGACTCACGGAACTTTCAGGTTCTAATGGGCCCTGGATGGGAATCACTGCTTTATATTGTAAAAGATATTATAAAATAAAAAATTATATTCATGTATGTTTTTTTTTTAAATTGTTGATGCAAAAACATGAAATAACCATACATTATATTACAAAAATATATTACCAAAAATAATTAGTGTAATATTTACGTATAATTTATTGTACAATTTTTTGGTACAATAAAACACAAAACATATACGCATTACTTGATAATTTTTTTACTGAATAAATAAAAAATACTGTAAAATTAATTTTTTTAAGACAATCATGGATGTACCTTCAATAAAATAATAGATTACAAAGTAAAAAAAAATCTATAATATTAATAAAACACAGAGTAACATAAATGAAGTACTTATAAAAAGGAATTGTTGCTCGTTATACTTATTTACTGGAAATACAAGAACTGTATAAGGCATTTTCTATGTAATAAATTAGTTTACAACTACTTATGTATACTTGAACGTTTTATTTAATGTTTATAAAATTCTACTAACTTTAGTAAATTGCATCATGTGCGTTACAAGGTTGGTAACTAAATCTCTAAACTATTTTAAATCCTTTTTGTATTTAAATACTCCTTTTTAATTTGCAAGAGATATTTTTCTATTACATGCTATTTAATTTCACAGTTTTATGTATCCAATCTAATCTCTTGTATATTTTGAAAGGAGTTTTGCATCTTTCTTTTTTGGTTTCCATTCAATCTCATTATTTCTTTCTTCGTTTTCTGCCTATAATTTTAATGTCCTGAATGTATTTTTTATTATCATATACTACTTAATTTGTTTGTGTTATGCATCCAAACTAATTTTAGTGAATTTAAAAAAATACTGTGCATTAATTTTGTTCTTCATTCATAATAAATTATTTCTCTCTGGTCTTATCCCCACAATTTTGTTGGTCTAATTTTTTTTTTGTTATATGCTACTTAATTTGATAGTTTTATGCATCCAAACTATTTTTTGTTAGTATTTGTTAAGATAAAGTTTTATATCATTTTTGTTTGGTTTATTCTTCCCTAGTATACTCTCTATAATTTTTTACTTTCCTTATATACATAATGTATATGGAAAGTATTGTGATGGGGTCGAAAATTCGAATTCGAGTTTTCAACTGGAGAACACGTTTCAAGCATCCCTGATCACGAATTGACATAAACTTTAACGATAACGATTGACATAAACTTTAGAACTCTAGCATGAACCATTCTCGAGATATTACACATTATTTAAATAAATTTATCAAAAAATCCCATAAATTGAAAAAAAATATATTAACTGTTGAGAAACGTTTTCACTTCTCATATGTAATATCATGCGACAACTTTGGTGACATCATTCTCGTGGATCTAGCTCGTTTCATTCATGAGAAAAGATACTTTGAGTAATGCTTTTGTACTTGAACACCAATAGTCTTTTATCTGCTATGAGAATAACTTATTTCTCCGTCTATAACGCTTGTCGAGATTTTGACGACGAATTTGGCGGAATACCGCCAACTTGGCGACTTTTTAAAATGCTGTGAAATTAACGAAAATCTTGCCAAATGCATAAAAATGACGCTATATCAATGAAAATGACGACTAATTGACGAAGATTCAATATCTTGGAAAGCATATAAGTATCTACTATAAGAAAAGCCTATTTTTTTACTGTAAAAGTTGTAAATTCATTGCATTATATAAGGAAAGTCATGTGTTTCACACATTAGATTTTTAGTTTTGATACTATTTTTCGTTACATGCTATTAATTTCTTAGATTTATGCGACCAAACTAATTTTTGCGTGTGTAAAGAGACGCTTTACAATAATTTTCCCTGTCGTATTTCTCTTTTTTCCAATATTTTTTCTCTATTTTTCTCTATTTTCTATATTTTTTGCAACTCCTTTCTTTTTCAGTCCTATAATTTTACTATAACCATTGTCATGTTTTACTGTATTGACTGATGTCTATCGTACCCTGTGAAAGGAGGAAGATTCTAGTATATACTTTTAATTTACATCTATTTCGAGGATTTACCTTAAATACTGGTTAAATAATCTTAAATTTGCAATGAATATTTTGAATTTATTAATGAATATTTTTACCCGCATGACTTTTCAACAGCAATTTAAGCAGACTATTATTGAAAGGAACAGAAATAGTTTAGTAATGTTATTAAGCAAAACGTATTATATTCAGTGTGTAGCTGTTTCGTAGATACATTGCATTTTCAATGGGCTTCATTGTCTCATTTTGTCTTTTTGACTTCGGATTTGTTGATCTGTCTAAAACTAAAGAAGGGGATCCAACAAATCTTTGAAACAGCTGTCTGCAGCATTGAACGTTAGTTTGTAACTAATTGTATTGCTTACGTGTTACCTGGAAAGTTCCATATTTAAGTAAAATATTAATGTTGGAATGGTTATGGAATCTAACAAAAAATTGAACTTCATGACGCGCTGAAACCAGTTGTAATGTTTTATGTGTCATGAGACAGTAATAACTAATTAATTTCAAAATGTAGTTTTATTATACACTTTGTTATTTAACACGTTATACTAAACTAAATGAAAATCGAATTTTCTTAGAGTTACTGTAAATAGTTGTTCATTGACTTATTTTGATATATGGTGTTTTCATATATTATTTTTACACCAAGCACGAAAGAGCTTCAAATACATGTTAGATTTAAATTTATATTTCTTTATAATTTGAAATAAATATGGAGTTATTCAAATCGGTTTTCATTCAAAAACTGAAAAAGCGTAATCGATAAAACTGACGCATGAATGTGAAAATTTATTGAAAATCAATCATCCAATATATAGTACATTATATCTCACAATGTATTGAATTGAAAATAAGAAATATTAATATTTCATACTCTCATATACAATAAAAATATCCTGAATGTGTTAATAACACGTTCCTTCAAAAGGAATATTTTAAAAGAGATGTAAATGTGTAATGGTTTTAAATAATGGAAGTAACATGCAATAGTTTGTTGTATATTGTATCTCTTAAATTAAATGATTTATAATCCAATACCAAATAGAAATTACGTAATTTAAAATTAAACAGTTTATAAATTCCAGAAGAATATTTCGTGGTTTAAAAATTATAAATTCTAGGTTGAATAATAATTTTTTAAAATATCAATTAATGATTATTTCATTTTGATATAATGATATACTTTGTATTGGCATGTTTTCTGAGTTTATAAAGGACAATATTTAATAAACTATTGAGCACAGACATTCGACTATTGAAAAATTATAATACACATCACTGTACTCTTTTGATTTGAATATTTCTTTCATTAGCAATGTTAACTGTTAGTAAAAATATTTCAGCTTAATGAGACTATTTATAATATGTTTATTGCAGTATGTAATTATCTTCTCTGTGTTTTAGTTAATCCACCCATTAAATATATAGTTTTAAACAAAAATGCATAATTATCTATTGAGTTATTAGTTAATACACTAGGGTAAAATGTCCGAATGTATTTGTAGTCATTTTTTTAGTTCATACTTCCTAATAATTGTACATTTTACAGAGGTTGTCATCTACAATATTGAATTTTTTTATATTTTAAACAAATAATATCCAATACGGATATAAATTAGAGTACATTATATTTCTGTGCTGCTAGTTTATAAACGAATTACTCGACATATTTCATAATCAGTTGAGGAGTCTAAAGAATTTCTAATACTCCACAGGTGTTTCGCAACCTGTTAATCATAAAATTACGCCAAGCGTATTTAGACGACTTATTCAATTCCCTCAAAGGAGAAATTACAATGATTTATTTCTAAAATATCTAAATTAGCTTCTAAAGAACATTTAAGAAAATGTGTTGATTTTTTGGCAAATATGGCAAATATTTCTCTTGTACTTATTTACGCAAATAAAACAATTTTATGTTAAATTTTATGTTATTATTGGGTTAATGTAAGTTAAAGTGTTTGGGAACTCCGTTCTGTCATTTTTAACCGTTTTTCTAAGAAAGAAAATATATCTTTAGTATTTTAACAATTTTAAGTCTCAATGTATTACTGATGTGAATTGAAATATTTTAGAGCATACCTTAAATAATAATTCAGTTATTTAATAAACTAGTCTATTTTTTCTGAAGTTGGTCCAATATTGTTATAATTTAAATTGACATTGACTGTAATAATTCGTATGTTTTATTCGTGTATAATCATATATATATATATATATATATATATATATATATATATATATATATATATATATATATATAATCATATATATAATCATATATATAATCATATATACATATATATATATATATATATATAATCATATATATAATCATATATATAATCATATATACATATATATATATATATATATATATATATATATATATATAATCATATATATAATCATATATATAATCATATATACATATATATATATATATATATATATATATATATATATATATATCCTGAGACCTGTCATCCGTTTAAATGGATGTTCGAAAATATAGTATTTATTCCACTTAAATAACTTTTAGAAATGGAAATCTGGGTAGTTAATGAAGCAGAAAGTCCGCTAATTATACTGTGTTTCGTGACAGCTGTTTGTTATTCGTAAACATGGCACAGTGGAATCATGCGTGCGCAGTTTGACTATCTGAAAATCAATATGCTAATTTTAGTATTTTAAATTTCCTTTTAATTATTGTTTTGCCAATCAATTAAATTTTAAATCATATTTTATCAATCATTATTATTAATATAGTTTCTATACTTGTGGATAAATATTTTTGTTTTGAAGAATTTTTTTAAAACATCCCTTTAAATACGCAATGGGTCTTCGTTAATGTGTGTGGGAGTTAGTCTTAGTAGTTTATTTTACTGTTGTATACTTGTGATGCAGCGAGTTTTGAATTGTTATTCTTTTTGTTTGAAATGTACATTTAAGATGCATTAAGAAATACAAATTTATTTACATTTTACGTAATTCAACTCAACTGACAGCAGAAAAAATTCTTGAATTAATAGCAAATGAGATCATCTCGTATATTGATATTGGAGATGGGGATATCTGTGGTGTAAAAGCGCGGAACGTGACCTCCTTAAATTTGGAGTTTAGGAGACACAAACAACAGCACCATGACAAATCCGAAATCGTAAAGGCCGCAAGTAACCACTTAGGTTCACCCCCCTGTCCGGAGATGTAAATCTCCAAGATGACCTGCCGGGAAACATTGAAGAACCAAAACACAAAATAACATTAAATCCAAAACCCTTACCTTTAAGGAACTTCTTCAGCCACAAATATTAAATAAAATAAAATCACAGAAAAATCTGAATAAACACATAAAATTTAGAAGTTAAAATAAATCATTTATTAAAGTTACGTATGAAGTTATCAAACTCAAAAGCCGAATCTTTATCAGCAACCAACACCACTGGACTCGGGAACGGACCATATTTTGCATGCCACAAGCTTCAAAACCGTAAAAATCAAATATAGTAAATCAGAATGGCAAAACATTAATACATATTTATATAATTATGTGGTATGAGCAAAGACACAGGGGAAACGAGCACTCGAAGAACTTTTACAATAGAATTACTGATATAAATTTTAAAGATAATCAATTTTTCTTCATTAAATATTTAAATAAACAAGTATAATAAAATTTGTGAGCCAGCATTTGAATTTTGGCTCACCATTCAACTGAGTCAACATCTGGACGTAGAACAGAGTCAGAGAAAACCGGGGAACGAGATATAATCCAATGGCTCACCTCGAGCCACGATGTTGTGCAAAATGGAGAAAAGAGCGGGGAAAAACCCTCCCTAAGAAATGGGAAGGGGTTTCATCTCGACCCGAGATTCTGGCCAAATTATCGCCCTATGTAGACTCGGCACACCAGAGGTTATCATGCAGATCATCTGTTTATTATTCTGTTCTATTTATTAGTTAGTGTTCTATTCGGACCAAGTGTCACACTTAGTCCGAATAGAACTCAGCCTCGGCAAAGAAACATCTCTACTTCTCAAAAGATGGAACACGGTAGACCGACCAGTCAAGGTCTCGGGCCAATCCCACAGGAAACGTCGTTGCCACTCTTCGATCCGGAGGGTCTCGGATCATTCGACGTCAGGCGGCTACATTTCCCCAGACAGCAATCACTCACGGACCTCAAGGAACCTACCTGGTGCCCAAGCTCCCGGGGCCATCGTGAGTATCGAAAATATCAGGGCTGAAGCCTGGACTGCCGTAGAGTAGTCTGGCAGTCTAATGGGGAAATGAGCAAGAAAAAACTGAGTTCAGAGCTTTCATGTCCACCTCACGGACTCAGAGACAGCTGGTCACTCGAATCAAACTGCCAAATTTCTTCCCACGCCATCAATACCAGATGCCACCAAGTTGCGACTCAAAACCACAGAGATGAACCTCTACACAGTCTTCACAGCAGTAACATATACATCGCATGCAAAACTAAACTTGACACTTCCTTTTCACCAGCCAAAATGACCTCGAACTCAACGGAAGAAATGAAACTCCGAATACGTTCGAAATAACCGTACGTTCGAAATAATACTTTTAAAAACGGATGCAGATTGTGGCTTAAAGCGTTATATGCTTCTAAAATATATCAATTACACAAATAAAGGACAAGAGGGTTTTCAGAGCAGAATTAATTTATTTAAAAGTTTTAAATAAATTAGATGACTTGAAATACATTATGAGTTTATACACTTTATACAAAAGTAATGCGGGGCTTCGAATCCTGACATTACAGCGGTGAAAAGATAAACCGTACCTGTTGCTAATCTCTGCTTTGGCTCAGATCATGATGAAAGAGATGAGAATAATAGTATAAACAATTATGTTTAACAGAATCTACAATGGCAGAAATCGTTCAAATAAGTTTCAAAATATATTTTTCACAAAATATTACTTTCATTTTCCACAATAATTGTACTAAGATAATAGATTTTGTGACTGCGGTTCGAATCACGCTTTTTATTTTATGTTTGTGGCGACATAGCCTGATTCTCTTTTGATATATCAACAGAGAAACGAGCAACAGTTAAATTGGAAAGCTCATGAGTGTGTTTTTTAATATATTGACGATAAAATATTCTTTACCTTTGTAGACTGCTCAAATCGAACAGTTGTTCTGTACAGGAAATTCTATTGAAATATATCAGCCGAAATTAAAACATTTGTAGAAATTACACTTTAGGATACCCACGAAAGAAAATACTTTGGAAAAATTCTTCACACGTTCTAATGATTATAAACTCCATATCCCGAGATCAGTATTTTCATATTCGGCCATATTTAAACGTTGTTTTATATTTGGATGTACCTCTTTGATTTTTGATTTTGATATTAAGAACAATAGATTTTGGAAATTGGAATCCTTTATACATTGTATTCAAAAAGACTGCTTAAAAATTCCAAGGTGTCCTTTTGTTAATATCGACGAACAAATACCTTTTACTGGACCACTGAATTTTCCATTTACTAGACCAATCAGTTTACCATTCACTCTAATATATAGTCTATCTTGGATCACCTGCTTTATTGGATTACCTGCTTTACCATTTATCGGACCATCTATTCAAAGTAACATGTTCCCTGAAAATCGAATCCAGTTAGTTTGAAAAAAAAATTCTGGCCGATCTTATGGAATAGTGCTACTTTTTATTATATATTAGAGAAAATGTACTTTGCCTTCCATTTAAAACAGATGAAACCATTTACTGTAGGAGAATCAGCAGCACTTAGATTATGTGAAACTCTTAAAAAAGGTACATGTGTGTACCTTGTGGTACATGTGTGTACCTATGATCGTTACTTTACAATATTAAAGTTGACGTCAGTTTTGTATTCGCAAAGTATAATACAATAATATGTACAAATGTACTGGCACAATAATACTACACAGATTTCGCACAGAAACAAAGTTCTATAATAGAGATGCAGGATGATCATATAAATTATGAGCAAACACATAAAAAACAAAAAAAATCATCTTGCCCTTTATTATCATTTGGTCAATGATCTGTATGACATATGCCCGAATTGACAACCCTCAAAAAGTCAACATGGTGAGAAATTCAGAATGCAGTAAAGTAATATAATTTAAGTTTTAATAATAATTTTTAATTAAGCTGATTGTAATATATTTTTTGTATTATAGGTAATAGAAATTGAAGCAGTTTGACGTTACTCAAAATTGTCAACTAATTTCAAACATAATGTTGATCTATCGCTGTTATATTAATTTATTTCATTAATTCAGCCATTTCTCATATTTAAAACAAAAGAAATGGTTCCAAATATTTTTAGGAAGGGATATATATATATATTATATATATATATATATATATATATATATATATATATATTTGAAGAATCTCTGCTATGTTGATTCTTCAGCAGGCCAAAGGCTGGGATACTTTTGTATTTAAAATAAATATATAAAAAGCATGGATTTCATAGTAAAATTGTCTAACTCGATTAAAGTAAAAGTTATAAATATGTTCCTAAATTGCAGATTACTCATTCATACTTTTAGAAAACAATAGGAAATTATATAAAATTCTCTTTTCAAAATCAATACAAGCTATTTACATATTTTAAGCGGTTATCTCCAAGATTCTATTAACAATACATGTCCTCGTGATTAAACATAAAACAAATTATTTCTGTTTTATTATTTATGGTCATCCCAGAAAGAGTTTAAAAGTCCTAAATATATTTGTCGGAAAGTGGTTTAATGAGAATTTGAAGAAAACTCCATTAGTGAAATTGCAAAAGACAATTATGAAACCTAATAAAGTACTTGTTTAAGTATGAGAATTGTATAGCTTTTAATATACCAAATTTGATACTTTATTGTTTTATTGCATTTGAAGTTTAAAGACTATGTCTCACAGTTACTATAATATTTTATTTTAAGCTTTAAAACATCTATGATTTAGCTATACGATTTAGAAGGAACGATTTTGCATAAAGCACTTTCCAACTGAAATGCAATATTGATAAAACATATCTAAAATGTGTTGCATTCAGCGCTGACATTTTATTAAATTATCACAATACTACAGTAATATGTTATGCTGGAAAACTTAAAAATTCATCGAAAAAGGCAATTCTATTCAAATAACGTATAATCTGCGAAGTTTTTACGATGGTTTTGCAATTTATATTAAGTCACAATTATAATATTTCATTATTATAGAAATAACATCGTTTGCTTATTTTATGTTAAATAAGTTCCTCTAGATTGCTGTAACTATGACAAACCATTTCATTTTATAAATTGTATACCTCTCTTTATAAAATTAATGAATATTTCTTTCATATCACTTATATTCAAGACACTAGAGCTAAATTATTTTGTGTGAAAAAAAATCAGCAATTCGTATGCAACTCACCTTACAGTCGCCTATGTATGCCATAGTCCAGTGTTGAAATTAGGCTTCGTAGTAGGAATAAAGCAAGTTAGTAATCATTTAAAACATAATATATTGTAAGTGCGTTGGCAGATAATTTAGATACACAGCCATACGCCAAGGGAAAGTGGATTTCTAACGGATGCAACACTAAATATAAATTCAAACGGTCTTTAAACATCTACGGTGTATACAGCGGAAAAAATAAAAACTATATTTTATTTTGCAATGAGTCACGTGATCTCTTCGCATATCGGTTCATGTAATATGGGTCGAAAACCCAGGCCGTCTGGCTCATCCGAAGACATAGAGCAGCAAAAATGGGTTGCCGGGCATATAATATGTGTTGAAAACCCAGACCGTCCGACTCATCCAATGGACTTGAGCAACTATTTGGACGGCCGGCATATAATATGTGTTGAAGACCCAGACCATCCGACTCATCCAGAGGACTTGAGTATCTATTTCGACGGCCATGGCATATAATATGTACGTAATTATTTGCCCCGGCCGTCCAAATAGATACTCAAGTCCTCTGGATGAGTCGGACGGTCTGGGTCTTCAACACATATTATATGCCGGCCGTCCAAATAGTTGCTCAAGTCCATTGGATGAGTTGGACGGTCTGGGTTTTCAACACATATTATATGCCCGGCCGCCCATTTTTGCTGCTCTATGTCTTCGGATGAACCAGACGGCCTGGGTTTCAAATTTTTATTTAAAAACTACCTAACATATATTGCTGAAATGTTTTACACATTTTATGTGATAATTTGTATATTTTCTAAATTTTTCGATGCATTGTGTGAGTTAACTCCTTAAAAAATGTTTCAAAAATTAACTTCCATAGGGTTCAATGTATTCATTTTTTTCATTCAAAATTAATTGGGTGATACTATTAATTTGTATTCCCAGACATTTCACAGACAGTCTCAACAACATACTGGAATTTCAATTTAATAAAGTCTTTTGTACGGCAGTTATCTTGCGAACGGATAGACAGACAGACATACAAACGGATAACAAAGCTGAATTTTATGGCTGGTATGGTAACGACCGGTATTGAACTGGACTATATATTAAGTTGAAAGGAAACAATTATATGTAATCCAAAGTATTCCTTATACGGTCAAAATGGTGTAGCCGGTAGCAGAATTAGGAACAATGCAGAAGGCTGGTTTCAAACCGATTGTTATTTAAAGTTAAATTATACCCATTAATCAACATTATTAAAAACAAGAAAGATCAATCAGACATAAAGCATTGATTATGAAACACTTTCCAACTGCGAAAATGAACTTTTTTCAAATGACGTCATTGAAGTATAAATCGCCTGGCTCTCTATGAAAAAGCAGTAAATATTACATTCATACACATTTATTCCATTCCTTTCATTCATCACAATACTACAATAATTTCTTTTATTTAAAATATTAAAACCATGGAGGTAAAAGTAATTTAACTCTATGCTTAAAACTTCATCGAAGAAGTCTGCTTATAAAATCGCCTGCTTCTCTAAGTAAAATGAATGAATCTTTCATTCATATTATCATTATTGCAGACTCCAGAGTTAATTATTGTGCATTAAAGAAATTCAGCAATTCTTATACAACTCATCTTACAGCTTGATGTGTTCACATTCTCCATAATTGGAATAAGGCTTCGTTGTAGAAATAAGCAAAGTATGAAAATCTTTTAAACTCAAATATATTGTAATTGCTTTGTTTCAGAATATAGATGCACAGACATTAAGCAAAAATAAAGCGGTTTTAGTACGGATGCAACACTATATATAAATTATAAAGAACTTTAAAAATCACGATTTTGACACAATATGGATGCCATATTTTATTTTGAAGTGGGTCACGTGATCTCTTAAAACACTAATTACATCCATATTATATGAATTTTTATTTAAAAATCTACCGAATATATTTTGCTGAAATTTTTTTCATATTTTTTATTAGATAATTTGAATATTTGCTAAAAGTTTCGAAGCAATTTGTAAATTTTAAATTCGCTTGAAAAATGTTTGAAAAATTTGATCCCATAGGGTTTAATGTATTTCAATTTTTTAACTCGGATTCAATCCAATACTAATCAATCCAATACTAATGATATTATTCATTTATATTTCCGTATGCCCCACAGACCCTCTGAACAACATACTAAAATTTCATTTTTTAAAGTCATCTTTACAGCAGTTACCGTGCGAACGGATAGACAGACAGACAGAATGAACAAAGTCATAAACATATTTCAACTATGTTGTAAAGTGTTAAAAACTGGAAATAATTGTTTTTAGATGTTTGATTATACAATTATTCTCCATTTAATTCTACACCTCATAGAACATTTCAATCCAAATATTGCTCTACAAATGATGCTAAATTTAGCAAAAACATTTTTATTTAATCATAGACCTTTTAATCTGTGTTTCATGTTTTGAAACATAATGATTTAAAAATGCTCTTAAAAACGTGTTTCAAATTATAAATGTTTGGAAGCAAACTGTTTACAGAAACGAAATAACTCTTGCATGCATTTCCCATTCTTTTTAAGAGGCAGCGAACAGTGATAAATGAGGTATTGTTTAGTGAGCGCATTAAAGAGAATTAGCTCTAACAAATGGCTATTGGAAGCGATACAAAGCACTTTTTTGTAATTTGAAGTGAGACTAATAGCTGGATAAATAAAATAGAAAAATTGGTAATGAAGACAAATTGGATGTTTGTGTTTTCTGCAAAATAGGAGAAAATAAAATTTTAAATAATCTATCTATATAAAATGTAGTATCAATGAACTGTGTCTATCTGCTGCCAAAGCTTTTAACCATTCATGTAATATTCAATTGGCAATGTTTAATATTAATATAAGCCGTTTCTTTAGTTAAACCACTTTTGTAGATTCCAGGGTTCAATTTTACGTTTATGTACTATTCATAAATACGACATATCTTACTAATTTTGAAAACATTATTTTTTTTATTTTATGATTTAATATTGCAGATGGGAATCTTACCAGCATTTTAAACAAACCTACCTAAAAAACCCCAAATAAAATTTAGCTTGGATATTGAACCTTTAATTAGTTAATCAGTTGGTAGGAAGTAATCTTTAAAGGATTGGAGGAAGAAATTTCTATCTATCTTATGTTTTAATAGTTTTAATCTGTTAAACAGTTGGTATAAAGTAATCTTTAAAGGGTTGGGGATAGAAAATTTTATCAGTCTTATCTTTGAATAGTTTTATTCAAAATTGTTTATACAGAGTGTTTTCCTTTATTGGTAGTGTTATTTAATGTGCAGAGCAAAATAGATAAATAAAATTATATTATTTTTAAAAATATAACTATTAAAATAATTAATATGTTTTTATGATACGTTTTCAAAATTAATATAATTATGAATTAAAATCTATATTTATAAAATATAATCTTATTGGAAAAAATCTGTTCCATATCGTCTTCAAGATATTTTTGTATACTGATAATTAACATTTTAATGCAAAAACTTGCAAAGTCCATTTCAATTATAAGAGCTTCCAATGTCGTCCCATTAGTTCAACGGTAGAACGTCGGCTGGCCAGTTCAAAGATATATGGTTCAATTCCCGGTTGAGGCTGCAAGGTTCTCTACAATGACGCGCGAGCAAATTAACCCTGTAGGTTACTGCGAAGATGTCGGAGATCTGAAAGTGACCCTAGTATGACTAGCATGGATTCAGTGGACTCTGGGGCATTGAACGGCAATTTCAAAATAAGAAGACAAAGGCCACGCATGATTTTAACCTGGGTAAAAGTAGTAGTACCAGGAGACTCACCTGAGGTAAAAAGAGCAGGAGGTGGTCAAACTGATTGTGAGTTACACGCCAATCTGACATTAGAGACTGGACAATGCGGAGTCCACTGCGACAATAAAAGCTTAACATTTCGTCCCAGTAACTCAACATTAGAGTCTCAGTTGGTCAGTTCGAATATCCAGGTTTCGACTCTCGTTTGGGACTTCAGGGTTCTCTACAAACTTTTATATAAGCGACTTATATATCAAACACAATAAATATAAAATATTAAATTCCATGCACGAATCCTAAATATATAGTAAAGATAACATTATTGGCAAATTATGCATCAAATTTCATTGTTCTAGCTTTAATCTTTCATGAAGCATATAAATGTAAACGTTGAACTCTTTAAGAATTCAATTTCAGAGAAAATAAATTTTTAAATTTTGTTCTATAGAGTAATTATCAGAAAAAATCAAAATTTTAAAGTTTAATTTATTAATGTTATAATTAAAGGAGTTACGCAATATAAACATTATTCGTTTATACACTATTCGTAATTTTTTAAAATTTACTAGAAAAAATATTTTTTTTAGTAAATTTTTTGTCCCGGAATCCCGCCATGTTCATTTTCTCTAAACAATATTTTTTTTTAATATTGCAGGTGATGTTTAGGTGATATCTGGAAAGAACTTCGTTAAATGATTTTCTAAACCATTTACAGTATATCTCTCTACATTAAAAGAATATATATATTTATACTCTGCAAAATTTTAGCACCGCAAAGGGAATAAATAGACGGCAATACCTATTGAACCTAATACATATGCTATACATAAAAGCAGAGCATTCAAACAATATTGGTATTGGCTATCAGTCCGAATGAGCAGAAATGATTATGCCAAGTGGTTATGTCATTTCTGCTCAATTAAAATGAAACTCCAGTAATGTTTAATAAGAATAGTCGTGTTTTAAGAATATTTTATTTAGAGGTTTCCAAAGTGCTACAAATTGCTCGCTAACTTGTTATCTAGCACTTTCTGTCTCGATTGTCTGTCTGGATGATCCGATCATAGACTTCACGCCATACCCCATTACTTGACTAACTTTCTTACAAGTGTATAATTAAATGAAACTTATATAATTTATCCGACGATATTTTAGATTCAAGTTAATCCATATCTTTCCTGTGGCACATAAATATGTACTTGTATACGCACTTGAATAAGTTTTTTCCATCTATTTTGTTCAAACTTTATCAATAATTTAACATCTTTAGAATTCCCAAGTTCATTTAACTTCATAATTTTAAAGCAAAACGAAATATCTTACGCTTGGGCAGCACTATTTCAGCAAGGAGTAATACATTGAGCCGCAATAATCGTGACATTTAAATAGTTAACGTTTTCTCACCCATTGGAAAACGCAGGTTAAAATAATAAATTATCGAAATTATTATGACTATGCTTTGAAATTTAATACATCGACCCAATATACAATTATATACACTTATATTGCTTTTGAAAAGATACACATTCTTGCATATTGTTCAAGTCTAGCCCTTTTAGTTTTGAGATATAAACATTAAAATATTGAAAATTGGAAAATTTTCAGTCCTCTTCAACTTGACAAGATGATTACTTGAAAAATATATAAGCATTTAAGCACACATACACATATTATATTATATATATATATATATATATATATATATATATATATATATATATATATATATATATATATATATATATATATACATATATATATATATATATATATATATATATAATATTAAAACACGGTGAAATACTACATTACAAAATCATCTGAAATCACACTTAAAAGGCGCAAAGCTGCACTAAAAAGAGGATTAAAATATTGACAAAAAGAAAAAGTTGTAGTATGCTGTTGTTTGTCATTCGGGTGTATGGTTTTAGAAATAGACTTTGTTATTATTGTTCTATTATGTGTCAATATTTAAATTCTTCTTTAAGTGGAAGCTTTGTAATTTTGTTAATTTATACTTGTGAACATGTTTCAAACATTATTCACACACTTTTTAACATATTTCAAACATTTACTGTAGATGAATTTCGATAGGGCTGGATCTCGACAATTATATCTTATATTTGTTTCTGTATGATGTATATTTACATCTTACAATTTGATACATTCGTATTCCTTTTTGCAATGTACCGGCTCTCCGGGAGTGTTGTCGCGACGTAAAGCATGCTTAACCGGGGTGAGGGGGTCACAACTCCCCCCGGCCATCTTTTGGTATATTGTTTCCATCCATACCTCTTTTCTTTTTGTCAATATATATATATATATATATATATATACATATATATATATATATATATATATACATATATATATATATATATATATACATATATATATATATATATATATATATATGTGTGTTTATATATATTTATATATATATATATATATGTGTATATATATATATATATATATATATATATATATATATATATATATATATATATATATATATATATATATATATATATATGTGTGTATATATATATATATATATATATATATATATATATATATATATATATATGTGTGTATATATATATATATATATATATATATATATATATGTGTGTGTATATATATATATATATATATATATATATATATATATATATGTGTGTATATATATATATATATATATATATATATATATATATGTGTGTGTATATATATATATATATATATATATATATATATATATATATATGTGTGTATATATATATATATATATATATATATATATATATATATATATATATATATATATATATATATATATATGTGTGTGTATATATATATATATATATATATATATATATATATAAGTTTTGAAAATAAATTTTCTACTGCATATTATTGTTGCTTACTCTTTATATCTACCTTTTATAGTATCTATCTACCCAAGATATTTCGAGTGAAAGTTAGAAAAATAAAAAGCACTTGCTCGAAACATACACCTTCACAAGTTTTTTCAAATAAATGACATCAACATATTTAAATATTGGAATTATTTGCAAATCATCATAATCGGAACTATATTTCCGACAAAACAAGTAAAATAATTTACATTTTCATTTATTAGGTCAGGAGATATAATCGTCCAAGGGTTTTTCCATTTTCAATGAGCTCCAATTTCTGCCTAGGATACACCAATCGTAGATGTTACTTACGTCAAAATACGAAAAAGGATAAAGCTTTTTACCTTAACGCCATAAATAACTTATCCCCACCGAAGTTAAAATAACAGATGATATTTAAATAAATCCATATCGCAAACACAGGTATCGATACCGAAATAAAATCATTAAAAAGCTGAAAAAATAAAAAAATAAACAAGTAAAGCAACTGTGAAAAAATTGTTGAAAATAAAAAAAAAATCACCATCACAAATCGCAAGGCCAATACTTAAATGTATGTCCTGATCTACAACCCCTGCTGCATTCTGGAACGAAAAATACATAGATGAAAAATTTTAAGATGATATAATAAATTTTATAATCAAATTTAAATTACAAGTGGTGATAAATTTATTTAAAAAATCAAAATATGCTATATGTTTAATATATTTCATGCTGTTAAATGAGAAAATAATGTGCAGAATTTTATATAAAATGTTTCTAAAAGATTATGTAGTATACAGTCGTTCATAACTTTTTTCAGTAAGCTTCATAATTTAAATTATCAATGTTTCGTACGCATCATTTTTTAGACTGCAACATTCTGTTCGCTAATTTTCAAATTTTATGAAACATATCTTGCTTATTATGATAAATTGAAGCATGTAAAACTTATTAAAATAATCTATTTTTATAGAAAAAGCGATCTCTTATAGAATGTTAGATATTATCATTTTCTGGGAAGCTGTGAAACAAAACATCAATTTAATGTTGGAAAAATAATGGATAGGGCTTAAGTTTTCATTTTCGTAATATTATTTATTACATACAATTCAGTTTTCTAAAATATGTATAATAATTAATCGTTGCATTTGAGTTTTTTTAACGGACTTAGTTTTTAATTTTAAAGAATTGTTTAGTATTTTTGAAAAAACGATTAGTTTTAATTTTAAATTTCATAGTATGTATTATCTTTGACAACAAATATAAAATTATTTATATAGAATTTCAATAATCTAATCAAAATATAAAAGCATTGTCTATATAATTCTTCCATAACGTGATAGTATTTATAACATACAGTATAGTTTTCTAAACTATATAATAATCGATTGTCGCATTTGATCTATTTTATAATGAAGCCTTAGTTTTCAATTTTAAGGAAAGGTTTAGCATATTTAGAAAATTACATTAATTATAATTTTAAATTTCATAGTATCGTCATAGATAACAAATGTAATACATTGTTTATATAAAATTTTAATACTCGAATAAAAATATAAAAACATAGTATATCTGAATTTACATTAGATACATTACCATACATATGTACATTAATTTTTCATTAGATAAAGACAAAACAAAAGTTAAGACTACATTCCACTACTTGGGCCAGGAGGCTCAACTTTTGGTTTACGTCAGCTGTTTCCTCTGCTGGGTTAAGAACGCTTTGAATTTCATTCCGAATAATGAGCCATTTTGAGAAAATAGTTTAAATGCAGTAAGCTGCCAGAATATAAAAATAGTTTTGGGTATCTCCAGTAAGTTAATTTTATTTTATTCAAGCAATAGAGATGTAGCGATGCGGCTACGACTGCTAAAGGAATTAAATCCCGAGTCCTAAACGAAACTCATTTATTAAAAACATGAACATAAATCTAAAATTAAGAGTTAGATTAAGTTGAATGGTAAGAAATAGAACTGCATGGCGAAGCTGCTTTACCTTTTCCATCCAAATAATACAGGATGTTCATCCATCTCCTAATCTAGCGGTACTATAATATCATTCACACAACATTTTTACGTACCCATTGAGTCAATAATGTCTGGGGCATGCGACGTCTTAAATACAGGATCCGCAACAGAGAACATTTTTCTATTTCAAACATACTTTACATACCTCTACCATCAAATTCACGCAAACTGTTCATCAACTTCCTAATCTAGCGGTGTTTCAATTATGTTCGGATAACTATTTTATGTAACCAGTGAGTGAGCGCCTGAGGCATGCGACGTCTCATAAGATCCGTGATAGAGAAATGTTTCTCATTTCAAACACAGATTAGATACATCTACCATTCATTCAATTGTCACATAAACCTACCTCCTAATTTAACGGTGTTGCAATTTCATTCTCATAAAATTTTTACTACTTAACCATTGAGTCAGTAACATCTGGGGCATTCGACGTCTTTAATATAATATCCCTAGCAGAGAAAATTTTTCTATTTCAACCACAATTTATATGATTTTACTATCTAACAAACTGTCCAGCAACTTCTAATTCTAGCAGTATTTAAAATGCCATTCACACATAATTTTTACGTGATCTTTTCTGTGCACCTATTACGTATTGCGTGTTTTAAATAATATTAGGTACTTTATGGAGATCTTTAATTTACTTTATTATAGATGGGAGTGTATATAGGATAACTTTGAAAGATTTTTATTGAAAATTACCACTGAAACTGATGGTAATATAAAACTTATTGTTGTTTGAGAATGAGTGTTTATTTCCAGCATAATTTTAGAAATCGTTATAATTGCACATCGCATATTTAACCTTCCGCCTTCTGGGTCCTCGTCAAAATGTGAAGCTGCACCTCCTCCGACCTTCGTCAGTGATGCGTTCTTGTAATAAGCTTTGTTCTCTTGTCTTGTGTCTTTCTTCGTCTTTTCCTGCTTCCTGCGTCACTGGTCCTGAATCTGCTCCGCCGAAACAGGAGGCCATCAGTAACAACAACATATTTAACCTAGCTATTATGTATTGACCTTCTCTTTATCTAATTCTGAAATGCGTAATTTAGCTTCAAGGGTTAAATAGACTCTATTCAATTGTGTATTGAAAAGTATGTTGTTATTAATGCGCATTTGATAACAAATATAACTTAAAAAATATGACTTCGATAAAAAATTGAATTCTTTCCGTCTCAAATTTTATAAATAAAAATATCAACTGTACAACTCTATAAATTTGAAGATAATACTACTATAAACTTGAAGGAAAATCACTAATATTTAAATCAATTTATCACAGTGAATACCGGAGTGAATATAGCGTTTTTATCAGGGAATTTGTATTGAAAAGTATTGTGGAAGTTTTTGGAAATGTTAAATTGTTCATTATTTAAGAATAAATTTTACAGTAGCAACATTTTACTATCTTATGTTATACATTTTATAATTTTTGGAGAATGGTATTTGCTTATTAAATATACCATTTGCATCTCTGTATTTGTGCTTTATAGATAAATTTTATTCAAGCAGTTCAAAACAATTCTACAACAAGAAAGATCAATCATGCTTAAAGCATTGATTATGTGAAACACTCCTCGGTAATAGATTTAGAATTATCATAATACTACGATAATTTATTATATTTGAAAACTTCATCGAAAACAACTGAAATTAATTCAAATGACGTCATAGAAAAAATAACACGCCTGGATCTCTCTATAAAAACAGGATTTCATTCATAACTTTCTCCCATTCATTTCATTCATCACAATACTATAATAATTTATTTTATTTAAACATTCTGTTTAAGACCATGGAGCTACAAAAAATTAAACTCTATGCTTGAAACTTCACCGAAAAAAATCGTCCTTCTCTTTATGAAATCAATGAATATTTCATTCATATCAGCCATGCAGACTCCATGGACTAAATGATTTTGTGTTAAAAAAATACAGGAATTCTAATACAACTCATTCTATATATTTTGCTGTTTGCATTTTACATAGGAAGTAGGCTTAGTTGTAGAAATAATCAAATTTAGATCAGCATTTAAACTCAAATATATTGTCATTGCGTTGTTTCAGTATGTAGATGCACAGAATTAAAGCAAAAATAAAGTAGTTTTAGGACGGGTACAACACTCAATATGAATTAAAAAGAACTTTAAAAAATCACGATTTTGAAACAAGATGGATGCCATACATCATTTTGAAGTGGGTCATGTGATCGTTTCATATCATGGTCACGTGATCGCTTCATATAAGAGGTGTAACTATTATTTTAATTTTTATTTAAAAAACTACTGAATATATTTCGCTGAATTTTTTTTTATATATTTTATGCAACAATTTGAATATTACCTAAAATTTTCGAAGCAATTTGTGAATTTTAAATCCTCTTAAAAAATGTTTGGAAAATTAGGTCCCATTGGGCTCAATGTATTTCATTTTTTCGACCCGTGTTCAATCCAAAACTAATTGGGTGATATTATTCATTTATATTCCCATAGGTTCTACAGACTATCTGAACAACATACTGAAATTTCACTTTTGATTAAGTCATTTTTACGGCAGTTATCGTGCTAACGGACAAACAGACAGACAGACAGAATGAACAAAGTCATAAACACTTTTCAACTTTGTTGTAAAGTGTTAAAAACAAATTAGAGGAAATTTATTACTTTTCGTTGACAAAGGAATACATTTTAGAGGAAATTTTTTTATACAGAGTTATATCTCACGTAAGCATTTTTTTAATTGTATATATGTAACAAGAAATTCGCTTTTAAAGACAGTTTGAACCAATTAGGCATAGCCATATATAATGTGAATTTAGAATAAATTTAAACCGAATCGTACGGCAGCAAGTGTTGAGTACATCTACTGTAATGATGTATGTCTGTTTTTGTTGGTCCCGTAGCGGGAAATCTAGACAAAGTAAAGCTAAGAAATTCGCTACAGTAATACTTCAGGTCAGGCCCTGAATCACTTCTAAAAGATGTTTTTATTTGTAATTAGTTTGTTTTTGTTATTACTTTCCCTGCAATACATGGTACTGTATAGGGAAAGCATTGGAATCATGCCGAAAATCGCAACTCGAGTTTTCGACGAATCTACACGTTTCGAGACCTCTAGAATACGAAAAAACTATTTTTAGCGTGACGTCTGTGTGTGTGTCTGTCTGTCTGTCTGTGTGTCTGTCTGTCTGCCTGTCTGTGCAGATCTTGCATCCACTCTAACTAAAAAACTAATGGACCGAATTTCACAAAATTTGGGTGGTAAGTTACTTGCGAGCGAGTCTGGTGCTGATTAGTTTTGGGTACGATTCGGGATAAAAGAACCTGCCTTTTTTGCAAAATGGCCCGCAAAACTTGTATCCACTCTAGCTGAAAAACTAATGGACCGAATTTCACAAAACTCGGTGGAAAAGTCGCTTGCAAGTTACCCTGGTGCTAATTAGATATTGATATGATTCGGAAAAAAATAACCAGAATTTTTTTGCGAAATGACCTACAAAAATCTTCAAAATCTAAAATATAAAACTACGTATGCTCAAATATATCGATTAAATGCTTGTTTTATACGCAGTTTTTAACGAAGAAAAGAATAAGCCCAACCCCATTACACTAGAATTAGCCATTCTCGAGATATTTTAGTTTTTCGTATTTTCTCTACGCTACCTTTGAAAATAAGTCCAGTTACCACTTGAGAGCGGAAATTGAATTAAAAGTGAATTAAATTTAATTAAAATAAAGAGGACGTGAATATAAGTCTGCAGGGAAAGTCATGTGCTGCCCCACATCATATTTTTTTTTATAATGCCGTCCAATTTTAGGCAGTTTTCACACAAATCTGTGCCTTAGCGATTGTAAAAATTATTGTAAAGTTTCTATTGTGACACTATCGGAAAGATGAAAGAACGAGCTTTCTAGTTAGCTTAGGATCAAGTCCATAGAATAATATCTTCATATTTTTAAATTCATCAAAATATGCATGTTTGATCTATTTTAGACATATTTTCTTGTAACAGAGAATTAAAGATTTAGACGATTCCAATTTTATTGGATGAATATGCACTAATATAGCTCGGGTCTTTTTATTATTCTTTTTTAGAATTAATTTTTTCTGAATTTTTAAATATGTCTATAAAAGTTACGATTTCGAATTTCACCGTGATCGAGGATTGAGAAAGAAAAACAAGTTCCGGCTTCTTGATGTCACAACAGCGATGTATCCGTTGATATGATTGACATCAACAAAGAAGGTATACGTTCTCGATAGTCGTGACGTCACAGCATGTTTTTTTCTAAAATGCTCATTGTTAAATCGTTTCTTAGTTTCAAGAATTCGTTGTGTGTTCCGGTTCAATATTAATCAAATAATGACATTAAACTGAAATAATGACATTAAAATTGATTTTAGAATCGCATAAAAATGGCGAATCAATTTGTCTACGAGCATCATTTGAAAAAAGATGGTCCTTATTCAGGGATGCCAGAAACTTTCGAGTCTGTAAGCAATTGCAAACGTCCAATTTTTTATCAAATACTTTCCACAGTATTATCTCTTTGGATATATTGTGTATTGAAGGGAAAATAGAAATATTAAAAGGATAACATATAACATATAAAAAGTTGAGAATTGGAATAGAAATATTTGGGCAAAGTATCTCTTGAATTGCGTAATATATTCTGATGGAATTATTTTAAGTCAATGAGTAAAGTCCACGAAATATTCTGATACGTTTTAATGTCCTCTTGTAAAGCACGAAAAAATATAATTACATACCTATGTCTTTATTTCAGTTTTATTTCCCTACACTCGCCTTAGAAACAATAGCAAATTAAATGGCGGATTTTGTTCATAATGACTTTTATTAATTCCAGGATGGTTCAAGGCATTTATTCACTTTTAACTGCTTATAAGGCTTGATTGGAGTCTACTGAGAACTTCGATGATGAAACCTTGCAATTCCGTTCCAGCAGATCAAAGATAGAGCGTCAGCTGCCCAATACGAAGAACCGTGGTTCGAATCCCGGTTCGGGGCAAAAGGTTCTTTACAAATTAAGAGCTCATTTATGGCAAAAAAGTACTTCCCCAATTACTTTCCTAATTTTATTACTTTTTAAAAATATATTGTAATGTATAGGGAAAGTATTGGAATTGTGACAAAATTTGTAACTCGAGTTTTCTGCGATTCCTCACGCTTCAAGATACTATATTTAGCGTGGTGTATATATATATGTGTGTGTGTGTGTGCATGTGTGTGCCTGTCTGTACAATGTATCTATCCACTCTGACTAAACGCTAATAGACAACATTTCACAAAATTTGTAAATAAGTCAGCTGTGGGTGACTTTGCTGCTGATTAGATTTTGCTACGATTCGGGAAAAAAGAGCTTGCATTTTCGTACGAAATGACCCGCAAAAATTGTATGTATCCGCTCTAGCTGAAAAACTAATGAAAAACGAATTTTGAAAAAATATCAGTGGATTAGTTAATTGTAGGTGGCCCTGGTTATTGATTGGATTTTGGCATGGTTCGGAGAAAAAGAATCAGCCTTGTTTACGAAATGATCTGCAAAAATCTTCAAAATCTGAAAGTTAAAGGACATGTACGCTCAAACGCATCAATTAAATGTCTATTTTACACGTAAGTTTTGATGTGGAAATGAATAAGACCAAATGTATAACTCAAAAGCTCACCGTTCTTATGATATTTTGATTTTCGAATTTTTAACACATCGCCGATGAAAATACATCTAGTTAATAAACGAAAAGTAAATTGGATTAAAACTCCGAATTCAATATAATTTAAAATAATTATTGGAGTTATTTTGTGCAATTGACCTCAATTTAAAAAATGTGAAAGAAGAAAAATATTGTGTGTATGTAGGGTAAGTCAAGTACTGTACATATCATATTTTTTTTTGGTAAGCGAATTTATGCCACTAAATATGCACATGCATCTCAAAATATATTTTTAGTTAATATTATAAATTATTTTATGGATTTTTCATTAAAATTGTTTGACAATATTCCAGAAACAATCGATTTATTGAGCATGGAATAAATTCTTAGCTCAGTTTTAAGTGCTTTAAGCTTTTACATACCAGGTCATTTATAGTTGAACTTAATAAAACTTCGAGACTGAACGCTGATATGCTTTTACACTTCTAAATTACTTTCAAAAGGATAGTAAATGCATTAACGTTCGGGCAAGAATTTTCTCATAAAGCTATATTTCATTTGCAAAAGCGGCTCGTATACCGCGGAGCTTAAATCACTTGAAAGCTTTCGTGTTTGAGAAGAAAATGAGAAATAAAATGTTATTGAATTTAACTATAGGAATAAAATTTAGAAAGGGATTGCTAACATTATGATCTATTCATCTTTGATTCATAACGAAATGCATTCTAAGGAAAAGTTTGAATCCTATTGAGAATTTTGAGTGATCGATTTAATGTTTAAATAGCATTAACATCGATTTCTCATTAAAATATAAACATGATTTAATAATATCTTCTATACGAAATGTGTGATATAATGAGAGGCATTTTCACTTTCCACTTTTCCTGCAATGCATAGTATACTTAGAGGTAATGAATTGTGCAGATGTATTTGATTATTTTGGGCATAGATAAATTTTGAGCATTTATGAATATAAATAAGGCATTTTTAAATGACGTATTTATGTCTATATGTAAACTTCTCTCAGGCAATGATATATCTGAAACAAATTAGCACACTCTAAAATCAAAAACAATCAGATAAGTGGTTCAAAAATCCTTTATTAAAATCGCCTTATTATGACGTACACAATAACATAGCCAAAGCGCTTTCGGATATTATCATGTCCTTTATTAGTGGCGAAGTAAAATAAAGTGCGAACCAGTTCCTGAATATATGCCATATCCGCCAGGTAAAACTTACATATCAACTACATACAAATTACATCAATTCATATATTTTTAATCTTTTAAAAACAACGAGATAAAATGAATAATCATAAAAACGCTCATTCTAATGTTTCATTTAATCGTATGAGTTCAGATAAATATAAGTTTAATAACAATTTCAAAAGTCAGTCAGGGGTGAATGTTATCCCCCTTTTATCTCCCGATAATAACTTCAAATTCTACATTGGTAGTACTAAATGAACTGTCACTATTCGTTTAGCGGAATATGCTCGCAATGTTAACAAGAAAGATCAATCATGCTTAAAGCATTGATTATGAAACACTTTCCAACTTTAAGGCAATTTTATTAAAACATGTCTAAAATGCAATACATTCCTCGGTAATATTTTAGAACTTATCACAATACTACATTAATTTATTATATTTGAAAACTTAAACCTTCATAGAAAAAAATGAACTTCATTTAAATGACTGCATTGAAATATAAATTGCCTGGTTTAAACATCTCTAAAATGTGATACATTCCTCAGAAATATTTTTAAAATTATCATAATACTACGATAATTTATTATATTTGAAAACTTCATAAAAAATAACTGAAATTCATTCAAATGACGTCGTAGAAAAAATAACACGCCTGGCTCTCTCTATAAAAGCAGCATTTCATTCATAAACAATTTCCCATTCATTTCATTCATCACAATACTATAATAATTTACTTTATTTAAAATTAACACCATGGAGCTACAAGTAATTAAACTCTATGCTTAAAACTTCATTTAAAATCAATGAATATTTCATTCATATCGGCTATGCAGACTCCATGAACTAAATGATATTGTGTTAAAGAAATACAGCAATTCTAATACAACTCATTCTACATATTTTGCTGTTTACATTTCACATAGGTGAAAAATAGGCTTCGTTGTAGAAATAATCAAATTTGGATGAGCATTTAAACTCAAATTTATTGTAATTGCGTTGTTTCAGTATGTAGATGCACATAATTTAACCAAAACGAAAGTAGTTTTAGGACGGATACAACGCTCAATATGAATTAAAAAGAACTTTCAAAATCAGGATTTTGAGACAAGATGGATGACATACATCATTTTGAAGTGGATCACGTGATCTTTTCATGTCGTGGTCACGTGATCGCTTCATATAAGAGGTGTTATTAATATTTTAATTTTTATTTAAAAAACTACTATTTAATTGAATTGGTTTTTCCCTATATTAAATAACTTTTAATTAAAAAACTACTTAATATATTTCGCTGAATTTTTTTTATATATTTTATGAAACAATTTAAATATTACCTAAAATTTTCGAAGCAATTTAGGAATTTTAAATCCGCTTACAAAATGTTTGAAAAATTAGGTCCCATAGGACTCAACGTATTTCATTTTTTCCACCCGGGTTCAATTCAAAACTAATTGGGTGATATTACTAATTTATATTCCCATAGATCCTACACACCGCCTGAATAACATACTAAAATATCATTTTGATTAAGTCATTTTTACGGCAGTTATCGTGCTAACGGACAGACAGACAGACAGAATAAACAAAGTCATAAACACTTTTCAACTTTGTTGTAAAGTATTAACAAGAAAGACCAATCATGCTTAAAGCATTGATTATGAAACACTTTCCAACTTCAATGCAATTTTATTTAAACATCTCTTAAATGCAATACATTCATCGGTAACATTTTAAAACTTATCACAATACTACATTAATTTATTATATTTGAAAACTTAAACCTTCATCGAAAAAAATGAACTTCATTAAAATAACGTCATTGAATTATAAATTGCCTAGTTTGAACATCTCTAAAATGCGATACATTCCTCGGAAATATTTTTAAAACTATCATAATACTACGATAATTTATTATATTTGAAAACTTCTTCGAAAACAATTGAAATTCACTCAAATGACGTCACAGAAAAAATAACACGTCTGGATCTCTCTATAAAAACAGCATTTCATTCATAACATTTTCCCATTCATGTCATTCGTCAGAATACGATAATAATTTATTTTATTTAAAAACTAAGACCATGGAGTTTCACGCAATTAAACTCTGTGCGTAAAATTGCATCGAAAAAAATCATCCTTCTGTTTGTAAAATCAATAAATATTTGATTCATATCAGCTATGCAGACTGCATGAACTAAATGATTTTGTGTTAAAGAAATAGAGCAATTCTAATACAACTCATTCTACATATTTTGCTGTTTACATTTTACATAGGTGAAAAATAGACTTCGTTATAGAAATAATCAAATTTGGATGAGCATTTAAACTCAAATATATTGTAATTGCGTTGTTTCAGTATGTCGATGCATATAATTTATGCAAAAATAAAGTGATTTTAGGACGGATACAATACTCAATATCAATTAAAAAGAACTTTAAAAATCACGATTTTGAGACAAAATGGATGCCATATATCATTTTGAAGTAGGTCACGTGATCGTTTCATATCATGGTCACGTGATCGCTTTATATAAGAGGTGTTATTATTATTTTAACTTTTATTTTAAATACTACTGAATATATTTCGCTGAATATTTTTTTATATATTATATGGAACAATTTAAATATTACCTAAAATTTACGAAGCAATTAGTGAATTTTAAATCCGCTTAAAAAATGTTTGAAAAATTAGGTCCCATAGGGCTCAATGTATTTCATTTTTTCAACCCGGGTTCAATCCAAAACTAATTGGGTGATATTATTGATTTATATTCCCATAGGTCCTACTGACCGTCTGAACAACATACTAAAGTTTCATTTTGATTAAGTCATTTTTACGGCAGTTATCGTGCTAACGGACAGACAGACAGACAGACAGACGGAATGAACCAAAGTTGAAAAGTCATAAACACTTTTCAACTTTGCTGTAAAGTGTTAAAAATGGTAAACCATCCACCGCTCTTGCCCCGTATGTTATTAACGATAATTTTTAGCTTATATTTGAAAAAGAAAATTATTTTAATTAGCTGCAATAACCCCTCCCACAATAGTTTACTTTATGAATCCCTTTTTATTAACACTTTACAACAAAGTTGAAAAGTGTTTATGACTTTGTTCATTCTGTCTGTCTGCCTGTCTGTCTGTCTGTCTGTCTGTCCGTTAGCACGATAACTGCCGTAAAAATGACTTAATCAAAATGAAATTTTTGTATGTTTTTCAGACGGTCTGTAGGACCTATAGGAATATAAATGAATAATATCACCCAATTAGTTTTGGATTGAACCCGGGCTGAAAAAATGAAAAAGATTGAGCCCTATGGGACATAATTTTTCAAACATTTTTTAAGCGGATTTAAATTTCACAAATTGCTTCGAAAATTTTAGGTAATATTCAAATTGTTCCATTAAACATATAAAAAAATTTCAGCGATATATATTCAGTAGTTTTTTAAATAAAAATTAAAATAGTAATTACACCTCTTATATGAAGCGATCATGTCACCATGATATGAAAAGATCACGGGACCCACTTCAAAATGATATATGGCATCCATCTTGTCTCAAAATTGTGATTTTTAAAGTTCTTTTTAATTCATATTGAGTGTTGTATCCGTCCTAAAACCACTTTATTTTTGCCTAATTCTGTGCGTCTACATACTGAAACAACGCAATTACAATATATTTGAGTTTAAATGCACATCCAAATTTGATTATTTCTACAACGAAGCCTATTTCTCACTTATGTAAAATGTAAGCAGCAAAATATATAGAATGAGTTGTATTAGAATTGCTGTATTTCTTTAACACAAAATTATTTAGCTCGTGGAGTCTGCATAGCTGATATGAATGAAATATTCATTGATTTTATAAAGAGAAGAACAATTTTTTCCAATGAAGTTTTAAGCATAGAGTTTAATTGCTTGTAGCTCCATGGTGTTAATTTTAAATGAAGTAAATTATTATAGTATTGTGATGAATGAAATGAATGGGAAATTGTTTATTAATGAAATGCTGCTTTAATAGAGAGAGCCAGGCGTGTTATTTTTTCTATGACGTCATTTGAATGAATTTCAGTTGTTTTCGATGAAATTTTCAAATATAATAAATTATCGTAGTAATATGATAATTCTAAAATCATTTCCAAGGAATGTATCGCATTTTAGAGAATGTTTAAACCAGGCAATTTATATTTCAATGCCGTCACTTGAATGAAGTTCATTTTTTTCTATGAAGGTTTGAGTTTTCAAATATAATAAATTTATCTAGTATTGTGATAAGTTTTAAAATATTACCGAGGAATGTATTGCAATTTAGACATGTTTAAATAAAATTGCATTGAAGTTGGAAAGTGTTTCATAATCAATGCTTTAAGCGTAATTGATCTTTCTTGACTCTCTGTGCGTCAAGCGTTTACATGATTTTCTAAAAATTCAATAGCTGATGCTTTACAATTTTGTCGACATTCATGTTGGTTATTAAGCTCTATTTCTTTTTATAATCTGCTTTTTTCTGATTATTTATTTTATCTCGTGGTTTTTTAAAAGTTTAAAAATATATAAATTGTATGTAATTTTTATATAGTTGATATATGTAAATTTTGCCTGGCGGGTATGGCCTACATTAGGCACTGCTTCGCACTTTATTTTAAATCGCCACTGATGAAGGGCATGAGAATGTCCAAAAGCGCTTCGGCTATGTGATTGCGTACGCCATAATAAGGTGATTTTAATAAATGATTTTTGAACCACTTATTTGATAGGAGGTTTATTTGAGAGTTAATTTGTTGACGTTTTTACCATGCTGTTTATATGAAATTAGCACAGTCAAATAAAATCGGATAGGATTACTTCAAAGATTGATTGTCGAAGGATAATAATCATAGGATGATTGATTTTTCGAGTAAACTAACCAGAAGAATGCTTTCGATCACAAAAGATATAAAAAATAATGATGTTGGAAACTGCTATGAATATATATATATTTTTTTAAACAAATTATATCATTTGTAGGACGCTAATAAGCGTTGTTCTTGAGATATTACACTATTGTATTTAACATAGAAGCAACTATGAAAAAGTACACTATTGAAAATATCTAAAGTAGTATTACTATGACCTTCTGATTTTACCCAAGTCAAAGAGGTATGTACAAGCAACTATTGTTATTTAAAAGTTAGATCATTTGACCTTGCAAACAAATTTGGAAAATCCATAACGCTTTAAATTATAAAAAAAATTCTGAGCACAAACGCCATTCCAATGTATGTTTATTCGCATGATAAAGTGTTAATAGTCTGAAATGTACATTCTATTTACTATTGGGAAATTGAAATTTGGATTTTACTTCAAATTTATTTAAACGAAAATTGGAGGTAGCCCTTAATAAGAAAGGCAAGAAAGATCAACCATGCATAAAGCATTGATTATGAAATAATGTAATACAATGTATCGTATCTCTAAAATGCCATACATTTAGCGGTGATATTTTGTAATTATCATAAAGCTATAATAATTTATTTTACTTGAAAACATAAAAATTCTTCGAAAAAAATGAACTTTATTCAAATGACGTCATCGAAATGTCAATGATCTGTCAATGATCTCGATATAAAAGCAATGAATATTTCATTCATACACTTTTTTTCCAGACTCCAGAGTAAATAATTTTGACTGAAAAACATTCAGCAATTCTTATACAAGTCATCTTACAATCACTTGTTTACATTCTGCATCCATTAAAATTAGGCTTCGTTGAAAAAATAACTAGAGTTTGAAGACCATTTAAATTCAAACATATTTTGATTGCGTTAGCGCAATATAGATGCATAGAAAATGCAAAATATAAAGCGGTTATAGGATGAATGTAAAATTAAATATATATTTAAAAAAACTTTAAAAATCACGATTTTTACTCTGTGAAAAAAAGATGAATGCCATATTTTATTTTGAAGTGATTTAAGTGATATCTTTATATTATATGGGTGGAATTATTATTTTAATTTTTATTTAAAAAACTACCGAACATAATCTGAAGAAATGTTTTTTATATGTATTTTATGGGATAATTTGAATATTTCCTAAAGTTTTCGAAGCAATTTATGTATTTTAACTTCTGTAAAAATGTTTGAAAAATTAGATCCTATAGAGTTCAATGCATTTCATTTTTTCAACCCGGGTTCAATCCAAAACTAATTGGGTGATATTATTCATTTACATTCCCATATGTGCCACACACCGTCTCAACAACATATTCAAATTCCATTTTGACAAAGTCATTTTTAGGGCAGTTTTTGTGAAAACGAGCAGACAGACAGATTGACCAAAGTCAAAAACCATTTTTAACTATGTTGTAAACTGTTAAAAATGAGGCAGATATGATTAAAGTTATGTATCTCAATAACTACTAAATAAACAAACGAAATTCTACGCACCTATGCTTTGGACAATGATGAATTGACTATCGTGGATGTTTTTAAGATTTTAATTCATAAATTATTCAAATATGAATTTCATAATTAATTATTTTAAGAACGTAGCAACTTTCCGCCCCTAAAAACCATGGCTGATGTATCTTCAGCTTGTCGCAACGGTTTCCAGCTGGACACGACCGACCGAGAAAGTCTAACTTTCTCGAATTTTCACAACCCAGGTTCGAAACACACCTCCCGTCAGTGGGTGAAACCCAACTGATGACCTGCGAAACAAACCCAAAATAAACAGATTAAACCCTTACCTTGAAGGTCTCAACAGCAGCTGAAAATATTAAAATCACACACTAATTCAACACAAATAAATACTCTTAATTTCGTTTAAATTATCATTTATTTAAGGCCAAAGTGTAAGGAGTTAACACATATTACAAATGCTGATTCTCATTCAGCTCAACTACCACTGGACCGCACTTCACTAAATATCATCGGCTCTTTGCCGGAATTAAATATTCATTTTAAATATTTGTTAGCATTATTATATTTCAAAATACTCATTTTTGGTGGCATGGTATGGTCGACCCAGGGAGGCACACATTCGAGGCAATCGAAGAATTCAATTAAACATTATTGAATTAATTTATATTTCACATTAGATGCAATAATTCTTAAGTGTAATAAATAGATGCTAATAAATTAAGTAGATATATACAATTTTAGATGGCAGCTGAAATCATTGGCGAAGAGTTCCTCGGAATCGATACTCAAGTCCAGTCGACTGCCCAACGGCACGTCTAAACAGTAAACTCTTACCTCACAAAATCTTGAAGGACTCATGGTTGAGGAAGTGCAGGCTTCCACCGGCAAATCCCTCGGGGCGAACGTTGCTCCGCTCCAGCAAGAACAGCAGAGCCGCAATTTCCGGAAAGGTGCCGGATCAGGCTTACCAAGGGTCCAGTATCATTATTTGCTTCATCAGGTCCCTATGCTTGACAAGAAACATGAGGTCATTTTCTCCAATATCTACACGGCGGTCGACGGTCGGCGAGGGCACGACATCGGCAGGTCTTAGCAGTGGCGACGGTGGCTGCACTCCCAACCTACGACTACGGGAATCCCAACATTGTAATTGGGCTTCGAGCCGAACGTGGGCTCGAAGGATGTTGGAGATGAGAGTGCGCACCCAGGTCACAATTCACACCTCTTTTAAGCATTCCGGGCGGTTCCAGAGCCCAGCCAATTTAAAACCACAAAGGGCTAACACCTTCACCACTCCTCCAATCGAAATTTACTTTCATTCAAAAATCATCCATGGTCCAGCCCATCCAACGACATTCAGCAAGGTACGTGCATCTTCACGTGAAATCCAGCACAAGGTTGCGTCACCCAAGGAGCAGAAAAAAAGAAGACTTCTGTCTCCGCCAGCAAAACACGGGTGACCATGAACTAACGGCCGCTGTTCCTCGAGCGTGTGGAAGATTATTATTTTATGAAAGGAAAATCGCCACAATTACTGAACAGAATTAAAATGCATTTAAGATATACAATATATACACATATGACATGAGGTTTCCGGGTCACAATTTAAATAAATATAAATATAGAAGTAAGAAATAAAGTAAATTTACAATTTTGTACACAAGTGAGGAATTTCGTCACGACAAGCTGGAATTTACAAGTGATGGTACAATACGCAATTTTTGGAGTCAGCCCTCAATAAAATTATGAACTTGATATATTTATGTAATCTAATCATGAAGCTTAAAAAATAATACTAAGAGCTTCCATTTGGTGTGATAGCATTCGAGGAAAAATTTTAAAAGTGCACTTTTTAACAATTTTTGTTCAGATCTTTTTTTCTCAGACAGCTGAGGTTCTGTGGAAACTTCGCGAAAACCATTTTGAAATTTCATAACATTTTTGGAGGAATTTTACAACTTATTTTATATCTTTATATAAAGACAGTCAAAGATAAAGGAGACGGGGAGATACGAAAAGGGCGAATTGGTGAAAATGTGAACAGAAATGGATATATAACAAGAAATGATTGAACAAGTGCAAATACCTCATAATCTGACAAACATTGGTCCTCAGTATATTACACCCATTGGTTCCACAACTATTTGTAAAGAAAGTGTGGTGCAAAGTAAAACAGAACGTTGGAGTTTATTTCATTTATAAATAACAAGAAAGATCAATCATGTATAAAGCATTGATTATAAAACATTTTCCAACTGAAATGTAATTTTATATAAACATCTCTGAAGCTCCCTATAATAATTTTACAATAAATAATTTTACAATAAAGAAATTCAGAAATTCTAATACTACTCATCTTACAACTTGATGTGTTTACATTCTCTATTAGTGAAAATTAGGCTCCGTTGTAAAATATTCCGGAATTGATGATCATTCAAACACAACTATATAGTAATTGCGTTGTTTCATAATATAGATGCACAGACATTAAGCAAAAACAAAGCAGTTTTAGGACGGATACAACACTAAATATAAATTAAAAAGAACATTAAAAATCCCTATTTTGACATAAGATGGATGACATTAATCATCTAAACTCAAATATATTGTAATTGCGCTATTTCAGAATATAGATACACAGAAAATAAGCAAAAATAAAGCGGTTTTAAGACGGATAGAGCACTAAATATAAACATATATATTGACACCTAAATATTGACAACTAAATATTGACACATGATGGGTGCCATATTTTATTTTGAAATGGGTTACGTGATCTCTTCATATGATATGGGTTGTTGTTGTTGTTGTTGAGACCCAGACCGTCCGACCTACCAGAAAGGTGTAAGGTAACTGTTTGGACGGCCGGGAAGTTCCACCCAATTTAGACCGAAACCCAGTGGGGGAGGCATCCACAGGGACCGTACCCTCCTTCCCCTACCACCAACCTCTCGGAAGGACTCGGACCCATATGTTTAACGTGATCATACTCCGCATGAACACGGAGGCAGTTGTGGCAGCGTGCAAATTCAGCGCGCAAACCAGAGGCCCGAAATGTGGCAACAGCACGCGTGTTCCCAATTGGTCAACCCCCCAAGTACTAACCGCTCCCGATGCTCCATGACTTCGGTGATGCTCCATGACTTCGGTAGAACCGGTGTTTTCAGCACGGTAGGACCGTTGGCCTCATATGATATGGGTGTAATTATTCTTTTAATTTTTATTTAAAATACCACCGATTGCTGATACTTTTTGTATTTTTATGGAATATTTCCATATCATAAATTTGAATATTTCCTAAAACTTTCTGAGCAATTTATGAATTTTAAATTCGCTTTAAAAATATCTGAAAAATTAGTCCCATAGGGTTAAATGTATTTCATTTTTTACACTCGTGTTCAATCCAAAACCAATTGGGTGATATTAGTCATTCATATTCCAATAGGTCTCACAGACCGTCTGAACAACATATTTAAATTTCATTTTGATAAAGTCATTTTTACGGCTGTTTTCCTGCGAACGGACAGACAGACTCAATGAACGAAGTCATACACACTTTTCAATTATGTTGTAAAGTGTTAATAAATAACTTTGGGTAATTGTTATTCTTAATATCATGATCGTGAATTGCATATTCGTACATTGCATACCTTGGCCGCAGTAACCCACCATTATTTCTTTTGCACGAGTTCCTAAAATATAATCATTAATTACAACACTACACATTAAATTCCACATTTTAACTTATAAAATAACTATTATTTATTAACACATATTATTGTTAAGATTAAATTACATTAACTTTATGTAACTCTTAAGGAGGAGAAAATGAGTGTGAGACCAGGCTTTATATTTAATCCAAAATCTTATATTCGATTTATTATACACGCAGCATGGCACATATTACTGTTTGTCATGGACACTAAAACGAAATCTTGGACATTCATTGCCTGAATATCCACAGTACTGTACAGTCATTCTTGATGATTGATCTTTCTTACTTCGGGACTCTCATTTTTATAAAGCACACTCTTGGACATTCAAGACTCCAATTCTACTACAAAACGCACATTTCGCGTCTTGAATTTTAATTGTCGAATTGCCACGCCAACTTGAACATCCCTAGCCTGAATATATATTGAATTCTCTCCGTGTTGCTACATCATTTCTCCTGAGGTCCAGATACGCTCCCTGCATCTCTATTTGTTATTCCTCAGTGCGATGTAGCAATTATACATCATTGGCTACTTTATTATACAATTATGCTTTGTTTAAGCTTTGGCCCTAAGGATATTCTTACCTCAATCACAATAAATTTAGTTCAATTTATTTGAACTACATTTATTGGTGCCATGACCTCCCAAGCCAATACTGTCATATAATGACGGCTACAAGTCTGCGCGTTTGTTTCGTTGTACATATCGTAAATCTTAAAACTGCAAATTTGTCTACCAGTTTCACAGAAATAATGAGAATACCAGCAATGATGTATGGAAATGTACCTGTGTATCAATACATTACTAAAAGGAAAAGTTATTTCGCGCATGCATAATAGCAATATAGGCGATTTGGGAATTAGCGAAGTAAGATTCGTAACTGTATTTAAGTAGCGAAGGCTTATTTAGGAACCTGGAAATACCGGGTAATATACTCTAGCATAACATAATAATTATTTTAATCCACTGATTATTTCGGAATGCAAATTGAAAAGATTTCAAGACCCATTTAATATTAGAAGCATTACTACAGTTTAAGCACTCATGACTAACTCATTAAGGGTTAAGAAAAATAAATGAATTATGTATGAAATGTAAATGTAGATATTATAATTTTAAGAATTCGTAATTTAAAATGGAAGTTGGCCTTAGAATATATATATATATATATATATATATATATATATATATATTTGACCGGTTGTGCATGAACAGCGGAATATTAAAATCAATCCAAATTATTCTGCTGAATAAGCAGACACGAACTTATCCCTATCATTTCACATTGATTTACTTGGTAAAAATTAAGTCAAAAAATTAAAACTGCATAAAATTTCATCCACTATGCGTTCTATTACTTTGCATTTCTGGAGGAAGCATCAAAACTGCGTACATATAAAAAAATTTAATTCTATCAAATGCCTCCTTAACGTTACTTTTTTCAAACTCAATGCATCAGAATGTACTTATTTACGATACTTGGAATTTATGTTAAGTGGACTATGGAGGCACACACCATTTACGAGGAGAAGCGAGGGTATAGAGTTTTATACAACAGGGGATATTTTGAAAACTGCATAGATTTCGAACAGGCACATACAGTTCAATTTACAGATTTATTTGATATTCGAATACAAAAAAAAATATATGCATGCATGGATAACAGAAAGAATTGTATCAAATCAAATATAGACGATAAATATAATATGGCTGAATCAAATAAATAAATACTTTGCTGATATTGTGCAAAAATCTGTCTGGAGGAAACGTATATATTTTCGTACTAGTGCATTATTTTAATGCTTACATTTAAGCTTGTCCTGCACCGGAAGGAACACGTTTAGAAATCTGGTTTCAACCTTATTTTAATAGCTTTTATTTTGTTGTATAATGTAAAACGCTTAGTATCAAAAATTATCGCCCGTATCGAAAGTTCGGCTTTGACAGTGAAAAGTTTGAGAAACGCATTTAAGTGCTAATGAAATAATAATGCAACATACAGCGGTTTTGAGGATAATCTAGATTCCCTCCGTCAGTGCAAGAGATCCCAACAAACCAGAAGTTAAAAAGACAAAATGAGAATATATTCCTTCTGTTTCACTTCGGGTTTGTTCATAATCTTGCAATATTGAAGGAATTCCGGCGTATCTTCGAATAATCTCTTATTTTGCACAATTATGCTACCATCTACACTACTCCAGGCGTTTAATAAAATACTCAAATTACATTACATGACGGTGAGTCGTAGAAAAAAATATATTTGTTAATCACCAGTAGCATTTGTTTGATTTCAGAGTATATTTTTATTTATGAAATAGATACAATTTAAAAAAATCTGATGTCGGCAACACATGACTTTCCTTATATAATGCAATGAATTTACTATTTTTACAACATAAAATAGGTTTTTCTTATGGTAGCTATTTATATTCTTTCCAAGAAATTGAATTTTCGTCAATTAGTCGTCATTTTCACAGATTTAGTGTCATTTTTTATCCATCTGGCGAAATTTCCGTTAATTTGGCAACATTTAAAAAGTCGCCAAGTTGGCGACATTCCGCCAAATTTGGCGCCAAAATCTCGCTAAGCGTTATGGACGGAGAAATAAGTTATTCTTATAGCAGATAAATAACTATTGACGTTCAAATACAAAAGTATTACTCAAAGTATCTTTTCTCATGAATGGAACGAGGTTGATCCACGAGAATGATGTCACCCAATTTATCGCATGATATGACATATGAAAAGTGAACATGTGTCTCATCAGTTAATATATTTTTTTTAATTTATTGGATTTTTTCATAAATTTATTTTAAAAATGTGCAGTATCTCGAGAACGGTTCATGCTAGCGTTCTAAAGTTTATACCAATCGTTTTCTAAGGAAAAATTACATAAGAAATGTCTATTTGCGTAACTTTATTAATGGTTTTGATTTATTGATGATTTTTTCAAAATTTCACTCGACACATTAAGGGATTCTGAACATTCGATTATGTTTAAAAACTATTGCCTTCCAGTATTCACGGATTGTGATTTTTGTACTAAATTTCGTTCCAATCGGGCCATTTGTTCATCAGTTATCGTCTCCACAGGCTCACTGACACACACACACACACACAGACACAGACATCACCTCAAAAATGCTTGATTGGTGATCAGGGTTGCTGAAACGTGCTCTTCCATCGAAAATTCGAATTCGAATTTTCGACCCCTTCACAATACTTTCCTTATACATTATGTATACAAGGAAAGTAATATTTGATTTTATTTAAAATTAAGAAATTTTATAAATTATATGTTTCTTTAAGATCTGACGATACCAACCAATTTTCAAGTTTTACTAAATATGTTATCCCATGAGAGTATTGCATATGGAAAACCAACTAATTTAGCGATTCTTAAAATTATTTTATTTTACGTAAGATTGTAATATCTTTATTCGAAAAAAATGTCTTATATCTCGAGAACGGTTTACACCATTGTTCATTTTTTTCAGTGTCACTTTTTATGATAAATTATGTATAAAATGAATGGTTTTTAAACATGATTGTCTGTTTTAATGCTTTAAAATTTAAAAACAAAACATGGGAGGGAGGGGATTTAATGATGAAAGTTCGACAACATTTGTAATTATGGGGTTGAAGAAGTATTCACATATTGTGGTAAGCGTACAAAATTTCATTCAACTTGCTTTCATAACTATTGAGATATTGATCTCTCTCTCTCTATCTATCTATCTATCTATCTATCTCACACTCTCGCTCTTACTCTCACTCACACACATACACACACTCGCCGCTTCAAAAATGTTTGATACACCTTCAGAGATGCTCAATATGTATAAATCCGACTAAAACTCTATTTTGAATTTTCGATCACATCATCATACTTTCTCCATATCCTATATTATGTACTGAATTAATTTTAATAAAAAATATTATCAAGTTAAAAAAAAAGCAAAGTAAATATCATTGTATGTTGCGGCAGCTATTTGGAGTGTCATATATGTGTTTATCACTTATTTAAAGGGCATATCTCTAGAGTAAAGCTGACTGTTATTTAGAGTTGTCCACTACTTAACAGTGTTCGTTAGCAGAAGTTTCATTATTTTTCTTTTAAATTGTTCATTATATTATTCTGAAATAATATTTTTTGTAATCATTATTTTGTATTAACTGTTCGCTTTTATATTATTAGAAATGATTAATTGAAGCATAAGTCTATTATATTAAAAATTAGCCGCAGCCGCTGCTTGAAAAATTTTGCGTTAATCAAGATTCTTTGCATCTCACAGCAAAAACTATAGCATATAAAATATGAAATTTGGTAGAAAAAGATCTGTAGAAAAATCTTTGGGGAATACGCTGGCATAAACCGGTTTTCGATATTGTAGTTTAAGCGATATTTTATTGTCAAAGCCGAAGACAAAATATCCGAGTTGCGAGTTCACGTCCTGGATGGACTAAGGATATCAAGACCACGAAAGCTTGCATGCAGGTCTCTATAAAGGTGACTTTTTTCACGGAGCCCATTTCTTTAATTATGATGTAGTTTTCGAGATATTTTTATGCACTTCTGAAATTATTTCTTTTTTCGTATTGGCACGGCTAGCGATTTTTCTATCTCGTCTCGTAAAAACTAGAGCATGCAAAAATATCATATTTGGTATATTTATAAAGACATGATAGGGCAACACGATGAAATAAACCGTTTACCGATTATAAAAAATCTGATGTGGACAACACATGACTTTCCTTATATAATGCAATGAATTTACTACTTTTACAGTTAAAATAAATATTATTCTTACAGTAGACACTTATATTCTTTCCAAGATATTGAATTTTCGACAATTATTCGTCATTTTCATTGATTTAGCGTGAAATTATTCCATTTGGCGAGATTTTCATTAATTTGACAACATTTCAAAAAGTTGCCAAGTTGGCGACATTCCGCCAAATTCGTCGCCAAAATCTCGCCAAACTTTACTGACGGAGGAATAAGTTATTCTTATAGCAGATAAATGACTATTGGCGTTCAAATAGAAAGTATTACTCGAAGTACCTTTTCTCATGAATGGAACGAGCTAGTTCCACGAGAATGATGTCACCAAATTTATCGCATTAAAAGTAAACATGTTTCTCAATAGGAAATATATTTTTTGTATTTTATATTACTTTTTGATATTTTTTTGAAAAATGTGCAATATCTCAAGAACAGTTCATGTTAGCGTTCTAAAATTTATGTTAATCGTTTTCCAATGAAAAATTACATAAGAAATGTCTATTTCCGTAACTTTATTAGCGGTTTTGATTTTTTGACGATTTTTTCAAAATTTCACTCAAAAATTTAGGAGGGTTCTGAACTTTCGATTACGTTTAAAAACAATAAGCTTCCAGTGTTTACGGTATGTACTTTTTTTTTCCAAATTTCGTTCACTTTTTTCGTTCAAACACTTAGCGGTTTTGATTTTTTGACGATATTTTCAAAATTTCACTCAAAAATTTAGTAGGGTTCTGAACTTTCGATTACGTTTAAAAACAATAAGCTTCCAGTGTTTACGGTATGTACTTTTTTTTACAAATTTCGTTCGAATCGGCCCATTCGTTCGTCAGTTATCGTCTCCACAGACTCACTGACACACACACACACACACACACACACACATACTTTCACACACACACACACAGACATCACTTCAAAAATGTTTTATTTGTGATCAGAGATGCTTGAAACGTGCTCTCCCGTCGAAAACTCGAATTCGAATTTTCGACCCCGTCACGATACTTTCCTTATACATTATGTATATAAGGAAAGTAACTAGTTTGGCGCGAAATAGCTCGCAATGCGAGCTCTGTAGCAAGGAATTCAGTTTTTAGATTCCCTGGGCTGAAAAAAATCCTTGTTTTTACCTCCTGTGGAAAATGGGTAAGGATAGAAAAAATAGTAGAATTTTTAATAGATATAGGTATGAAGCAAGCTCTGCCAGCGTAGCGGGTAGGAGTAGAAGGGGGTTGGCGAATCGTAACGATCAGGAGGCAGAGCTCCCTAGTTCTGTAAACACTTATAACACAGTGAACATAAATACCGCTTATCCGTTAATAAGAATACCAATAATATTGAAATTGGCAATCATGAAATGAAAACAAAAATCCTCATTTTAAAGCCAAATGGTGCATTGTGTAGTAATGTAGCCATGTGCATCTTGACTGAAGAAGAAAGTTTAAGCATCACATAAAACAAAGTTCCCATGTGGTGTTCAATATAATGGTACAAACATGTGTCGTTTAGAAATATGCAGGAAGCGTATGGGATGGTTGTCATGTGTATTGCAGTCGTTTTCCACTTTGGCCAGATCAAATAAAACAGCAAGAACATAAAGAATTCTTATAACAGTTTAAGCTTCAGGGTTCGTACAAAAATCGAATTTCTGTAAATGAAATTTCCGGTTGAGGACTTACAGCTCTGTAAGTTTATAAGTTGCAGAGCTGCAAGTATACGTGCCAGACCCGCTCTGTGTATTTGGAGGACTAAAAAATAGGTCTCTTTAGAACAATTTTTTGATGCAGAGAGCATGGACCTGTGTGTGGAAATTTTCAACAATTAAGGTGCACAAATAGGATATGGGCTATTCAGCCATCGTTGTTGAAAGGATGGAATGGAAATTTCGGGGAGGTGTCTCGAAACCCTCGCTGTTCACTTTTAGAACTAGAAAAGAAGTTAATTTAGTCTGGTATCATGTCTCTGCGACGTTTTACCAGCTGTTCCTGATAGGCCACATAGAAAACTGTCTGAAGGTAACAATGGGGAGTAATGGCGAACGGTGGATGTGAAAAAGAGACAGGGGACATGTTTCTGGATCTGGACTCTCCGATGAATAGGGATAGAAAAAATGGTGATGGGACTCTTGGAGTGCGGTTTGATGTTTATCTTTATGTTATGATAGAAAATATGTATGTTTTGTAAATACATTAAATACTATTTTGTGGAATTTCTTATAGTCCGAGTAGTAAATTGATGACAAAGTAGAGAGTGGAGCATTAATAGTTCTTAGAAAACGAATCCTCGTATTCTCAAGTTGACACTTATGCACAAAAGCAGACTCCACTCTTGAAAACTTATATTAAGGAAATGTTTTATAATGTCCCCAATTATTAGTTGAAATTCATTAATTATATCTCAGATAATTTTAGTTGTATGCAATTCTATGTTTTTATTTGATTAATTGAGCAAAGGAAAATACTTTTATAGTTGGAATTTTTTTAAGTGGGCCTGTATAAATTTATAGTTTGCACTTTTTACTAAAATATGTTACATGAACAAAATATACATATGATGATAGTCTACCTTAATTAAAATATTTATTGTATTTGAAACATGAGTCTATGACTAATCGTTGAAGATACATTTAATCGTGCAATTTTCTTTAAGCACTCTGCATATTATTTTTAGAAACTTTACATACAAAGCTTAATTTTAAATAAACATTTTTGGCTGTAGAAAATATGCTATTATGATGGTACCGATAATTGTCATTGCTGTCTTTGGGAAATATCGGTTTTAACATTTTAAATATTGAACTATAAGAATATTTATTATGTTAATTACTAAACATCAATTTTAGTTCCAGTTTATTTCGCACAAAGTATTCACACATAGAATTTCGTGGCGATACTTGTATTAGTTCTCAAGTTTCCATATTCATGACACACAAACACATACATATTACATACCTATAAATACATACCCACGCACATACACATAAACACACATACATACACATAAACACATACATACATACACATACATATAGAAACACACACAGAAAAAAACTTTCAATAAAGGGATTTATAAGAAGGGTTTATAAGTCAAAATCTTGAATTCATTTTTGAAAAATAATGCATTTTTAGTACAATAGTAAGAGAAAATGCAAATCATGAAATACATGACTGAGCATCATGTATCATTAAATATACATATATGGTTCCATTTCTGAGCTTTGTTAATAACGTCGCGTTATTTATGACAATGCTGAGCATTATTCGTTTTCTCTCTGAATATCTTGTTAAATATGAATACAGTACAGATGGTTACGCAGTACACGGTGCCTTGTTAGCATTCTACAGAACTGACGCTGTATTTCATGATTAGAGGCAACACGTTATTTTCGTAAATTATTATGCTCTCATGTTCTAAGCTCATTTTAAGAGATTGATAGGCAAAGCGTGATATAGACAGTAAGTAATAGTGTAGAGACTAAAAGTTATATGTTTGAAATATATATTTAACATGTGAATTTTCTGGTATTGTATACGACAAAGTAAAAATTAGTCATTCCGCCCAAGTCGAAACTTTTGACCTTGTTTCTAAATCGCTCACCGTTCGAAGATGCAGGAATACTCCACGTTTTCCATAATTAAACATAGTTAGGGCCGAACCCTCTAAACGCCATCACAACACAATTTAACTACGGCGCATAATTATAAAACTTATATATTTTGTTGTAATTAAACACCATGTGTTGCTTCCTCGTATATTAAGAATTGCCCCATATTGATTATATCAGACTATTCACAATGACAGTGCTGAAAATTGAAACACAAGAAATTTATGAAGAAGCCGTCGTATGATGCATACGGTGTGTACACTTTATTTTTGATGGAACAGTTAAGCAGTATTATTCCCTTTTGCACTTATGTCGTGCAGCCATACACAATTTCGAAAAGCTGGATGAGACTTCATTAAGAACAGAAAGATGAAATCCTTAGTGAGTTTCCAACTCCCCTGTGGAATTTAATGCTGGATCTATATCAGTCGTCACCTAAGTTCTATCTATAGGCAGTCATTAGATATATATCTTTCAACAGAGTTTTTGAACCGGAAGTGGAGAAGAGCAGGAATCGACGAACTCCCAGTAAATCGCTCTACCATCTCCAAACGTGTTGCCAAATTCATATCAGTTGTGATCGCTATCTAGGGCCAATCTTGAGAAAATGATGTTTGAAGTAACATAAAATGTTTAATCTGTAAATGGAAAAGATCCATGAGAGGAAATCCTTAGCGAACCCCCTAACTTCTCTGAAATTATATATTGAATCTATATCAGCCATATTTAATCTATATCTATAGTAGAGACTAACTGACATATAAATGTTTCAAATAAAAATTAGTAAAACAATAATATAGTTAAAATTTTATTCACCAATAATTAATAAAAATAAAGCAGTTAAAAGATAATTGTGTCTACAAAATTCTAGAAATTTAGGCAGTGTGAGAAAATAATAGCTCAAATGAGAAGTTTCTTATCTATATAAATAAAAATGAAAATCTGTCTGTCTGTCTGTCTGTCTGTCTGTCTGTCTGTCTGTTTGTCACACCATCACGGGAGAACGGCTGAACCGAATTTGATGAAATTTTGTGGGTAGCCCAGAAATAGCCCCACTTAAAATTATATCCGTGTTTTGAGTTTCTACGACCAGTGGTTCTCGAGATATTAGTAAAACACGAAATTTTCGTTTGTCTCATCATCACGGAAAAACGGCTGAACCGAATTTAATGAAATTTGGTGAATAGCCTTGAAATATTCCCCCATAAATTTTGTCCAAGTTTCGAGTTTCTAAGACCTGGGGTTGTCGAGATATTAATGAAAAACGGAACTTTTTCCTAGGAGTTCTACTCCCTAACTCCGTGGTTTATCCAAACGAAAAGCTTGAAAATCGTTTGAAAGTGAATTAAAATTTAATCTCTGAGTTTGATGGGAGATTTTTTGCGTTAATTAGTCACTTTCTGAAAACATGAATTGTTTGAAACATGATTTAAAGGGGAAATCTATCTCCATGGTTCATGGTTTATTTAAAACACGCTTTTACGGAACAATGAGAAGTATAGAGAAATCAAAATCGTTATTTAATTTCGCAGTTTATGTTATAAGACATGACATATTTAACATGTTATAAGATTCTATCTTATATCATGTTACTCAGAAACGCAATTAAATTGAATCTATCTGTTAATTTCAATAATTATTTTTTCGATTTGAGTAATAAATAAATGGATATAAAAATATATTTTAGAAAAGAACGATTTGATTTTTCTTATAGCATTTTTGACTGGATAATATCAATTACGGTCTTCAGGTTTAAAAATTATTATTTTTGATATTTTCAAGTTATTATGCAATTATTTTATTATGACAAAAATTGTTTAAACTCATATATTGTGTGTTGTACGAGTAATCTTCTACAAATACACGTGTATATCTTTTTATCTACGAGAACATAAGTAGTACAGGTATATTGACATATGTTTTGATATATATTGGAATCAATTACGACCTTTTGGTATAAAGAGTACGGATATTATTGATGTTTTCAATTTATTATGTCATCTCTTTTATTTTGGCAAATATTTTTGAGACGCATATTGTAATACGGGTAATCTTCTACTAACACATTGGCATATTTTCTGATCTGCGACAATATAATTAGTACGGGGTTGCATATATTCATTCAATTCCTATTTTTTCTTCTGTAAATTTGCTTACAAAAGGGGGCAGGATGTTTTATTCTTCAGATCTGATCGTGAAGATAATTTTGCATAGTGAGAACATATATTCTTAAACTTCTCTTTAGGAGCAATAAATTTAATATTTTAACAGAATTTGCACATGATTGCGAACTTTAAGTTTCTTTAAATTATACAGTCCGTACGAATAACGGGTGTGCTGTTAGTGGTTAATAAATTTTAACATTTTAGGAGGATATATCATGTTGCTCGGCATCGCAATTAAATTAAATGTGTTTGTTAATGTTTTTATTATTTTTTTTCGATTTAAATAATAAATAAATGGATAAATGCATATAAAAGTATATCTTATGAATGGACGGTTTGATTTTTCTTTTAATTATATTAATTGCTGACTGCGTACATCAATTTCATTTATTTTGGCAGAGAGTTTTCAAGCTTATATCGTATTTAGCTACTAAACTCATATATTGTGTTTAGCCAATAAATTCATATAGCCGATTGTTGAAACAGAAAAAGAGTAGAGCGGGTATATCTTCTAATACAATTGTAGTGTTTTCATTTAGTATATTGAAACGGGATAAGAATGTTTCATTCAGATCTGCAAATTCAAAGTTACGAATTTGGAGGGATATCGCTAATTTGACAACTTTTCTTAAACTTTGCCAAATTGACGGAAATGTCGCCAAATTGATATAAACGACACACAAACAGCTGCCATAAACCTTCGGGTTGGTCGTGTGGCTGGGGTCTTCTACATATCAATGAAATTTTTTTTTGTTTTGTTAGAAGAGAGTACTGAAATGATGTTTGGTTAGCATTTATCTGTCAGACCAACCATCCTACTTAGTAATACATTTAGCGAATTTTTAAAATGTCACCAAATTGATAAAAATGTTTTCAAATCTATAAAAATATCTTGAAATTGATAAAATTGCGCTACATAAATGATATTAATTGTTTTTTGTTAGGGGATAGTATTGTGATGATATTTCGTCAATTTGTTGCAAAGTGGAACTGTCAGTTCTACAGTCCCACTTGGCGATAAATTAGGCGATTTTTTAAAATGTCGCTAATTTGACGAAACTGTCGCCAAATGTTCCATAGAAATATAACTATTTAGACGATATTTTTTCTACCAATTTATTTGAAGCAAATGATATCATGTCGCTTAACAACGGATTTAAATCCAATGTGTTTATGCGGCAGGCGATTTTTATTAAATCCTCTCCGATTTGAATAATGAAAATATGTATATAAAATAAATTTCATTGCCATTTCATTTTGGACTGGATAATATCAATTATACTCTTCAGGTTTAAACATTATTATTATTGATATTTTCCGGAATTATTGATTCAGGGATTATTGATATTTTTAAGTTATTACGCCATTGTTTTATTGCGGCAAAAATTGCTGACACACGCATATTGTACGTTGTACGAGTAATCTTCTAGGAATGCACGGGTATATCTTCTAACCTACGAGAATATAAGTAGTACAGGTATATTGGCATATATTTTGACATATATTGGCATATATATTGGAATCAAGTACAGTCTTCTGGTATGAAGATTAAGGGGATTAATTATATATTCAATTTATTACGTCGTCTGTTGTATTTTGCCAAAAAACATTTGTGACTCATATTGCAAAACGGGTAATCTTCTACTAATAATCGGACATTATAAGTAGTACGTGTATATCTTCCCATATAATTTTAGCACTTTAATTTTGACATATATTGGAATAAATGACTGTCTTCAGATTGAAAGATTACGGGTTTATTGGTATTTTCAATTTATACATGTAATCTACTAATACAGGTTATATTTTCTAATATTTGCGTATATAATTAGTACGGGTCCCATACAATTTTAACGCTTTTATTTTGCATATATTGATTCAATTCCATATTTTTTTTATATTTGCTTACATAAGGGGTCCAAGATGTTTTATTCTTCAGATATGTCCATGAAGATAATTTTATATAGCGAGAACAGAGATTCTTAAACTTCTTTTTAGGAGCATTATATTAAATATTTTAACATAATATTTTGATTAAACATGTCATTTAGTATACTATAAGAATTTGGGCATGATTATGAATTTCAAGTTTCTTTATATTATATACTCCGTACGAAGAACGGGTATGCTGCTAGTCTATATAAATAAAATTGAAAATCTGTCTGTCTGTCTGTCTGTCTGTTTGTCCCATCATCACGGGAGAACGGCTGAACCGAATTTGATGAAATTTTGTGGGTAGCCTAGAAATAGCCCCACTTAAAATTTAGTCTATAGTTGGAACTTCTACGACCAGTTGTTCTCGAGATATTAGTAAAAAACGAAACTTTCGTTTGTCTCATCATCACGAGAGAACGGCTGAACCGAATTTGATGAAATTTTGTGGGAGGCCTTGAAATAGCCCCCCCATAAATTTTGCCCAAGTTTCAAGTTTCTAAGACCAGGGATTGTCGAGATATTAATGAAAAACGGAACTTTTTTTATAGGAGTTCTACTCTCCAACTCCGTGGTTTATCCAAACGGAAAGGATAAAAATCGTTTGTTTAAAGCGTCAAAGGGAATTAAAACTTTATTTTTGAGTTTGATGCAGGATTTTTGCATTAAATAGTCACTATCTGAAAGCATGAATTGTTTGAAACATGAATTTAAATGGAAAAATCTACCTCCATGTTTTTTACATGTATTAACCTCCATGTATTTCACAAGCTTTTACTCAACGATTAGAAGTATAAAGAAATTAAAATGGTTATTTAATTTCGCATTTTATGAGGAAGATTCTATCTTATATCATGTTGCTCGGCAAAGGAATGGAATTAAATGTGTTTGTTAATGATTATTATTATTTTTTCTATTCGTATAATAAATAAATGGATGTAAAAATATATTTTATAAATGAACGGTTTGATTGTTCTTTTAATTATATATATTGCGGACTGCGTACATTACTTTTATTTATTTTAGCAAAGAGGTTTCAAGCTCATATATTGTGTTTAGCTAATAAACTCATAATAAATGAACGGTTTGATTGTTCTTTTAATTATATATATTGCGAACTGCTTACATCACACTTTTATTTATTTTAGCAAAGAGGTTTCAAAGCTCATATATTGTGTTTAGCTAATAAACTCATATATTGTGTTTACCCAATAAATTCATTTAGCCGATTGTTGAAGCAGAAAAAGAGTAGAACGGATGTATGTATCTTCTAATACAATTTTAGTGTTTTCATTTAGTATATATACAGACGGGATATGGATATTTTATTCTTCAGATCTGCAAATTTAGAGCTACGAATTTAGTGGAATATCTCTAAATAATTTGGCAACTTTTCTTAAACTTTACCAAATTAGAGGAAATATCTCCAAATTGATAAAAATGACCCAAATCAATGAAATTAAATTTGTTTTTTTAGAATAGAGTACTGAAATGATGTTTCTGTAGCATTTGTCGGCCAGTCCATCCATCCTACTTAGTAACGCATTTAACTAATTTTTTAATATCACTACATTGATAAAAATATTTGTAAATCCATAAAAATATCATGGAGACGAAAATGTCGCCAAACCTTCCATGAAGATCATATTATTCAGGCGACATGATTTCCATCAATTTATTTGAAGCAGATGATCTCATGTCGCTTAGCAACGGATCCAATGTGTTATGTGTCATACGATTTTTATTAAATCTAATAAAAATATGTATATAAAATAAATTTCATTGACATTGCATTTTTGACTGGATAATATCAATTACGGTCTTCAGGTTTAAACATCATTATTATTGATATTTCGGGGACAGTTGATTCAGGAATTATTGATATTTTCACATTATTATGCCATTGTTTCATTATGACGAAAATTGTTGAAACTCATATATAGTATGTTGTACAAGTAATCTTCTACAAATGCTCGGGAATATCTTCTAATCTACGAGAATATAAGTAGTACAGGTATATTGGCAAAATTTTTATATATATTGGCATATATTGGAATCAATTACGATCTTTTGGTGTTAAGATTACGGGGATTTTTGATACTTTCAATTTATTACGTCATCTTTTTTATTTTGGTAAATATTTTTTAAGACTTATATTACAATATGTTTAAGCTTCTACTAACACACTGGCATATTTTCTAATTTGCGACAATATAAGTAATACGTGGTTGCATATATTGATTCAATTTTTTTTTTTTGTGTGTGAATTTGTTTACAAAAGGGGCCAGGATATTTTATTCTTCAGATTTGCCCGTGAAGATAATTTTGCATAGTGAGAACAGATATTCTTAAATTTCTCTTTATGAGCAATAAATTTAATATTTTATCAGAATTTGCACTTGATTGCGAATTATAAGTTTTTTTATATTATATACTCCGTACGAAGGACGGGTATGCTGCTAGTACATGAATATATTTGAAAATCAACAGAATTTTTAGTGCTACTGATGGAAATAAACCGACTAAATTTGATGAAAATATATTTCTTTCGAGAGAGATGTCTCGTTCTCCGTTGAAAAGTAAAATTGTTTTTAGCAGACTCATGGTTACTGCACACAGCAATACTGTCATTTTATTTCAGCACAAATGTACTCCAGACCATTCAATAATTAAAGTATAGGGGAGATGTAATTTTTATGATGTTTACTTTTTTTTAAAAATGTACAATATATCCATTGGTAGCATCCTGTAAATTAAATCATTTGTTTATAAATAACTAACCATAATTATAATATTTTTATAATATGTTTCAGACAATTAATGTTATATATGCTTTTTTATAAATATAAATATGCAATTATTTGTTAATAATTTATATGGATTAGACTATATAATAGTAACTACTATGGATAATAAATGATAATGATTAACTGTGTTTTGGGTGAGCCCCCTCCTTCAAGACTGTGGATCTCCCCTTGAATTCCATTTCAGTCCCTCTTGAATTTCGTTTCTGGCTACGGCCCTGATGTAACTGCCCCAAATGTATAGACTGTCGTATCGGTATTTAACCCACTGTTATTTCCATAGAACTCACCAGTGTTTAAAGAAATTGTGTATTTAAATTGTTCCTCGGTATTCAGAGAGAGATTGTGAATGAAAAAAAAATATTCTCATTTAATTTTCATGTTTTATACTTTGGTATTCGTAAGCTAAATTGTATGTGTTTGTTGCACCATTTGCCTTTTCTGTCTAGACATTTTGGAATGATCGTAACTTTCCTTGGGATTTTGTTGAATATTCATTTATTGCCTGGCGCGAATTTAAAGTTTGAAATTTGTCCAATCGGAAAATCGCGACTGGGCTGTGACGTAAGCGGAATGTAGGAGCGTTATGGTTGTGTGGTGGAAATTTCGACGGAAATTTAAAAATTAAAAATGTTTCGAATCTATAAAGTAAGTGTAAAAATAAAAGTGGAGTTGTAGAAAATAAAGTAGATACATAATTTCAGTAAATCAGCGACTTCCAGTGTTCTAAATATGCTACTGTACCCACGGAATGTATAACTTTGGACTGACCATTGAATATGTCTATTAGCTTGTGTGAAATCAAAATGGATCGAATTTGGATATTATTGAAGCAGCAACGGTAAGAAGTTATCGATCGGATTATAATACTGCTAGTTTTATAAAAGTTGATTCCGTCAAGTGTTCCATGATTGACTGTTGAATGAGAGCGTGATTCCTGAGTTGATACATTATCCTTACTGTTGTCGCGTCTCTAGCCTGTAAAAGATGTCCTCTATAACTGGTTGGAAAAAAATCAAGTTCGTGTAGAATAATTTAACATGCGAACAAGACAAATAATACAAATAAAGTTCAAGAAAGTGATATACTCATTGGACACCAAGGACACCACCGGTCACTGGACACCACCAATCCACAAAGTGCAACTGGAAATGCGCCAGTAAACTATATAAATCAGTAATGAAGAATACGTATGGAACCGAAAAACAACGATACGTATGAAAAATGAGCATGGCAGCAGTGGCATATGTTGTAATGCACCATTCTTTTGAATTTAATAGTATGATGAGGATCTTAATGTTTAAATAAAATTATAAATAATTTTCCCGTCTGAGATCACATGTTTATATCCTATGGGTACTGGATATAAAGTTGTAATTACGTTACAGTTGTAAATGTTAAGTATATTTAATGAATAATTTAAATTAAAATCATGTGTAATGAATGATTTATCAAATAATAAACTTATCTTATAGTCAATGTAAATATAAAAGACCTCAGTATTCAACAATAAAATGGAACATTTGTCATAACAATTGGAACATGGGTTATAGCAGACCCACAATGGCATTAAACAAAATTTCGGTTATTTTGAGTACAAAAATTAAATGGACTTCAGATAAATAATAATAAACAAAATATGATTTCACATAATGATAGTATTGCGACAAAATTTAACCACATGGTGCTGCTCATAAAATTGATATTTCAATATCACCCTGTTTGTTTCTGATTTTGAAAACATTCCATCTGTAAATTTTGATTCCATCCAATTATTTTTATTTTTCCTGTTTATTTATTTCATGGTGTGCTTAATAACGTTCGTGAACATATATCTTTACATTGTTCAGTTGCTTAAATAATTGACCAAATTTGTTTAATGCACATGCATAGATGAGTGTTTAAATTGCTGTGTTTACATCTCATATTTTACAAAAACAAAATTAAATATGGGAACGATAGAATCCTATTCTGGACGAATTTATCAGACAAATATATATAATCGGACACTTGCATTGGATGCTTGTATCTGGAAAGAAAATACATAAAAGTAATAAATATCCTTCTGAAATTTCGATACTAGTCATTCCGATAGCCATACTCGTATTGTATTTCTCTCCCAATTTTTGACTTTGAGAAGAAATTTGACTCTTTAAAGTGTTCTCCAATAAAGCATTTCGAAAGTATTTTAACGGCTACACTGGTAGAATGTCAAATCAATTTATTCGCTTTTATTCGAGAAATGATATTGGAAAATGCAATCATTCGAATAAAGATATCTGCTTATAGCGTAGACTTTAAAAGGAAGAAAAGGTAATAGTCTCGGTAGCTCAGTGGTACAAAGGGTTTAGTGTCCCAGTATGTGAACACCTTATTCCAGCAGGGATCTTGGGAGAGCTTTATCTGCGTACTAGCCAGATAAAGCTCTCCCAATTGAGCAACTTAGACGGAATTACACGATCTTATCTTTGAAGTGGATTTTCTCATTTTCTTTCCTCTAATACCAGATCGATGCGTTAGTTGACAATTTGACGGCCCAACTTCTGCTTTTTTTAAACTTTCCTTATATACTTAATGTATAAGGAAAGTACTGTGACGGGGTCGAAAATTTGAATTTGAGTTTACGGCGGGAGGGCACGTTTCAAGCATCCCTGATCACGAATCGAACATTCTTGAAGTGATGTCTCTCTCTCTATGTGTGTGTGTGTGTGTGTGTGTGAAAGTATGTGTGTGTGCGTGTGGGGGGGTGTCAGTGAGCCTGTGAAGACTATATCTAACGAACGGAAGGAGCGATTCGAATGAACTTTGGTACAAAAATCACAATCCATGAATACTGGAAGCCTATTGTTTTAAAATACCATTGAATGTCAAGAACCTCCCTAAATTTTCGAGTGAAATTTTGTAAAAATCATAAAAAATTTAAAAACCTTTAATAAAGTTACCCAAATAGACATTTCTTATGTAATTTTTCCTTAGAAAACGATTGACATAAACTTTAGAACGCTGGCATGAACCGTTCTCGAGATATTGCATATTTTTCAAATAAATTTATAAAAAAATCCCATAAATTAAAAAAAAATATTAACTGTTAAAAAACATGTTCACTTTTCATATGTAATATCATGCGATAAATTTGGTGACATCATTCTCGTGGGTCTAACTCGTTCCATTCACTAGAAAAGATACTTTGAGTAATACTTTTATATTTGAACGCCAATAGTCATTTATCCGCTGTAAGAATAACTTATTTCTCCGTCCATAACGCTTGGCGAGATTTTGGCGACGAATTTAGCGGAATGTCTCCAACTTGGCGACATTTTTAAATGTTGTCAAATTAACAAAAATCTCTCCAAATGTATAAAAATGACGCTGAATCAATGAAAATGACGACTAATTGAAGAAAATCCAATATCTTCCAAATAATATAAGTATCTACCATAAGAATAACATTATTTTAACTGTAAAAGCAGTAAATTTATTGCATTATATAAGGAAAGTCATATGCTGCCCACATCAGATTTTGAACCTCAGGTTAACCTCTCGATGATTGTATTTTATCTTCCATGTTAGCTTCTTGCTTGGTCATTGGTCTCCCGATTTGAAATCGGTGCGCAATATCGCAGAGGCCACTAAATCCGCGCAAGTCGTTTTAGGATAACTTTCAAATTCTCCAACAACGAAACAGGGCTATCCTAGTGGATACAGCGGGAGATTTGCAGTACTCTAGCGGTAGTCCCGTACTCTATTCTGTACATTGCATAAAACTGTTCCCATGCTTACGAAGAGTATGAGCATGATAATTATATAGGTCCGAAAGCCCATATGAGAGATGATGTGATTAGAGGAAGGATGGCATGTTCCCTGTGGATACCATCACGATTGGGTTTTCATCAAAAATTTGTGGGATTTTTCCGTTGTTGAAAGAGATACGTTGGACTCGAACACGAAAGTGTCCGTCAAAAAAGATAAGTCAATCAAGAAGAAAATATAAAGCTACCACGGATGCAAAACTTCAAAATATGATAATTATTATGGAATTATCATTAGCCTTTGATAGTGTTAATATTGCTTTCGTTAGACACAGCCGAAAAGCGTAATGTTTAGTATATGTCGTTTTGATTATTTTCTAATTATATTTCTCTAATTATGAGTAGACGCTTTAAACTGAGAAACACAGACTTTTGAACCTAGGCCATTTTATCAAGAAAAATGTTTAACATTTGATGTCTTCATGATCATCATCGTACTACAGCCCTTATAGGGCCTTGATCTCCTTTAAGATTTTTGACCATTCCTTTCTATTGGCAGCTTTCCAATTATAATTGCTAATACCAAGCAATTTCAAATCCTCCTCTACCTGTTCCTTCCCCCCTGCTCCTTCCATTTAATGTCTTAGTACAATTAAAAGTTAATGTTTTGAAAGTCTGACAGATGTCCGTGAATTAGTAGGATGGTAGTAAGTGGACAGAAAAGTAATACAATTACGTCATTTTATTAAATCTGAAAAATGTTCAAGGTTAAAATACATTGTTATATGGCTTTATTTGCAATGCTAGACCTATAGGTCGGTGGTAAAGGAATGCCAGATCGACATATACCTGAGTAAAAGCAACTTACATTTACGTAGCAGTATCAAAGTGGATTTCTTGCTTACATTTAATATACATTTCAAGAAATCGATATCAGAAATGACAGGCAGGATGACCGGCGGTAAGATAAGGCCAGGTGGGCATGCAATTAAATGAAAATGACCGCCATTTACATACTACTCTCAGTATCAAAGCAGATTCATTTTAATATTTGAAACAAATTCTGAGAAATCATTATTTACAATGCTCAGCCTGTAAATCGGTGATAAGATACTGACAGATCGGCTTATAGCTGCGTGGAAATTTGTTACATTTAATATTTTGCTTACTTGTGGGACAGCTTCAATCCCAAATGCGTACCTCTCAAAAAGACAGGTATTTGACATGTCCTATCCCTGAAGATTAGTTGAATTGATATATTTCACTCTATCCTGATAATGGTAGTGAGAATAATCAAAGTTTTCCGCTAACATTAGAGATATTAAATCAAAGTAATTTAAAGTAAAATTTATGAAAAATATAGTTACACTGAAATAATTTTTATTAATCATTAACGCAACTGTTCTTGTACATAGACAGTACCTACTCTTCATATACATGAGCATCGTGTGTAAGGAAAACAATTCATATGCGCGTGAGATAAAATAGAAATCAAACATTTTTCATAATATTGAGCAAGTAAAATGGCAGTACGAACAAGTGGTAAAGCATAGGCCAGACGAAACGGCACATAAATAGACAATAACGCAGACTTTTGTTTACGAGTAATAAATGAAAATGGATCTCAGACTTAATCATATTGGGGCTCAAAATTCACTGCCGGCTAATGCTAAAAAGTCAGTAAGAGGGAAGCAATTCTGAATTGAATCAGAACAGACACAGAATCCATATGCACTGATGAGTGGGCATGCATCACCAATTAGATTTCAGGAGTTTTGAAAGGAGTTTTCTTCCCCAATCTGAGTCAATGAAATTTGCCCAACAAGAAAAAAATAAGATGGAGACGAAACAACAAGAGCCGAAAAGAGTAAAAATGTCAGAGCTGTGTAGTCACTTAAAAATTCAAAGCCAGTTATATTTCATTGAAAATTGAACATTGTGAATGGGGACCATATATCAAATTAGAAATGTAAATTTGTGAATTTTCACAAAAAAGATAAAACTGGATGATAAGATATAGGAGACATTTTTGCGAATTCCGCATAGGCTCACGATGTAATCACGGATTCTTTTCACATTGAGACATGCCATCTTTTATTTGAAACAATTAAAATAATATTTTTGAACTAAACAATTTCCATTGTCAATTTGTTTAGTATTCTTATTTTCACTGATAAAACAGCCTTTAACATGGTACGGAAAAGTGGTATAAGTCAGATTTTTTTTAATTATCATAATTGAGTTGATTTTAAAGATACAGATATGCGGGTTTTTATAATAATCTTGTTGCATTAAAAATAAAAATTTTCTGATTGACCAAATTTGTCTAAGGAGGTCGTATAAAAATTTATAAGGTATAACTTTTTGAAAATTAATGGGAGGACTAATTCACTAACGTAGTCTTATTTCCTACATTACTTTCAACATTTCTGCAATTTACATTCTCCACTTATCACCAACAGGTAAAGAGTTAAAGCGCGTTTCAATCTTTTGAGGATACCTTGTACAGCCACATTGATATTGAACCTTATTTTGTTAACCAATCAATGTATACTGGGCTCCTATTATAAAACTACATTGATAGGCTAAACTCTCTTGCTAGTGGAAATATTAATGTTTGCTCAACTTTATCACAGTCAAACTTAAAACTTTAAAGTAGGTGAAAATACGTACGTTAAAACTTTAAGATACGTTCACTTCTGAAAGGGAGGGGGGGGGGACGATATATTTTTGACGAAAAGTATGAACTTGTTTATTATCCCAAATTATTTTGCTTGACTTGAAAACTCATTCTAATGTGACTTGTTTATATAATGAACCAATTTTACCAAGACTGATTAATCTCGAAATCTGCTGTCAGTTTTCTTGACTATATTTTATAATAAAAGTAATTTTCATAAATTAGATTTATTTTTGTCACATTCAATATTTTGCTATGCTATGTCACGTATTAGGTCATTTGTCAATGTAAAAAGTGAAATATCCTTTGGGAAAACGAACGCGAATGTTCTATAAAAATGCCATTTGATGATTGCATTACTCATCCCCGACCTGCATAATTTTATTATTTTTTATTGGTATATTACTACTAGTATTGTATTATTACTAGTATTGTATTATTACTAGTATTTTATTATTACTAGTACTTTATTAGGGAAATGTTAGCCACATAATTCGTCTCACGAATATTAGTTTGGTCTTCACCCTTGAATGACGCACTTAATATTTGTTTATTTCCTTTTGACTTATTCATATATCGTTAGGCGATTGTTCATCATAAATAGGATTAGTTATTGTAAACATAAAAGTGCAAAACGGGACATTAATATATCACAAATATGCACTCAGTGATAAAATGCACATATCAACTGAGCAAAAAGTTCTGTTTAAAAGAAGAAAAAAATATAATTATATCAGTTCTTGTCTAATCAATCATTTCTTTCATACGTTTTCGATCAAATAATAGCTTCTTTATGTTTCTTATGAAAAACTCAACCAAAAAATTGGAAGATTCAGGTCATGATCGAACTAGAAAAGTTGGCCTAATTTTTTCAAATAAATTTAGAAGGAAGCTGCGTTATTAGTGTAGATATTTAAAGAAGTACTAGTGAGTATATATATTTATACTATGGACACTTAACGTAGTATGTCTTGCCATGTTTGTTATACAAATATAAAGTAGATTCCAATACATCTTCAGATAAAGAAAAAAAAATATGTGGGCAGCTCATAACTTTCCCTGTGACTCAACTTCATATTTTCTTTATTTCTTTAATAATTCATTAAATTAAGTTTAATTGCACAAAATAACAGCCATAATTATTTTAAATTAAATTGAATTTGCAATTTTAATTCCCATTCTCATTTTTATTTGATAACTGGACTTATTTTCAAAGGTGACGTATCAAAAATGCGAAAAAGCTAAAATATGTTGAGAACGGCTAGTCCTAGTATAGGATTGGTCTTATTATTTTCACCGTTAAAAATTACGTATAAATCATGATGTATTTGAGGATACGTAGTCTTTTATATTAGATTTTGACGATTTTTTCAAAAAAATCCATTTTCAGAATCATACCAATTCGCAAGAAAAAGACATTTCGCAGAAAAAGGCAAATTTTTTTTTAGAATAGTACCAAAATCTAATCAGCACCAGGGTAAGTCACAAGTAACTTATTTATTAGTTTTTCAGCTGGATTGGATACATGCAATTTTTGCTGGCCAATTCGTAAAAAGGCGGGTTCTTTTATCCCAAATCATACCAAAAATTAATCAGCATCAGACTCACACACAAGTGACTTTCCTATCAAATTTTATGAAATTTGGTCCATTAATTTTTGAGTTAGAGTGGATACATACATTGCACAGATAGAGAGACAGACAGCTACACAGACACACAGTCACGCAGACACACATACAGACAGGCAACCACATACACACACAGACGTCACGCTAAAAATAGTTTTTTCGAATTCTAGAGGTCCCAAAACATGTAGATCCGTCGAAAACTCCAGTTGTGATTTTTGGCATGATTCCAATATTTTCTCTATACATTACCATGTATTGCATGGAAAGTAATAATGTTTAAATGGGCGTAATTCATACAAAATAATGGAGGTAATTCATACAAAACAATGGTGGTAAACAATGTTGTGATTAATACTAAAACATAATTCGAGATTTGTGTAGTATGAAGGATACATGCTACATTGGATACGCACGATTGCTTAAAAAATAAATAACTTTTTGCCTTTAGATTTGCTGTTCTTATTTAAATAATTTAGCGATATGCTGTAGTTATAAGTGGTTTAAGGCTGCTTTGACCGACCCTATGTTGCAAAAATGCTCATCAAGTAATATTACAGAAAAGAGAAAACCAATTTCTTTGTAAGAAGTCAAAAAAATTCTTGCTAAACAAAACATTTAACAAAACCTTTTCTTTCGTAAATGTTTGCAATTATCGGATTTGACTGAATTGGATAATTTGGGCTCCGTGATATTCTTTTCATGGATATCAGGGCTACTTTGACTATGGTCAGGCTTACTATGGCTCTTAAAGTCAGAGACTAAATCGTTTAGCAACAAGTGAATCTTGCAATTCTGGAAAGTTCTCTAGAGACAAAATGCATTTAAGAAATATTTCTTTAAGAGACTTAAAAGCCTATGAACTTTATTTTATCCGTAAGAAAATCTAAGGACAATTTTGTATTTTAGAACCATTGTGAACAAGGAAGTATACTCAAGCATCATCAATGTCATTCGGCACTATAGTCTACAACGGTGCACCAGCGATTATATCTCTCGAGGGTCATCTAATTCGCAAAAATCTCATGAAGTATAAAATGTGTGATGTTTGTGATTGCATAGTAATCTTTTGCTAAGTGGATACACGGGACACATGATCGGAACAAAAACAGCATTTTTACAATTTGGAACTAATTTTATTTTTACATTATTTTTATCGTACCGCTTATCTGTATTCGTTATATCCACAATCATCATCAATCTGGTGCTTATTATTTAAAAATCCTACAGGTATGGGAAGCAAATTTGGTACATGCAATTTTATCATGAAAATATAATATGGATTGCTGTTGCTTTTGCATGAAACACAGTACTCTCATGTGCATTAAAAATTATATGTTTTTCTAGTTTTCGAAATTAAAATTTTTATGAATTCCGCATAGGAAATAATAAATGTCTTATTTTGTGAATGCGTATATCCGTGTCAGAAAAATGAGCAGACCATAATATAAAAATTTCTGCAAGAATCCAATAAAAAATTCTTTTCTACGAGAAAATTCAAAAGAGAGTTCTTTCAAAATGTCCCCAGTAATGCAGTTCAAAACTCCTTTAAAAAGAATTCAAGACTGATCGATATTCGATCATGCTTTATTCAATCTAGTCCTCAATTACATTTTTCTTTCTGTATGAACATAAATCTGACATATGGAGCTTCAAGAAGGCCAATAATATGGATGGTTCAAGTAATATGTTACTCGCAGTTCGTGATAAAGTGATGTCCTAATACTAATATATTTGTTTCCCTTATCACATATGCTTAAAAAGCGGAAATAAAATGTGCTGTGCTGGCAGTTTAAATTGCATTATATCGATATATATCTTGTTTTCTATTACGATTTAAATAACATGAAAGTTGTTATTGGTGTTCTGATTTTTATTTGTACGGTTTTTTACTTTTAATAATTATTTTCATCAAGTATCTTAATAATTAATAAATGTCTTTACGTAAGGATGCAGGGTGTGGCTGCATAACTTCCAATTTAACTCAACAAAATAGACACAAACTTGCTCCGCACTGCAAGCCAAGTTTTTATTAAAAAGTTAATAAGTACCGCTTTTTTTCTTACATTTTCAATTATATAAATTTTAATACTTTAATGACTTACTAACATAATAATATTTGATTGGCTGACTGTTTTACGGCTCCTACACTTCCCTTCCTTTTGCAACCTATTTTTCAGATCAACTTTCCAAGACAGAATCTCCACTTCATATAAAATAAATGCAACCTACACTCAGCACCCGTCAAGAGCGGAGTGTATGATTTCATCTCATCTCTCACAATACCTAAAGGATTTTCTAATACTATATTAGATGTGGGGGTAAGTGTCTTCTGACTCAGGCATCCCGTAACGAAGAATCTTGGCTTGGCTAACAATATGCTAATTGTTAAAATAGACCAAACGTATCCTTGTAGGACAGAATCTTATACAACTTCCTTGAAGAAAGCAGCATGTCAGTTAAGTCACTACAATTATTTGGTAAGTGTTATAAGAACATGTACATCAGTATGCATCTTTAACAACCGCTATAAATAAACTACGTCGAGGCAAATGGAGATCAGCTCAAACAGAACTAGAACACACACAGCGAAAATTCGTTAGGGATATTATCAGCCATTGAAAAGATCATACATCAACCTATCAACAAGAGGGACTTATCAATAAGAAACCTATCAGTAAGAGGGCCCTCTCTCGCCCTCGAAGACGAGGGAAGCTGGTTCTGAAAATACATTTTCAAGCAATGACATAAGATTTTAAACAAAACGGAGAAAAAATATATGAACCGTTACATTATTGTAATAAGAGTTTAGAGATACTGGATACCTTGTTCGGTCCGGTATATGTCTGATACATGTGCGCCCCAAACCATAAAAACGTACAGCGCATGCTCAGAACATTTCGCTTAAAGCAAGTTACAGCTTTATCCAGAAGCGTACGGTAATTCGCACTTTATCCGTGTAAAGCTCTAAATTGATACAATTTCAATTTCATTCCGGGCTTTTCCTAGATAGGTTGGATAAAACTGTGTTTATCCAGGTAAACGTGGGATTATCCTAATTTTGGTCTTTACCTGTAACGTGTATATATATGAAAAGGAATGGTTTCAATTTGAAATTGCATTATTTCTCTTCCAATATAAATTCGATGTTTGTCTCATATCTGAAACAATGATTTTATAGCACTTACTTGAAGACGATCAAACGACACGGAAGATTTGTTACCTTAATAAAAAGGGCAATTGTTAAAGAAAAGTCGTAAAAGTTCTGTTGTATATTCATCTAGAACGGTTGAATGTACATTGTTGATACTTATTTCCTTTTTCACAGAAAAGTATTGTACCGCTGTTAAACCTAGTTCAGGAATTTCAATTTATTATGTGATTTTTGAAACCATGTTTAAAAATCTTAAAAAAAATATTGCATTACGCAATTCCTTAGTGTAACTGTATAATCATAATGTCTTATTACTTACTGCATTTCAGAAATTTTAGTGGAATATTTTTAGTATTATTGAAATTGTGATTATTTACCTGCGTATTTTCTTTTTAAATTTGGAAATTACTAATTGGAGAATGCTGGCGTCTGATAGATCCCGTTGGCGAAAACTGATTGGGTTGAATTTGGTCTGATCTAGGCTGTAGGGCCCAAGAAGAAGAAGAATATTTTAAAATGCAATATTCTGTGATGACCTGGTGAATTATTGTTGAAAATATTTTGCAGAGCAATTTGCAATCAATAATGATTTAATATCCTGTATTGCATATGTTGCCAATATCTCTTTATAATAATTTATCTCAGAATCCTAAATAGACTTGCTAGTCCTTATTCCGCATTGGAATAACATTTTGTTTTCTGTGTTTATGTTGTGTTTTCCCTTCTGTTATTGTTCTCGGCAGTATTGTATTGTTTGTTGTATTAATAAATTAGAATTAATTTGAACGACAGAACTTTTCTCTAGTGGAGTTTTAAAAAATGACTAAGGATCATGATTCCATTGTAGATGCCAGATTCTGTGGACCCATATTTTAGCTCTCTACATACTTAAAATATCCAAAAAATGCAAATGTAGACAGGTAAATTGTTGCAAATGATCTGCTTTTATCTCATTGTTCCGAACCTCTGTTGTGATACCTCTCAGCCACTAGTGAAAACGTGATTGATTCTTAGTCTTTTTCGCGACATCTGTGACGCTTAGCTGGTAGAAGCTTAACACAAACAAGATCATATTTCGCTCTTCGTCGAAACATGTCCAGATGAAGACTGCCATACCACGCAGACATTTTAATTTTCGTTAATATTGAGCTGAGTCTGCACGGAATTTAGTTTATCTCCTATCAACTAAGCATATTTACTGTTAAATTCCAAAAGCAAAAATTTCAGATTAATACACACATTTTAGCAATAATCATTATACATTATCGAGCATGTATCTTTTACTAGATATAACTAATTTTGCTTTTTCTAAAATATTTTTTTATTCGCATAAATTGAGTTCCTGGGATAGACATTTTTCTTTCAATTTTTTCCAGTGCAAAAAGCCTATATTCTTCTAATAATTTATACTTTTAGAATTATTAACAAAAGTCAAATTTTGTATTCATTTTTTACAAAATTGCACAAATATTTCGTTTGCAGGAAACCTCATTTTACGGACACGCCAAATATTTTAGAAGCGACATAGAGATAAATGAGAAATTGCTTTGTGAGTTCATTAGCGTAAATTAGTACTAACAAATGGTAATTAGAAACCAAACAAATCACTTTTTTGTAGTGCATAAACTTAAGCTAATAGTTTGGTGAATAGCATAGATGCACTGAAAATGAAGACAAATTGGATGTTTGTTTGGAAGAAGAACAAAAAAACACATGTGTTTACCTACGGTTTGACAGACAATTAGTCTTTTCATACAGTACAAAAAATATATGTGAAGGGAAAAAAATAATTAAATAGTGTAGTTTGGGGAAGTTTGATTCATAGTGAGGGATGAGACATTTACAAAATTATTAAGCAGATAACACCACATATTCTACAAATAGGCTTTTAATATCATTTTATATAAGACAGACACTCGAATAATGTCTAGAAAACGTCTGAGTTTAGATTTGGATTTTTAGAGACATTCTAAAAATTTCAACATTTCATTGCATGCTTATGTTTTAAATAATTAAATACTATTGCGAATACTACACAGAGGAATGTGTACTCCTCGGAAAGAGCCCATAACAGGGCTCTTCGGCTTATCATTGGAGCAGTTAAGACCACCCCGATTTTGGTTATGAAGAGCTACACTTCAAATTCACCAATTGTAACAGAGATAAAAAACAGGCTGTGAGTACTTTCCTTAAAATGAATGCGTCACATAAATCAAATAGGATAGAGGAAAGAGGAGCTAGCTCCTTAAAAATCCAAATTTCCCCTATTGAAATTTGTAATAAATTTATACAAGAACTAGATGCTAATAAACCTTTAGATAATAACAAGACGTTGGTTAATCCTCTTGAGAATATGGGCATTGAAAACCACCTGGAAGTTAATGACTCGGGTAAGAAAGACATTCCTGAGGGCAACTTCACTGTTCATGTTAAACGAACAATGCCTTGATCCTGAATGGACGATGGTTTACAATGACGGTTCTAGGATACAAGATAATGCTGGAACAGACACAGGCGTATATAGTGTCAAGACGGGAATTCCGAGGGCATCAGAAGTCGCAACGGATTCCCGCTCGACACGGCAGACCGAGAAAAGTCTGACTTTCTCATACCCAGGTTCGAAATACACCTCCCGTCAGTTGGAGAATTCCAACTGATGACCTGTGAAGGAAACCCAACAAATACCAAAAATACTAAAGAAATTACCTTTACTTTCAAGATTTCACCAGAAGCTGAAAACACATAAATCAATACAATTTCTACTCAAATAAGAACACAATTTAAATTCAAATCCAATATTTATTAATCATTCAAGAAGTGGAGTTGCATATCAATTACAATTTCTGAATTAATAACAGAAAACCACTGGACCTCTTCTACCAGGAATCATCGGCTCTTTGCCGGAATTAAAATAATCAATTCTAAAATCCAATTTTATCAGAATTCAAATTAATATCACAATTCAATTATTCACAACATGGTATGGTCAGAGAGAAAACACACTCGAGGAACGCTTAAGGCTTAATTTACTTTAATTCAATTTAAATTACGATTGCTTACTATTCTTAAATTAAGGATGGTAGCTGAAGTTAAACAATATATAATATAATTAATGAAGGCAGCTGAAATCAAAGGCGAAGGGTTCTTCAGAGTCGACGCTCAAGTCCAGACGTCTGCCAACAGCACGTCTAAATAATTCAGGTTACCTCACAAAACTTGAGGAGGACTCATGGTAGGAAAAGCGTAGGCATCCACTGGCAGATTCCCTCGGGGCAAACATTGCCCCGCTCCAGCAGGAACGGCAGAACCGCAGTTTCCGGCAAGGTGCCGGATCAGGTACTCCAAGGATCGTCCAGTTTCATTAATTGCTTTTTCTGGTCCCGGTCGCGGATTCACGTGAGGTTCTCAATCATCATCCACACGGCGGTCGACGGTCGGCGAGGGCAAGGCATCAGATCTCAGCAGAGGCGACGGTGGCATCTCGAGGTGGCATCTCTCCCGACCCCCACAGCGACGGGACTCAACCTGGGGGATGAATTCCGCGCAGGTCGTGGGTTCGAAGATGTTCCCAGGGAGAGAGCCCCGAATCAAGAATCACTCAGCTTTTAAACACTCCGGGTGGATCCAGGATCCGGCCAATTAAAATTATCAAGGGGCTCACAACTTCTCCTTTCAGCCAATCCAAAATTCCTTCCACTTCAAAAACATCCAGGGATCCGCCCCCACAACGGCAAATTTACAAGGCACGTGCAGCTGCCACGTGAAGTCAAGAAGAACGAAGACACTTGTCTCCGCCAGCAAACAGGTGCGACCCAGACTAACGGGCGCCATTCCCCGAGTGTGCGAGAATTATTATGGAATAAAAATGGCCACAATTTATGTACTGATTTTGATACGTTTAAATATGCTAAAATATATACATTGACAAGAGGGTTCCAGGACACAGATAAATTAAATAAAAGTTTAAAAAGTACTGAAGTTATGCAGTTTACAAAGGAGTGACGAATTCCGTCACGACAATAGTAACTTGTTCACCCAGTGCGCTTCTGTGGGACGATATATGTCAAATTTTATAAGTATATACTATAATATAAGTATATACTATAATAAGTATATACTATAATAATGGAAATAATATAAGTATATACTATAAGAATAACTGTTTTTTAACCGTAGAAGTAGTAAATTCATTGCATTATATAAGGAAAGTCATGTGTTGCTCACATCAGATTTTTAGCAATGCACCTGGGTTATAGTTTTCCTTATTAAGGTGTTGTTGTTGAAACCCAGACCGTCCGACCTACCAGAAAGGTGTAAGGTAACTGTTTGGACGGTCGGGAAGTGCCACCCAATTTAGACCGGAACCCAGTGGGGGAGGCATCCACAGGGACCGTACCCTCCTTCCCCTACCACCAACCTCTCGGAAGGACTTTCGGACCCACATGTTTAACGTGATCGTACTCCGCATGAACACGGCGGCAGTTTTGGCAGTGGCTGGAATCGAACCCGGGCCTACCGAGTGCAACTCCAGCGCGCTAACCAATGGGCTACCGCGCCCCCTTATTAAGGTGTGTTCGTGTAGTTCGTAGTTTTATATTTTGTTGAAATACAGAAAACGCACATTATTTACTCTGTTAAAATTCCAGGCATTTTTGTAGTCTTAAATTTTTTCGTTCACTTTTACGAGATTGGATTTATGATTACTGCCAAAATATGATAAAAATATATATACGGACCGCTGGTAAAGTAAAAGAAGTGGGCTTTAATATTTAATCGCCACAGGCGAGGAACCTACCCATTGGATTTAAAGCTTAATATAACCCTCGTCGCGGAATGCACTGATTGTACAACGGTTGGCAAGAAAATAGAAAATACTTGTATGAGATAGAAACTGTAAAAAATCTGTACTACTGTGACCATGGAAATAATGCCAAAATACAACAAATCGTATGAATTCCCGATGACTTATGAGCACAGATAAAATATTTACAAACTTATGAAACATTCATACAAGTTTGTGACATATAAACACGTGTGGCGTATAAACACTTTTAAGCATTTTTAAAATATAAATAACTATGAGAATAAATAAAATAGAAATTTTGCTGACGCATTTGAATTCGAACACCATTAAACAATTCAATATATGTACAGTAGTTAAACAATCAGTAATTACATACCAATAAATGCATGTATGTTCATAAAAGTCAAAAGTTGCAGATACATATAAGCACAGAAAGGGACTGGACTTAGAATAACTAATTCTTAGAAAACCAAAGCATGGCTGAGGGCGATTCTATGATCCTGTTTGATCGCAGAAAGCTATGCGTACAGTAATCAAAGTTTTAAAATGATAACGAATCATACAGTTCTTCGTTATTAAAACTTGGTTTTTATTGTAATATATGTTTTTGACGATGCAAGGTCAACTGTGATATCTGTTATTTCATGTTTGTGCCTATGTCTAGGCTAATATTAAATTGATGAGTACCCATGGAAATTAAAATAAGACTGGAGGACAAACATTAAATACTACGGATATTTTTATATGTATTCGCAAACTATTGTAAGGTTATTACTTTCCTTATATACATATAATGTTATGAGGAAAGTATTGTGACGGGGTCGAAAATTCGAATTAGAGTTTTCGACGGGAGAGCACGTCTCAAGCATCCCCGAACACGAATCAGACGTTTTTGAGGTGATGTATGTGTGTGTGTGTGTGTAAGTGTGTGTGTGTGTGTGTGTAAGTGTGTGTGTGTGTGTGACAGTGTGTGTGCCAGTGAGTCTATGGAGACGATAACTGACAAACGAATGGACCGATTCGAATGTAATTTGGTACAAAAATTACAATCCGTGAATACTGGAAGCCTATTGTTTTTAAACACAATCGAATGTTCAGAACATCCTTAATATTTCGAGTGAAATTTTGAAAAAGTCATCGAAAAATTAAAACCTTTAATAAATTTACGCAAATAGACATTTCTTATGTAATGTTTACTTAGAAAACGATTAACATAATCTTTAGAATGCTAGCACGAACTGTTCTCGAGATATTGCACATTTTACAAATAGGTTTATCAAAATATCCCATAAAAATATTAACTGTTGAGAAACATGTTCACTTCTTATATGTAATGTCATGTGATAAATTTGGTGACATCATTCTCGTGGATCTAGCTCATTCCATTCATGAGAAAAGATACTTTGAGTAATAATTTTGTATTTGAACGCCAATAGACATTTATCTGCTATAAGAATAAATTATTTCTCCGTCCATAACGCTTGGTGATTTTGGCGGCGAATTTAGCGAAATGTCGCCAACTTGGCGAATTTGTTAAATGTTGCCAAATTAACGAAAATTTCGCCAAATGGATAAAAATGACGCTAAATCAATGAAAATAACGACTATTTGAAGAAAATTCAATACCTTGGAAATCATACCTTGGAAGTTTCTACTATATTATCAATAATTATTAATTCAATACCTTGGAAGTTTCTACTATAAGAATAGCATTTTTTTAACTGTAAAAGTAGTAAATTCGTTGCATTATATAAGGAAAGTCATATGCTGCCCACATCAGATGTTTTACTTAATTTACTAATGCATGTTTTTCGAAAATAATAAATATATAATTCACGCAATTTATTTATTAAGCCAAACATTGCATTCCGTTAAATTAACTAACGACATTTTCCCTATACTGATCTTACCATAAATCAAGTGAAATAAAATAATCGAGCAGTAGTAAATACAAATGGAATTTAAACAACTTGTATTTTGTTAATTATTATTGAAATAAATGTTCTAAAATAAACAATTTCTGAAACAAAACAGATCCTACATACATTTAAATTTCTTTCTTAAATTCTTTCTTAAATTTATATGAAACATCAGAATCTGTTAAAAGAGGAATTTTTGAAATCAGCGGGAATTAATAATGACAGGAAATATTTTGAAACCAATTCTATTAAGCTTTCTCAAAAAGAATGAAGAATTATTATGAAATACTGCTATGCCGATAGATTTGATGCTTGTAGCAAAAATAAAATAAAATTTAACCCATTTTGAAATGAAGTCTATAAATAAAGAGAATAAGAATTAATTGAATTACTATAAATAAAATATATTGTAGATGCTTATGTGTAGCATGATGTAAATTTTAAAATTGAGTTTTTATGGATTAATATACTTGTGTTTGTAAAAAAATTAATTAGGTATTCTCTATTAAAAAATAAAAAAAGTATTACATTTTACGATTTCCAGCGGGTTTGTAAAATGAAAATGTGTATTTCGCAAAACTGGTACTAATATTTGTTTTTAGCAAAGATAAATTTGATATTTAGAAACGTAAAAACGTGGAAAGTGCAATTAAAGCAATAAATGTGTAACCTAAACGTGTAATTAAAGCACTAAATGTGTAATCTGAACATGTAATTGAAGTACCTTCACGTTGAATTGTGCGAAGGAAATGCGTTAAAAGAAAAATAAATAATTAATAAATATATTGATTTATAAATTAAAAATGTCGAAAACCCAGACCACCCGATTCTCCGTAGGGCACGAGCAGCAATTTGAGTGGCCGGGAAACTTAAAAATGTGTTTCATGTTTTTAAATATATGTAATATTTAAGAACATGATATATATTTAAGAATAAATGAAATATTTAATGTTCTTAAATGTTTCATATTCTAAAATATATGTGATTTTTAAGGACGGATTAAATTCTCATCACTCATAATTCAGAAGGACAGGTTATAGTCATAATATCTGAATCGAAAAGCGTCATATCTATCCAATCCAAGAGTAGTGGTTCCAGGTTGAGTGACAAGGGTTTTGAGCGTTTTTGTTGAAACGAAGAAACTTAGCTAATGTCTAATATATACCAAATCAATAAACTTTAAATTTCACTGCCTTCCAAAACTTAAGCACTCAATGCAAATTTTTATTTTTCGAAAACGTGTTTGAATTTTAGTGGCTAAAAATCGCTGCGAATGCAAATATCGTATGTTACAGCCAATGACGATTGACTCTCCGGATATATGCTAATTAGGCAGTCGTTGAAGACGCCAGCACTTTGAAGGGTTTGAAGAGGTGCATTTAAACGTCGATACGCAGTGTTTATAACTTTTGTAGGATTATTTTTGATGATATCCATGTTTCTATGGCTAAAAGAAGAAGAATGACAGATAGTGAGCACTAGTGTGCTGTTGGACGCATTGAAACAGAACAGTTCATCAAAGATATCTTTATTTTCTGATCATTCGGTACTTTCTTGGTTATGAAAACAATTCCAAACAAGTCAAACAGTTGCCCGGAGACCTGTGCCCGGTCGTCCAATGGTTACCACCCTTCTGATGATCGGTATACTGCTATAGTAGCCAAGTGGAATCGACGAGCGACCTCCACAACTGTTATATCCATGGTTGCAGCGGCACTTGGTAAGACAATATTTTCCAGTGCTGAGCGCCGAAGGCTCTACATGAAGGGACTGTACGCCCGAGTACCACGTTTTTGTGTTTCACTAACCGTTCAAGCCAGATGTACAAGATTAATGTGGTGTCGTCAACAGGTCAATTGGACTGCCTCAGATTGGTGCAACGTCCTGTTCACGGACGAGTCCAGATTTGCCCTGGAATCAAATGATAAGTGTGTAAGGATCTGGAGAGAACGAAGCACACGCAATCAGGCCAAGAACATCATCGAACATCACGCATTCAGAGGTGGTAGCGTCATGGTGTGGGTTAGAATTTCAATGGGATATCGCACAGAGCTGCACATCTTTAAAGGCGGTTCTATGACGGCTGCGCGGTATCGGGTTGAAGCTCTAGACCCCATTGAGAGACTCTACGCTGCAGCAATTAGTTCTGATTTCCTCCTTATGGGCGATAATGCCCGTCCCCATTGAGTTAACATCGTTGACGAATACCTGGAAAGTGAGGGCATTTCTCATATGGAGTGGTCGGCGTATTCCCTCGACCTTAATCCCACTGAAAACTTTTGGGATGCCCTCGGGCGTGCTGTCTCTGAAAGTTTACCTCCTACAGTCAGTCTTAAGAGAATTGGAAACCGCCCTATTGGAGGAATGGCCATTGCTCGCATCTGCAATGGTTGATAACCTCATTGAAAACATAAAAAATCGTTGTAAAGTTTGTGTGAAGGTCCGTGGTGATCACGTACTATATTAATATAAGTTTGGTTTGGTTTGTTTGCCTTTAAACATGATTTTGTGAATGACCCAAATGTGACGTCATCATATAACGTACGAAAAGTAAATATTTTTTTTTATCCTTTTACATAATTCTAAGTTTCTTTAATGCATACACACATTTGCTACCTTCATGTACAACTTTGAGTTACTCAAACTTTACTTTTCCATTTTTGTTGATTTTACCATCCGTGCTTAACTTTTGAAAGCCAGTGCATATAAAACATCTATTTGATTGGCTAAGAATCTGGTAGTTCTAAGGCGAAAGGCGAGCGGCTCAGTTTGGGTTGTGGAAATACCTGTTTGAATCCTGTAAATATCCAGATCCAAAGACATGACAGCCGTTTCTATTCATGGAGTGTTATATCAAACGGGATATCATCCTATATAAAAGAGCAAAAATTGAGGGATATAAACAGATGAGAAGTTAAACTTCAATATAAAATATGGAAAATAAGAATACAGGTTCACTTTAAATATAAAAATAAAGATATTATGTTCAGTACCCGGACAGATATAACGTGGTCTGGTTGAAGTTTCAATATTGGTAGATCTATTGAAGGGTGTTTTACAAGTATGTTGTTTTAATATATTGCATTTTTGCTATTCTTTATTATACAATTGAATGGACATACTTTAATTATATATCTATCATATATCGGCATAAATCAGCTAATCCCAAATAATCTTCGTCAATGGAACACTTTTCTGTTTAGAAATATAGTACTATTTGAGACTATTAATTTTTACAATTTAAGATACATTTTGAGTGCATAATAATTCGTTTTAAATTAAATTATGAATTAGAATGAATAAATTATAATATACAATATTAAAATAAATTATGAAATAGAAAATGCATAAAAATTAATTAAATATAGAAAGGATAAAGGCTCACCTGACATCAGTTTTCAATCTAATGGAAGTTAGATTTTGAGAAAAGAAATTAATTTCAAAGATGAAATATATATGTTTAATTTAAGTACGTTATTTCTTTAATAAGGAATTCAATTTATACAAAGAGCAGTGGTTTATGATTATGTGTTTGTTTTGTACCGCTGTAATGTAAAGATCCGCAGAGTGGCTTAAATAAGTACTATTGATAAAAGGACTATTTGAAAGACATAACTACAAATATCCTTGCATATATCTATAAAATCAAACAGAAATTTATAATTTTATTTATTTTTCAGAGAGTAACATATATAAAATGCCAAGCGTATTCAAAACATCTCCCAGATTCAAAACAAGATAGGAATACATTACATAAGACTAGCGAAATATTTAATGTAACATTTAGTGGTGCAAAAAACATTCCAAATTATACGTCATATATGAAAAAAATACATTTCTCATTCTATAGCCATTTTCACCTGGAGCAATTCTTGTATTTCGAGGAAGTTATATTGTTGTAAATAACATAGAGAATAAGAATAAAATAGAGAATTATAATTACAATTGAAATATTATCAATTAATTTCTTTAAATTGAAATATTATCATTTAATTTATTTAAATTGTTTTGATATACGGGGTGGACATAAAAATGTTACCCTGTTTTTGAGTTTCTAGCGACTGCACTACTTAACGAATAAGGATGGCATGTGCTATTTAGACGCTTTTAAAGTTTGCGATCAAAATTTTTGTAGAAAAGTGAATGGATATCTTATGGTCATGAATTCAGCATAAACATTCGGAAAGTACTAACTGCAACATCCACGTTTTACATCATATTTTGATCAGAATCGTGTAAATTTGTAAATGACATTCGAAATTTTAAATGCAGCAATCATAGTACTTTCAAATATGTTGCTAATTAACAAAAAAGAGAAAATAAAGAACCTTTGACAGTTACATTTCTGCATTCATTTGCATTGTATCCGTAGCAGCAATAATGCCATCATTTGCATAAATTTCGAGACCATATATTCAAACTTCTGAATCTCACATAACATCCCTATTCGTAGAAAAGTGCCGGTCAGTAGACGTTCGCAAAAATGGGCAAGTTCATTTATGACCACTATGTATGTAAAATAGTCCCTTGAAATCCATGTATTGAAATAAAAAAATCGGAAAAATTTGCTTCTTTTGGGAAATATAAACGTTTCTGAGCCAAGAACAAAAATTTTCTTAACAAAATTTTCTTAACAAAGTTTTCTAAATAAAAGTTTTCCTACAATGACAGACACATACATTCTACATGTAAGATATTTTCCGCCTGATAGAAATCTCAACTATAATCAAACGGTTATTTTTCTGGCATTCAGTTCTGTAGTTAGTAAACATTATCTTCATTAACGCAATTTGCATTACTGCTTAATTATGTTTATTTAGATAAAAATCCATGCATGTTTGAAACGATATCAAATTTGCAGTTTCTCATTAACTTCATTGACATTTCTTCTGAGAGAAATCTATAAAACTTTCTACTAAAATCGAAATACAGTCATTTGTTAATGCTAATTACTTGTACATCCTTAATAGAAGATAGCATACAGAAAAGTTTGTTATAGTAAGGAATAAATAGAATTTTTATTCTCCAAGAAACAGATTCATTCATTGTGGTTCTGATTTTGAGAATGATTTGCTCTTGCCATATCGTTTATTTTAATCTTTGTCTTCTAAATTTGTATGAACAAAACCTACGAAACATATAGAGTTTGTAAGTTTCATTTCTATGGTGGAGATATATCACATATTTCGATAAAAAATACTGGTGTTCAGAATAATGTACTAGATATTATGGTACCATGTTCATTTGTATATCTTTCTCTTACAGGATTGTATTATTAGCGCTTTGTAGGTTCTAATCAATGTCATCAGATGCGTAAAGTTAAATAAATCACCATTGCTATTGAAAGCACGTTTTTAAATAAATCTCCCTAGTTATTGAATACACAAAGTTATGTAAATTACCGTAGCTATCAGATGCACAAAGTTACATAAATTATCATAGTTATCGAAAGCACAATGTCAAATAAATCCCCGTAGTTTTGGAATGCACAAAATTGCATACATTACTATGTTTATTGAATGCACAGCAATACATGAATTACCATTGTTATTGAATTCACAAAGCTTAATAAATCATTATAGTTATAGCATGTATAATGTGATACAGTGCGAATAAAATACATTACAAGTTCTACAGAAGCAATAGGGATAGTATGGCACCAGGTCCCATACGTGAAGACGCCAGTTTTTATGGAGCAAACAGCCATCTATGGTCAAGAAACTTAATTATGACACCATAGCACGTGCGCTTCATGATGCAAGCAAGATCGCAAGACATAGGAGATTATCCAATGAAGCTCAACATAAGCTCCACCCACATGATTGGAGCCAATGGGAAAAATTACATCTAACTCTAATGTTAGCAACTGAGGAATTTTGTGAGTAGTATGTGAGGATAAAGTTAATACTGAGGAAATTTAGTAATACAAATAAGAATATTTTAATAAATTTAAATTTGATAAATTTTGTTTCGTCACTTGTGTGAGTAAAGTTAATTTATGTATGTTAATCAATTCGATTTTTAGGAACATCAAATACCTAACCATACAACCAATCTTACCTTTTGAAGTCAACTGGGCTCTTTAAAATTGGTATATTTGAAAGTTACGCTATTCCCTCGTTGTGCACTAAATACATCAAATGGTTTTCTTAGAAATTTCATAGCGTACTCCATGACTGTATGAATAACATTTATATAATTACTGGCTCACTTTAAATCCATCTCTAAATTTAAATTTGCCACCACAACTCCACCTGATGGTGCATTATATTTAAACTGTATATTGAAATGTAAAACTGCCATTATGTATATATTAAACTTTGTGAGATGCCCTTTAGACACTTTTATGAACCTCATAAATGCTAATCAGAAGAGCGTTTCAGATTTATAGAATAAATTAAATGAAAACAATTCAATAAGAGTAGATAAATTATCGTATATTTTGAATCACTGCATAAATGCATGCTTAGACAACTGCTCATAAGTTTCGGAGTACGCTAGCATTATTCATCTTTATGGCTGGATAATAGACATACTGTAGATTATTTAAGCGTAATTTATGCTGCTTGTTCTTATTCTATTCATCAGAGATCTCACACTTATTACACTGAACATTCATGGGTATTATATATTTTTGGCAACAGCGCTTATTTAAAAGAAAATAGAGAATCCGAAAAGTAAGATCTTCGAATAGACACAGCATGTAAAAGTCCATACAACGTTTTAATACTTTCTTGAAAAGATCCAGCATAAGAAAATAAGGTGACTACAATTGTTTAAAGGATGGTTTGATCCATTTTCCTCGGAATAAAAGCAGTGTGTTCTCTAAATGAACTGCATTCTTAAGGAAATCCAGAAAGCTGTATTCTCACATGTAGCAGTTTCATTTGTGATATAGATATTCAACAAAGGTTTCAAAATATCCGTGCTGAAAATATTCGTGCCCAGGTGGGTGACCACCTGGGAACACCGCGTGCTGTTGGCCCATTTTGGCCGCGGTAGCCCGGTGCTTTGCGCGCTGGATTTGCACGCTGCCATAACTGTCGCCGTGTTCATGCGGAGTACGATCACGTTAAACATGTGGGTCCATAAGTCCTTCCGAGAGGTTGGTGGTAGGGGAAGGAGGGTACGTTCCCTGTGGATGCCTCCCCCACTGGGTTCGAGTCTAAATTGGGTGGCACTTACCGGCCGTCCAAACGGTTATCTTACACCTTTCTGGTAGGTCGGACGGTCTGGGTATCAACAACAACAACAAAGGTATCAACCAGGTTCAAAGTCACCGGTTTCAAAGGATCCTTCTTCGTCATTGGAAAGGGAAAAGATAACAGTAATAAAGTTAGCAGTACCTTTGCAAGTATACATGCTCAGTCTCATTTATCCTGATAAAGATATTTATCAGGATATTCAGGTAAAAGAGAGCCTACGAAGGCGTGTTTTACCTTTGAAACCACTTGCCATCCTTAAGTGAATTTTACACGTCGTGTCAAATCGAAACAGCAGTCTCAATGATAGCTTGTAGAAATTGAGAATACTTCATGAATAAAAGTATTTTAATAAAAATCATTTTGCATATTTTCTTTTTGCGCAATATAAACAATCAACGCTTATCAATATTATCACATGATTGAAAGCATTATAAATGTGTTCGATGGATTTCCTGTACTGTGTGTGTATGTGGTGGTTCGTAACAATATCCTTATTCAACGTCGCACTAAGTCGTGTATTCTAAGAAGTGTTACAGAGCATTTCAGTCACCCCCTGTGGGTAAAATAACCTACTCGGATCTACACTGGCACCCCATTCTGCCATGGTTTCCCCTACTACTTCCGTTAATTACACTAAAATGGATAATGGAAGAAAATGCTACATTACCATAGAAATAACTCCGAAGTCTTTCAGTGAGGATGTCTAGACAATCCCAGTGATCCAGATGATATATCAGTCAATATATACTGCTTTAAATGGATGAGGAAAGAATAAATATACAACACAGAGCAAGCAATGATCCTGTTTCTACTAATTTCTATAGAGAGAGTTATGGGGAGAGGGTTTGTAATATTGTAATATTAGTTTTATACAGGTTCCAAATGCGGCTGCCATCGCTTATTTTTCAACAGAACCATGGGCCTTTTTAAACTATGAAAACCATTTCCACACTATGTTTATTGAAAAGTATTTATATTTAAAGAAAATCCTTCTGGTTGTTTAATACTTATTCAGTCATCCAATTCTTATCAGCTTCCTTATGGTAAACCCAGTTATCTGGCATATAAATATAATTCATGTCATATCGCAGACAGGCTCTCGGAAGTCGCCATGAGACATTCCAGAGCACTTTCGTGAACACTTAATCGACAAAGCAATTCTCCTGATCCATAGCAAGTATCAACCTTGGGAGAATTATTTCGCGTCGTTTTTTACCTTCTCTGGTTGTTTTTACCTTCTCATATGCAGCATAGAGAAATTGTTGTTTTCACGAACATTTTCGATTTCGAGATTTTGATGCCAGGATAAGTTTTATAATCTCTTGAACACGCATTTCCAGATTTTGATGTTAATATATATTTCAGGATCTCCTGAACACGCTTTGACTATTTCCAGAGTGATGTCTGAGAGTATGTATGTTCATCCATCCGTCTGTGCTCAATTACTTGTGTACACTATAGCTGGCACAAATATTAATGAACTTTCGTGAAACTTCGTATTCGCCTTTGTTAAAGAAAAGATCTAAAAACTAGAGAGCATTTTTTTTACTTCGAGCGAAAACCTCGAAATTTTATATTTTCTTAATATGGCAGATTAAACAAAATATTCAATCATGTATAAAATGGGTTAGTAATAACACAACGGTCACGAAACACAATAGTTTCAATCATTGTAATGAAAAATAAGTCCCGATACAATTCTTGTGTTCGTGACGTCATTAGCCCCTCTACAGAGTGGCACGTTATACTTCTCCGGAATACATTGTCAAATTTGGTATCGATGGAAATATTTTAAAACTCCTTTTAAATGAAGGTCATTCTACCATTGTGGTCACCTGGGCCAACGATACAATCTTTGTAAATTGTTTCTTGTAAAATTTAAAAATCACAATCTACTTATAGATGAATTCGGTATCAGAAAGTTGAGTTGAGCCACACTTCGTTAAGTGTTTTTTTGTTTCTTTGCATAATTGAAAGGGGAAAAAGTTGCGTTGGATTAGAGTTTTATAACGTTTTTTTCCTGCAAATATTAGGATTTTTTAATTGGTTTTCAAGTTAACTAGATATACTTTGAGACAAAGTATGTTTAATTATTCATACATCTAAACTGAAAGACGGCATGATTATTTCGAAACTTACCGGAATAGCATTTGAAACATCACGTTATTTTGAGATTCATCTTCTCTAATTGATACACCACCTTCAATATTTTTCAGCATTGAGAAATCCAGAAAATATACTTATTTCCGTCTTTCGTCGTTTATTTCTCATATTTGGTAATGTAAAATACATGCAAAAACAAATAAACACCAATTATCAAAACCTTACTGAATTCAAAAACAAAATAAACATTGTACCTTGTAAATCAGAAAAGTGTGTTGGCCACAAAGTGTCTCACCCTACCCCACGTGTGAATCCCTGTGCCCCACTCTGAGATTTTCTGTCAAATGATCATTTTAAACAACTCATTTAAATCCCTTGTTGTAAATGTTCTATATAACAACTAGCCACATAAATAGAACAATTCACTGAATTAAGTTATTACTTTCTCCCCATACATTGAAGTGTTATAAATCGATGCATGCGATGATAAAAAAATAAACACTGATTACTTAACACAACAGAAAAATATCGATCATATAACTGAAGACAGAAGCATTATTATCTTATCCCAGAATCTGACTGGTTAATTACTGTGGATCCACAGATACATAGCGCCATCTATCTACATATTTAAAAAAAAAATCTGATGTGGGCAGCACATGACTTTCCTTATATAATGTAATGAATTTACTACTTTTACAGTAAAAAATAGGTTTTTCTTATAGTAGATACTAATATCCTTTCTAAGAGATATTGAATTTTCGACAATTAGTCGTCATTTTCATTGATTTAACGTCTTTTTTATCCTTTTTGGCGAGATTTTCGTTAATTTGGCAACATTTCAAGAAGTCGCCAAGTTCGCGACATTCCGCCAAATTCGTCGCCAAAATCTCGCCAAGCGTTATGGACGAAGAAATAAGTTGTTCTTACAGCAGATAAATGACTATTGGCGTTCAAATACAAAAGTATTACTCAAAGTATCTTTTTTCATGAATGGAACGAGCTAGATCCACGAAAATGATGCCACCCAATTTATCGCATAGTATTACATATGAAAAGTGAACATGTTTCTCAATAGGAATTTTTTTTTTCATTTTATATGACTTTTTAATAAGTTTTTGAAAAATGTGCAATATCTCGAGAACGGTTCATGTTAGTGTTCTAAAATTTATGTCAATCGTTTTCTAATGAAAATTTACATAAGAAATGTCTATTTGCGTAACTTTGTTAGTGATTTTGATTTTTTGATGATTTTTTCAAAATTTTATTCGAAAATTTAGGGGAGTTTTGAACATTCGATTACGTATAAAAACAATAGGCTTTCAGTGTTTACGGATTGTGATTTTTGCACCAAATTTTTTTCGAATCGGTCCATTCGTTCGTCAGTTATCATCTCCACAGACTCACTGACACACACACACACAGACATCACTTCAAAAATGTTTGATTCGTGATCAGGGATGCTTGAAACGTGCCCTCCCGTCGAAAACTCGATTTCGAATTTTCGACCCCGTCACAATATTTTCCTTATACATTATGTATATAAGGAAAGTAAAAATGAATAATTGGCTTTGTTTCACTGTGCGCCAATGTATACTGTATGATTTTAGTAGTGCAATGTGAGATCCTATTGAGATTGGATACTTAAAAATTTGCACATTTAGTTAATAGAGTTATATCTAAATTCATGACATTAACTTAATGACTAATGGAATCACGAATAAATAAACCATTTTATACATGATTCTAAATTTTAGCCTATACTGCCATGTCAAGGAAATATAAAATTTTGAAAAAAAAATAGAAAGTTTCGTTCGAATGTCAATAACATTTTTTCTAGTTCTAAATTTTTCGTTAACAAAGACAACGCTTTATGGAAATTCATTAGTATTGAATTTGTGGGGGCATATTGTGTATACAAAAAATCGACCACAGATAGGCAGACATCATTCCAAAAAGAGTGAAAATGTGTTCAGGAAGTCCTAAAACATATATTGTCATCAAAATTTCGAATTATAAGAATTTTGTGAAAGCAATACATTCTCAGTACTACAGAGAAGAAAGTAAAAATAACATTTATCAAGCACATTTATAAGTTGCTAAGAAGATGTAACATGAAAACGGACAATAACACGTGGTTACTTATAAAACTAAATTTATTTTGCTTATAGTATATTTAAAGGAAAAGTATTATGAATGTGAAAATTTGGAATCTCAGATTTTTATGGGTTTGATGAATTTGAGCATTCGACTAAAATATTTCTTAATGTACATTTTTGTCTGAGAGTCTAGATGCATGATATCTCTCGAACAAATTGAGAGAATAAAATGGAATATGATATGTTTATTTTAATGTCTAAGCTTCAGATGCTGAACAGAGTACGAGCAGCTTCATATGAAAGAACAGCAAATGCCACAAAAGCAGGAAAATGGGGTTGCCAACGGTGAGAAGAGGAAAAGGAGTAAAAAGACAAGGGGGGAAAATAAGAGTTAGGACACAATACAATACAAGAGATAAAAAGTAAACGTCCGGCAAAAGATTCAAAACACTTGTTCAGTGAATACAACTTTGAACATAAGAAAACCTTATTAATTTAAAAAGGTGAGTAGCCGGTTTCGATAGCTAACAAGACTCAAATCAGCGTTAAAAATAACAGATTAAAAACAATTGCAAAAAATAAGTAGAAGAGAAAATAATTTTGGAAGAGACGTGAACAAATACTTCGGACTAAACGAACATTCTAGAAAAAGATAAACATTATTGAAACAAGGAAATAGAGGAGATCAAAGAATTAAACAATTAGTTTTAAGCATAAGGAAAGTCGAACATAATTAATAATGGAGTTTGACAGAGAAATAATCGAAAAACTCTCACTAAAATCCAATTTAAAAATGGAATTTGGAGAAAAAACAATCTACACTTCTGGAAAAAATTAAAAACATTATTAAAGTCTCAAGAATGTTCAACAATCGCTGACTTAGATACTTACTGTTTCAAAAAAGGCTCATGTGTTTCTTAATAGAGAATTTAAAAGCTCTTTTTGTTTGCCCAACACAACAGAGTTCATATTTCTATGGATCTGTACGTTTTGAAATTTCTTAAAGACTGGAAGAATAATTATGAAACAGTAGTTATGTAATCATTCTTATAAAAATTGCAAAATTTGCAGAGTCCGCTTCGACAATAGATATTGAAATTTCGTCCCAGTAGCTCAAAGGTAAAGCATCAGCTGGTCAATTCGGAGTTCCTGGATGTGATTTCCCTTTGGGACATCAAGGTTCTTTACAATGGCGCCCGAACGAATTAACCCTATAGGTTATTGCAAAGATAACGACTAGTACGGATTCAGTGGGTTCTAGGATACTGTGCGGCAACTTCAAATTAAGAGGAAAGACAACTACCACGCAGGATACTAACCAGGGTAAAAATAGTAGTAGCCAGAAGCGAATCTGATACAAAAATAGCAGGAGACGGTCAATCTGATTAACAGTTGCACGCCAATATGACATTAGAGGGTGGAGAATGCAGAGTCCACTTCGATAATAAAAGATTGCGATATCGTCCCAGTAGCTCAGCGATAGAGAGTCGGCTGGCCAGTTCGGAGACCCAGGGTTCGTTTCCCCGTTGGGACACAAGGTTCTTTACAAACTCACAATATGAAGAGGAATAAATGAGGATAACACATTTACTTTTCTTAATTTTGAAACATAGTAATAGTAAACAGTTAGATTATTAAGGTAAGGAGGAGTAAATGAAGATAAAACATTTACTCTTTCTGAAACTTGAAACATGGTAAGTAATAGTAAACAATAGAGTAAACAATTAGCATACAGCGTAAAGCTAAATTGAAAGATATTATTTTTTAATTCTTCGATATTGACGAGATGCCAGGCAGTGCATTATGGTAAATGCCGCTGCATTGCAGAAATACATGTGAAATTACGGACACACGCTAATTAACGAGATATCATAAAATTATTTAGTATTGCTTTAAATTCATTGAAAAATTATCGTGTTTGAAGATAGTATGGGCAGTCACTTTTGATTTTAGAAGCAAAGTTCGAGAAGGATGTAAAAGTGGGGGAGTTGATTGAAGGAAGTTGCTAGCACTTTCGATTATTTATTTTTGTCCACTCGTAATGAAGGAAAACAAAAATGGTAGAGCTGGGAACTTAAATTTGAAATATTTGTCAATGCAATTGCTTAAGAAATTGAAATGAAATCATTTAAGCTAAGAAATTATAAAGAAAGTGAGTATTTTATGATGCGAAATTTGAAGGTGGTATTCGGCAGGGTGAATTAAATACAAGCTGTTGATTAAAATATGTGAATGTATAAGTATGGCGTGATATTGAAAAGCAAATTAGGGAACAATTAGGAAACATACAGATAAAATTTAGAAAATAACACTTTATATATGCAAATATATAAAGTGTTATTTTCTAAATAATTATATATACAAAGTGGATTATATATGCAAAATGGAATATTATGGAATATTGCTACATTTTATATGCAAATTTTAAAAACATACTATTTTAGTAAGTTATTTTTTATGAGTAAAAAAATGTATAAAAAATGTAAAACTATTTCCAATTAACATATTTAACGAACAGAATGTATCATAATTTCAGATTTAATGTAACATAAAATAACTAATTAACTTTTAGAATAACTCATTAACTTTTCGAAATATCGTTTAGAAGTGCAATAATTATTGAAACACCATGACATTTATATCTTAATCAAATTTAAAGCCTGAGACATGAATTGCTTTCACGTCTAACTTATATTCAAAAGAAAATAAAGTGCATTAATGATTCGACAGAAATGTCCTCATATATAGCTATATCTCATATCTGAATAGGTGCATATATTGCCTCGCTTAAATGCCTTGAAAGCTTTCCTGATTAAGAAGAAAATGAGAAATATAAAATTAATTTGTTTAACTCTGCAAATGCAGTTTGAAATTCGACTGCTTTCAGCATTGTATTTGAATAAGAACCAATAATTTATTAATAGTAAAATGCATTTAAATAACAGTCTGGAAACTGAAACTGTTTAGACATCAATCTGTAAATCAATTAAATGTGTATTAAATTTTCAATTGACAGTAATAACATATGAATACATATAATACAAAATATTAAATATTTATTCAAAGTATGATCAGACATTTGGATCTGGTGATCATATAATACAGATCATATAATAGACAGTAATAATATATGAATACATAGAGTGCAACATTTGAAATATTTATTCAAGGTATAATCAGACATTTGGATCTAGTGATCATATAATACAGATTAGAAACATTGTTTCTGATTTATATCCAAGCTAATGGCTAATATATTACCATTGTTTAGAAAGTAATTAATTAGCTTTAATATGGTTTAATAGTAGAATATTTTAAAGTAAATATAAAATCCTAAAAGTTTTTAATTAATCGGTATTACAATAAAAAAATCTGATGTGGGCAGCACATTACTTTCCTTATATAACGCAAGGAATTTACTACTTTTGCAGTAAACAAAAAAAAAATATTTTTATAGTAGTTATTTATATTCAAGATATTAAATTTTCGTCAATGAGTCGTCATTTCCATGTCGTTATCATCAATGAGTCGCCATTGATTTAGCGTCATTTTTATCCATTTGGCGAGTTTTTCGTTAATTTAGCAACATTTAAAAAAGTCGCCAAGTTGGCGACATTCCACCAAATTCGTCGCCAAAATCTCGTCAAGAGTTATAGACGAAGAAATAAGTAATTCTTACAGCAGATAAATGACTATTGGTGTTCAAATACAAAAGTATTACTCAAAGTATCTTTTTTCATGAATGGAATGAGCTAGATTCACGAGAATGTTGTCACACAACTTATCGCATGGTATTACATATGAAAAGTAAACATGTTTCTCAATAGGAAATATTTTTTTTTTATTTTATATGATTTTTTGATAATTTTTTTGAAAAATGTGCAATATCTCGAGAACGGTTTATATTAGCGTTCTAAATTTTATGTCAAGCGTTTTCTAATGAAAAATTACATAAGAAATGTCTATTTGCGTAACTTTATTAGCAGTTTCGATTTTTTGACGACTTTTTCAAAATTTCACTCGAAAATTTAGGGGGGTTCTGAACATTCGATTGCGCATAAAAACAATAGGCTTCCAGTTTTTACGGATTGTGATTTTTGTACCAAATTTCGTTCGAATCGGTCCATTCGTTCGTCAGTTATCGTCTCCACAGACTCACTGACACACACACACACACACACACACACACACACACACACACACACACACACACACACACATACTTTCACACACACACACACAGACATCACTTCAAAATTGTTTGATTCGTGATCAGGGATGCTTGAAACGTGCTTTCTCATCGAAAACTCGAATTCGAATTTTCGACCCCGTCACAATACTTTCCTTATACATTATGTAAATAAGGAAAGTAACATAATTGGAAAGTGTTTTTCATTAAACAATTCAGTTTGAAATTGTTTGGCGAACATTGCTTACATTGAGTGATTTAAAGAAATTTCATAATTATTGAGTCACAATCGAAGGCAAGATTGAAAATGTTTACCATTCAAACAGCTTGATTCAGATTATATAATCTTTATTTAAGGCAAAGCTGCTCTGTAGAAATAAGTGGAGCGAACAAACCCATAAATCAAAAGCAATTGACCTTTAGTCAAAACTGATTGCCAAATTTGAAAGAGTATTCAAATTTTGTCTATAGTTATTCGTTGAATATATATTTGTCAACAGCGTATTTAATCTTGGACTGGTTTTTCTAGTTTGTTAAACGGTAAAATATCTCGATAACGTTTTTACTTTCCCTGCAATACACGGTAATGCATAAGGAAAGTATTGGAATCATGTCGAAAATCGCAAATCCAGTTTTCGACAGATCTATACGTTTTGGGACTTCTAGAACACGAAAACACTATTTTATCCTGACGTTTATGTGTGTGGCCTACAATGTATGTATCCACTCTTAACTCAAAAACTAATGGACCAAATTTCATAAAATTTGGTAGGTATGTTGTGTGTGACCCTGGTGCTGATTACATTTTGTTACGATTCAAGAAAAACAACTCGCTTTTTTGTGTAAAATAACCATAAAAAATTACATGTATCTACTCTAGATAAAATACTAATAGATGGCATTTAACAAAATTTGGAAGATAAGTCATTTATAGGTCACCCTGGTGCTGATTAGATTCTGATACGTTTTGGAAAAAAGTAACCTGCATTTTTTGCTTAATGGCCCGCAAAAATTGTCAAAATCTAAAATAAAAACTACGTATACTCAAATACAGCAATTGAATTCTTGTTTTATACTTAAATTTTATAGAAAAAAAGGACAACACCAACCTCATTACACTAAGTCTAGCCGTTCTCGAGATATTTGATTTTTTTCACATTTTTGCTACGCCATACCTCTGAAAATAAGTCCAGTTACCAAATGAAAACGAATATCAAATTAAATGTGTAAATTCAGTATAATTTGAAATAATTATGGGTGTTAATTTGTGCAATTGAAATCAATGAATTATTGAGGCAATAAAGATAAAGTGAATATGAACCTACAGGGAAAGTCATGTGCTGCCCACATCAGAATTTTTATTTTATTTTGCTTATCGCCAGACACTTAATACATTCAATCTTTCGTCTATGCATCGGACAGAATTGTGAGTAATTTAGCCGTCACAGGACATCATCCCGGTGCAGCAGGAGGCGGAACACACTACGCTTAACACCACAACACCCACTCGAACCCACACCCGGTTCGAAGGGAACCCACAACCCGCCAGCCGCGCGAGGACAATGAAAAGCATACCTTGACCTCTCAGCCACTGTGTCGGCCCTTAAATTATGTCTATATTAATAAAATCATGTGTATATCTATTCTATGTCTCTCCCGCGTTAGATCATTCGGAAATTAAAATTTTGAAATGGTGAGGCAACGACAGAACATTACTAAGAGGCAACGATATGTTAGTCAAAATTTTTAGTTTTAATAGATTTTCATTTTGCATCCGAAGACTGTCCATACTTAGAGGAATATCAATGTTCCGCCAAAATCAAATTTGGAAACGATGATCGAAATTATTGAATCCAATGCATGTGAAACTTTAAGCATTTTAGTATCCAATTTAGCAGTAACACTTCACAATTTTTATCGTACATACAAGTAATTATTATGTTGCACTTCACTACTTTTATCGTCCTTGCAGGTAATTATTACATTGCCCTTTTGCAAATTTTCTAGTACATAAAGGCGAATTCGGTAAGTTTTATTTTCAAGTTTATTTCTCCTTTAAACTTCTAATTTACTTTGAAGAATGTGAAAGGCGTTTATGTTAACACATTACTGTACAGCTTAGCACTTAAAGAACAAAGGGTTTCGAGGTAAATTTCTAAAGTTTAGATAATCCAAGATTTTCTATTAAAACAGCTCAAAATGCAAGCCTGTGTGTTTCTAATTTGTTAAAATTAAAGGGTCCTTTATGTGTAAGATAGGAAAGATGAGGTAACAAATAACAACCGAACTCTTTTCAGAATGTGTCATGTGCTGTACTTGTTTTATAATATTGGAACATTTCTACAATTATTCTGCATTATGAAATTATGAAAAGATTTTCAATATCAATATATAATAATCACGTTCCCAATGCCTCAGTGTCGCGCTATTATCGCTCTTGAACACGGAATGCTCTTTTACCGCACGTGCAGTGTGATTTCTCAGCAATATGAACACTCTCCATAGGTTGAATTTGCGCATTCATTATAATCATGTATAATTATAATTTATATATATAAATTTGTTCTAACTGTTACTTACTAATATTTTTAGTATTCTACTTACATTCCGGATCGTCTCAGAGGTGTCTGATTTTACGATTTTAAAAGTTCCACCCAATTTAGACCGCAATACCATATGGTTAAAACCATAGAGTTGGTACCATCCTTCCCCTAATCCATCACTTCTCAAACGAACATTTGGATATACATTCACTGCCACTAACCTCTCGAAAGGACTACTGAATCCACAGATTTAAAGTTCCCGTACTCCGCGTGAACAGGGAATCGTTAGAGCAGAACCGAGAATTTAACGCGACTCCATTTCTTGTGACTTAACCACTGGGCTATCCAGTCCTAGTCTTAATTATCTCCTTTATTTCGACCCATACCGTGTTGACCTATCCGAAAGTGTAAGATATCTGTTTGGACGGCGAAGCCAGTTTCCCAATGTACAGGGTGGAATATAAACAAGAAAGATCAATCATGCATAAGCATTGATAATGAAACACATTCCAACTGAAATGCAATTTTATTTAAAAATCTCTAAAATGCGATACATTCAGTGGTGATATCTTTTACATTATCACAGTACTACAGTAATTTATTATACTTAAATATTTAAAACTGTATCGAAATATAAATCATCTGATTCTCTATCCAAAATCGATGAATATTTCATTCATATAACTTGTATTCCAGACTTCAGAACTAAATAATTTTGTGTGAAAAAAATTCAGCAATTCCTATATAACTCACCTTACAATCGTCTGAGATATTTGCATTCTGCATAAGTTAAAATTAGGCTTCGTTGAAGAAATAATAAAAGTTTAGGGATCATTTAAAATCACAACTATTGTAATTGCGTTGGCACGAAATTTAGATACACAGATATTACACAGATACACAGATAATATATATATATATATATATATATATATATACATGTGTGTGTGTGTGTGTGTGTGTGTATGTATTCAAAGTATTGGAATCGTGACAAAGTTCGAAACCCGAATTATTGAAGGATCTACACGTCTTGGGACTTCTAGAATATGAAAAACTATTTTTAGGAAGGCGTCTGTGTGTGTAACGGTGTATATGTGTGTGTTTCTGTGTGTCTGTGAGGATATTGCATCCACTCGAACTGAAAAACTAATGGTCAGAATTTCATACAATTTGGTAGGTAAGTTTTTTGTGGGAAACCCTGATGTTTGTTAGATTATAGTACGATTCGTTATAAAATAATCTGCCTTCTTTGCGAAATGGCCCGCAGAAATTGTCCAACTAACTAAAAACCACTCTAACTAAAAACTAATGGAACAAATTTAACAAAATTTGGTGTATAATATTTCAATAACCTACAAGTGATTTATATACCAAATTTAACAAAATTTGGTATATAAATCACTTGTTATTCTAGTACAATTCAGGAAAAAGGAGCAGGCTATTTTTGCGAAATGGCCCGCAAAAATCGTTAAATATAAAAATAAAAGAATACGTGTGCTCAATTATACCAATTAATTTCCTATTTTATACGTGATTTTTGACAACAAAAAGAATAAGACTAACTCCATTACTCTAGGACTAGCCGTTCTTGAGATATTTTAATTTTTTTGCGTTTTCTCTGAGCCACCTTTGAAAATAAGTCCATCTATCAAATGAGAACCAAATTTAAGTTTAACGTGCAAATTCAATGTCATTTAAAATACTTATGATGTTATTTTGTACAGATAAACTCAAATTATTATTGTAGAAATAAAGAGAACAGATAATTAAATAAAGAGAACGTGAATATGAGTCTGCAGCGAAAGACATGTGCTGTCCACATCAGAATTTTTAACAATATTACAACAATGATTTATGGAAGTGAACGGGGATTATTTGCAGGTAATTTCGAAAAAAATGTAGGATCTATATTTAAAGATCCACCAAATTGTTGTAGAATAGGTCAGCGTTGGGGGGAGGGGAGTGTATATGCAACCAATTGTTCGCATACTGTAGACATGGAGTCTATGTTTCTCTCAGCAAAGGTTTCAGTTGAAACTATCGTTTGTAGTGATATTAGAAATACTACTCACTTAATCATCACACGTTCACTCTGCAATTGCATTAGCAGGAATTTCATTCTTTCATAATTATACAGAAAAATACTTTTTTTTTACATTGTGGAAACTTTTTTTTAATTTAATCACTTGTTTAATTAATTATTAACAGAGGAAAAAAAGAAACGATTACACTCACATTAGCGTCTTAACCAATTTTTGCTATTATGTACGCAGTGGACGCAAGCAATAATTACACTCTGCAGCCAAATGCACTCCTTTGCGGACATGGGGTTCACGGCCAATACGCCTTCTTTAGTGGTCTCTATCTCCCCTTAAAATTGTGTCCATCTGTTCTGTTACACCCTCCATCGGAATCCATCGGGACGACATTCAAAGGGACTATATCCTCCTTCCACTGACACCAACCACTTGGAAGGCATTTTGAACCCACAGATTGAACACACTCGTAATCCACGTAAACAAAACATTTGGTAACTAAACGTATTTTCAGAGGCGGCGTAGCAAATATTTGGATAAACTAAAATATATCGAGAAATGTTAGTCCTAGAGTAATGGGATTGGGCTTGCTTCTTTTCATCTTCAAAAATTACGTATAAAACAAGCATTTAATCGATATATTTGAGAGTACGTAGTCTTTTATTTTAGATTTGGATGATTTTTGCGGGTCATTTGGTAAAAAAGGAAGACTCTTTAAAAAGGAAGGTTACGGATTGTACCAACATCTAATCAGTATCAGGTGACCTACCAATGGCTTAATTAATGTTTTAACCGGAGTGGATACATGTGGTTTTTGAGGGCCATTTGGCAAAAAAAATGGCGGTTATTTTATCTCGAATCGTACCAAAATCTAATCAGCACCAGGGCCACCCACATTTGACTTTTTTATGAAAGTTTATGAAATTTGGACAATTAGTTTTCTACTTAGAATGGATACATATATTTGACACACATACATAGACGTCACACTATAGTTGGTGGACGTCACATTTTTTTGGTGTTCTAAAGCTCCCAAAACGTGTAGATCCAAAGAAAACTCGATGTTCGATTTTCGACATGATTCTAATAAGTTTCGTATATATTACCAAGCAGTGCAGAGAAAGTAATAAATTTTTGAAGCATCTCTTATATGAAGAAACAAAGCTATATTGACCATGCATTATACAGAGTTGCACTAATGTGAATGTACATTGTAAACACGTTTAATTAGCGTCTTCAATTGAGTCAATGATTCAATCTACCGAATTTACCCGATTTAATGCTAATGGCCACAATATGGCATCCAATTGCGATAGCCAATTTGCAGTTGAATGTATATCTTCTCCTGAATGTTGAAAGTGGTATTTGTCTATCATTTGTTTGCTAAACATGAGTGGTCGAACTCTATAATAGGTTGAATTACCTGGTTTTCTGAAAGTTCTATTTTAACGCAAAGGAAATCAACTTCATGCTAAAATGAAATGTCATACGAGACGTTATAGAATTTCTTTCAGTTAATTTAGTATGTAATAATCAGATTTACAAAAGTTATGCTCTGAACTAGAAAATTATTTAATGCATGGATGCATTGACTTCATTGACCTTTGAATTTCTATTGGATTTCATTCATTGTATTAATTTATTTGGACATTTATTGGATAAATGAATGCATGTTTTATATTCCAGGCAAAGTCAGTTAAAAAATACAATGTTTTTAAATAATCTTTTGAATTATAAAACATAATCAAAATAGCACATATGATTAAAATATGATAAATTATATAACCGAAAATATTAATCAAAATATTGAATCAATAGTTTAAATCAATAGTTATTTGAATCAATAGTTTAATCAATAGTTATTTTCCGTTTAATCAAAGGTTATACGAAATGAAACTTCCAGAAATGTGAACATTCTTGGAAATTATTCAAAATCATTAAAATAGCAAAAACATAAATAAACCACATGTAATAACGATCTATAAAAGTAATATAAAAGTAATTAATAATGAAAAATCGGAAACCACTGTCTTTAACTAACACAGATGGTTGAATGTTGAACTCTATTGATTACTGACTTATTCGGGTTGACAATTTTCATAATAAAGTATTTAAAGATAAAAAATATTTGGAATAATTTGGCAATTCAGAATTCTAAGATTCTATCATAATTTAGGAGAAATAACAAGGTTCGTTACTATAAGGTTGGGCTCAGTCTGGCAACCAGTGAACAATTCGTCAACTTGATGACATGGGAATTAAATTTCGTCATTCGTGATGTCAAGGTCTAGAGTAAACCAAGAGTTGCCAAAACACACGCATTATTAGAGTTAAAAATAGTTCATTAATTTTGATGTGGCAATATCCAGGAGTAAACAACTTGAGGAAAGATTTTAAATTGTGTTGTGCACACGGTATCCGTGACTTCCAAGGAAATAGAGTGGCGTCGTTGGAGTAAGGTGACAGTCGCAGTTAACAAATTCGATCTCTCTTGACAGTCCGAGAACAAAATGCGTTCGCTCTAATTCCAATGTATTTATTTGCGCAGCGTTTGATAAAAATATAGTCAATTATGGCCCTTTAAATAAATAGTAAGCAAGTTTCTTCACATCTATTGAAGAATTTGGCTGATAAAAATATGTTCTATCGTTCAATATAAGTTCAAATCCTGCTCCAAGCAGACTTTATCAAGGTCTTCGTCTTAGATAATTCACCGTTCCAGATCTACTTATGAACAAGTCACAAAATTCTAAATATGTATTTAATTGCTTTTACTTTTTACTAGCAAAACAATTATTACATGGAAAAAAATGAATAGTAATGCAAACCTTCATAATAAATGAATATGTCCGTATATGTATATGGTCTGTAGCAGGAAATCTGAGCTAGGTACCGCCGTGAAGTTTTGATGCACATATATTTAATGACTTAGGAAGGTGAACCTAGCTGATATTTTTTCAATTCAGAATAGGTTTTAGGTATTTTACGTTTTAGCATATTCACACAAATTGGCTCTTCAGCGACAAAAAATATTTCTACAAAATGTGCATCTATATGTCATCTAAAATATCGAAGAATGTTCTTTCCATCGATGTTTAAACCGCATCCGTAGGAAATTTCTTTCATATTTATTTTTTCTTAAAAACATCGAAATTTGCGTTTTTTAGATTATCTGATATTTATGTCGCCGCATAAGAAAAACTAAGACTAGCACAATTCTATAGTTAGCCTCAAAAGTCCTCATATATATTCGGACCCAATTTTTCATTCAATTAGTAAGTTATTCAATTTTAATCACTTTTATGTGAAACATAATTTTTTACTTTCCTTATATACATAATGCATAAGGAAAGTATTGTGATGGGGTCGAAAATTCGAATTTGAGTTTTCGACGGGAGAGCACGTTTCAAGCATCCCTGATCACGAATCAAACATTTTTGAAGTGATGTATGTGTGTGTGTGTGTGTGTGTGTGTGTGTGTGTGTGTGTGTGTGTGTGTGTGTGTGTGTGTGTGTGTGTGTGCGTGCGTGTGTGTGCGTGTGTGTAAGTGAGACTGTGTGAGACGATAATTGACGAACGAATACACCGATTCGAACGAAATTTGGTACAAAAATCACAATTTATAAACACTGGAAGCCTATCGTTTTTATACGCAATCGAATGTTCAGAACCCCCCTAAATTTTCGAGAGAAATTTTGAAAAAGTCGTCAAAAAATCAAAACCGCTAATAAAGTTACGCAAATAATAGTTTCTTATGTAATTTTTCATTAGAAAACGATTGACATAAATTTTAGAACGCTAACTTGAACCGTTCTCGAGATATTGCAAATTTTTCAAAAAAATTATTAAAAAGTCATATAAAATAAAAAACAATATTTCCTATTGAGAAACATGTTCACTTTTCATATGCAATACCATGTCATAAATTTGGTGACATCATTCTCGGGGAAGTAGCTCGTTCCATTCAGGAAAAAAGATACTTTGAGTAATACTTTTGTATTTGAACGCTAATAGTCATTCATCTGCTGTAAGAATAAGTTATTTCTCCGTCCATAACGCTTGGCGAGATTTTGGCGATGAATTTGGAGGAATGTCGCCAACTTGACGACATTTTTAATTGTTGCCAAATTAACAAAAATCTCGCCAAATGCATAAAAATGAAACGAAATCAATGAAAATGACGACTAATTGAAGAAAATTCAATATCTTGGAAAGAATATGAGTATCTACTATAAGAATAAAATTTTTTTAAACTGTAAAAGTAGTAAATTAATTGCATTATATAAGGAAAGTCATGTGTTGCCCATATCAGATTTTTTCTCCTGTGTTAGCCGACGGTGTTTTCCGTGTCTGTATTATTTAAGTTATGGGCCCATTTTTTGGACCTGGGCAACGACCTAGTGTATATATAATTCTTTCAGTTAACACAGTTAACAAAATATTTATCTTAAAAATTATGTTACATAATAACGTTTAGTAATATATAAATCTTGTAGAACGCATCACTTTAGCTTACTCTGCACTTTTATATTAAATATCCCTAAAATTAAGTTTTAAAGCTATTTGTAAATTAACTAAACCCCCAAATAACAAAACAATGCACTAAATAAATATCCTTATTTCTTTCAAAATTCTGTATTTCTATCATTTTCTCCTTTTCTTAAATTAGTTCGTAATAAGTTCCCTAAATAAAGTTTCAAATTTTGGAATCTTGTAATCCTTCGAAGTATTTTGAAGGTTTAATCACAAGGAAGGAAATAAAAATTTTCTTTCACTTTCTGGAACGTAGAGTCAACATATCAAAGTGGAAAATTTTTAATTAAGGCATCAAGCTTACTGATGAAATGAAATTGGCTTAATCGGATGAATTAAATAATTAATATATATATAATTTTTCTTAATAATTTTTTAATTTTAACCCTTCATGTTTATTTGTAGTCTGGATTATGGTATGTAATGTAACTAACTATGTCATATCCGACACAAGCATTCGTTTGTGTTTATTTAGGATGGATGCTTATACCTGAAGAAAAATCTAACTGAATTAACCTCCAACTTAAGCATAAATCTCATTTCTGTTTTCGGCTTGGTGGCTGTATTTTAACTGTTTTGGTTAATTTACTATTTGAATGATTCGTTATTAATTATTTGGTATTAGTTATTACTCAATTCTTCTAATATATATATATATATATATTGTATATATATATATATATATATATTGTATATATATATATATATATATATTGTATATATATATATATATATATATATTGTATATATATATATATATATATATATTGTATATATATATATTGTATATATATATATATATATATATATATATATATATATATATATATATATATATATATATATATATATATATATAATCCGTGAGCCAGTTTATTTGAAAAAAATGTCGCGCTGTTTTGTATATGTTTGTATAATTGTATCTTGTAAAATTTTTCTATGAGTAAATATATAGCCGGAAAAAGGCCTTTCTTTCATTTTTCCTCTTCAAGGTATTTTTCCGGCTAGAATCTTATAAACTATATCGCACACAGCTGCTGAAAGGAAAACAATTACTCCATCATGTACAACGAACCGTATAAGACTGTTCCGTTATTCACTTGTGACTGAAGTCACCTAATATTATATTTATGACAGACAGAATAAATGGATGGACATTGAAGAAAAATTGATGTTGCTCTAGGTAATATCAAGAGGCGAGATTTAGGATTTAAGAACATACTTCAGAAAATTTAGAATAACATTGCTATAGTTTGAGATTGTGCATCCATATACAAACATGTTATTTATCAAAGCAAAATTACTTTGATTAATTACTATTATGTAAATATTCATTTATTAGTGAAAATTTTACTCTTATTATATATATATATATATATATATATATATATACATATAATGACTTTTAGATCAACATGTATTATATCGTTTTCAGCGAGTTTATTATTCTAGTGATATTTTCTGATAGTAATAGTACATAAATGATATCTGTTTAAAATAGTATATATTATATATTTATTTCAGGTGGCAAGGTTCTTCGGCTTTCATCGGCATCAAAAACTGATGATGGAGAAACATTTTATTGAAGATTAAAGCAAACAACATTTTAACCTAGGATTTAATAAATTATGAGTACAGTGAAGATATCACAAAAATATATTTTTTGTTTTGTTTTACTTAATAACCGCAGGATTTATGAATATAACGAATTTGTTTCTTTTCTATGCTATAAGCTTATAAGTTACAGAAATTTAAAATATATGATGTATTTACTTTAAAATTAGAATAAATAAGCAGTTTCATATATAAAGCCAATTTTATTCTCTTTAAAAGTCAAATAAATCTCATTGTTTACAGTTTCCTTATGGTCTTCATACAAAAAGAGTATTTACTAAATAATTTGTTGTTTAGAAATTATGTATTGCTATATAAAGTTTCCTAAAAATGGGTTCCTATACTAACTCGAGAAATGGAAATCAATATATCAGTATTTCCAAAATAGTTTCAGGAAGTTATCAATTTTCATACAGAAAAATTAAAGTAAATGTCTCCTTACATTAGGTTATTTTATGCTGGAACTTTCTTTCAGTAAAGAATCGAACCACTAATGTCGGGATGGCCAAACAACTGTATTTTTTGTGAGATGTTATATTGATTCAGTAAGTTTATCTTCTATATAGTTGAAGTGAACCTTACAATAGAAAAAACTTAAAATATCTAATAGCAATTCTGTTACATACTCTGTTTTTCTTCAAATAATTTGAATGGTAAATATGATTAGTATTTAATATAAATGACAAAAATATGCGTGACACTAATATCCTTTTCAAAATTCTAAACTTTTCCTACCACTTTCCATGCGTTTCATCATTTTATTCGTAAAAAGTTTTCGAAAAGGTATTATCTTTCAAAAAATTACAATTAGACGACACACTTGAATGGAATAATAAAAAGAAAGTAAATACAATGCTTCTATTCTGTTTTTTGACAAAGGAAAAACTTCTGAAGTGAAATTTTAATTAAAAATACTGTTTACTCTTGAAACTAAGACGACTCTTTAAATTTGTAACATGAATAAGATTAGATTTAAGAAAAAAAAATACAGACAAAATTAAATAAATTAGAAAACTTAAATTATATATTTTTATTTAAGTATCTGCTTTTGATGTCTTCACTTTTAAAGAAAAATGTTATGTGTTCAACACAAGCATTTTCCGACATAATAAAATACTTTGATATTGTTGAAAGACGAATTCGAAGTTCCAATAACTTCGATAATACCTTCCAATAATATCGATATTCTGATTACCATAATTTTCTGTTTGTTACCAACCCAAGCCATACTTTCCAAATATATATATCGATTTCCTGTTTGAAAACCAAATATAAACCATTTTGTTCAATCTGATTCCACAGAAGGTCCTGACCTCTAAGATGGCTATGTCTCGCTTGTTTCACCATTGTTTGAACAAATGTTCACAGTAATTGCCGGTTTTCACTAGGTTGACTTTCGTCACATAATTTACACACTGCAATATAATAATGCACATTAGTTAAATGTGTGTCGGTCAACTCCCGCCGTTTCTGACACTGAGTGTCACCAGATGCAAAATAAGCAAGATTCGACGTATTACTTGGTGTCGCATGATTTTGGAAACTGAATACCGTTTTTTGTTTCAGGATCTCAATTTTAAAGATTCAATATAGGGACTTGCTCATAATGATAACATCGGTGACACTATGTTGGCAGTTGGAGCCGTAATTTTCGGCTGAGGCATTAATGAAATTAGATGATGTGCACGGATATGGGACATACACAAACGGTACCACCATAAATGAATCTAAGGACAACCTATGGAACAGTTAATTATTCTCGCTGGACCGTGTGTAAATTCAGTCCACGAAAAATTTTTAAGTGTCCGGACTTAATTTGCTCTCCAATATTTAGACTGTTTGGAAGTAAGCTTCGTGGACTATTTTATCGCTCAAAACTTGGCCATCCGAGGACGCTACGGTCTAGGACTTGGAATTTGTCTTGTTAGCCTGTCGCAATCCGCTCTGTTTATGTAAATACACTCTAAAACAAAAAAAATTGACTCACAAAGAAAGAATAAACTGAATAAGACAAAATTTGGTACGTGTAATGTGGATGTACAGAAAAAGAAATTATTAGAATTTCAGAATGGATGATTTTTTTAACTAAAAGATCTACAGAAAATGATCATGATGTCAATATGACGTTGGTTCACATCTGGCCTTGATATAAGCTGTTACCCGACGTGGCATTATTTCATAAAGTCGCCGTATGTTGTTCTGAGGTATCTCGTTCCAAATGACTCTCAATTGACGAGCCAATTCCTCTAACTTGGGATGGTGGTAGGCGGCGCCTAATCTCAGCCCAATTGTGCTTAATAGACCAGAGATCTGGGGATATGGCTGGCTAAGGAAGTGTGTCGTAAGCACACAAACAGTCAATAGAGAGGCGTGCTATATGTGGCTTGGAATCATTTTGCTGAAAAGTTATCTTGGGATGTCGCGACAAGAATGATCATACAACGTGTCGTAGAATAACGGTAATGTACCGCTGTGCAGTGATGGTGCCACGGAGGACTATCAAAGGGGTCCAACTATCGAACGAAATGGTACCCCCCCAGACCATAACTCTCTATTGTCGGGCCGCGTGGCGTGTGACAGTAAGAGTAGGATCCTGACGATGTCCCGGATGTCTCCAAATACGTCTGCGCTGATCGTCGGGACACTGAAACGGGATTCATCACTGAAGACGATTCGTTCCCAATCCGAACAATTCCACATGGATCGGGGCCGGCACCATTGCAATCGCTTTTGACAGTGCATACTGGTCAGTGGTAGTCGGCGTAATGGGAGAGTATAAATTCCGCTCCAGTAGTCTTCTATTATTGATCCGGGGGTCACTTCCTTATTTGTCACACGTTGGATGGTTGATAACGATGAATCTCGTGCTGTCACAGCTGCTCTGACAATCGCTCTATCTTACCGTTTTGTCGTCGCTCTAGGCAGTCCGCTGCGAGCTTGCAGCTTAAATCTGTCATTCTGGACTTATTCCTGCTAACATCGTCTAATTGCTGCATCGCTCCCACCCAAATGCCGAGTGGTTCGACGGTTTGCCCATCCAGCCTTATGCAGTCCGACCTTTCGATCTCTTTCAAACTCCTTCATATACTCGTAGTGACCGCAAATTCGCTTGCGAGGCATTGTTACAATCAAGGTATATAAACGCAATCGAATTCGACTACACGTTTTGTACCTGAAAGCGAGGTTTTTTCCTTATATACACCACCATGGTGTTCTGCTTCAATACGTTGTAGTTCTGACTATTCATCATTGGCTGTGAAGTCTGACCATTTGTATATTCCTTCGACATGTGTTTGCACGTACAGTTTCATTACTATCGGATTATTTTGCGGGGTTGTCGATAATTTTGTCTTAGAGTGTATTTCCTTGTGTACATAGTGTTCATATCTAAATAATAAAAATTGTTTTTACTCAGAAGGAGCGCCTGAGAGACGCATACTAATGCAAAGAAACAAATGTCGGGTGATATAGCTCTTTGCAAATAATTAGAGTACCAGGGTAATACATACTCTGAGTTGGGAATCAAAAAATCATAAATCTCTTGCAAATATAGGCAAGTCCCATTACATATTTTTGAGAAAAGGGATTTACATTTTTAAAGACGATTTGTAAGAATTGAAGGATGTGAATCAAATGAAAGGCATTGAATTCAAAAAGAGAACTTGCTTTTATGGTTCATTTAACTCAGTACGTTCATTAACAGAACATGAAAAATACTAACGTTTAATCTGTGTCGGAACATAATGGACATGCCAATGGGTTTTCTCATAAATTGAAAGATTTATAATCACGTTTAGCCAAAAACGATTTGGCACATTTTCCTTATTGTTAAGAGTTGTTAGATGAAGTATAACAGCGGAATTTTACTAAATTTTATGACTGTATTGACTGAATAATTTCATTGAAGGCTTGCAGAATTTGATGACAATAAAAATAAACTGCATCACTACAATGATCCCCAGACTGTAATACCCGACCAGGCTATAAATAGCTGTGCTTATCCTTTTCTGAATGCTTGGAAAGAGAAAGGCAGTACATTGCTCAAGCTACCAATTGGTGCCCTATTCCCACAGCTATAAGATTTCGGTATGCTGATCAGATCTATATCTGGAAACATGTAAGTGGTTGAAAATGTATTTTTAAACAAAACGTTTCTTAAAAAATAAAAATACAGTAAAGTATAATCAAGTTTAGGAGAGGTCTAAGTGGCGGTTATTCATATCAAGTCTTAATACTTTCTACAACGAATAAGTTGGCTTTCCTGAGAAAATGTCCAATGAGCTCTCAATGAGCTTAATTGTAATGTGTGAGAATATTTTACTTTTATTCCTGTTTAGTATTCGTATTTTAAAATGTTATGTAAATAAGCACAAATATTAAAAGTATTAATATGCATATTAATCCTCTTTCTGTTGTCACCAACATAATCTTTACTAAAAATTATCATAATCGTGGAATATTTATGGTTTATATTTACACGCCTTAAAAATCAATGTTTCTAGGAAATAAGCATGTGGCTTTCGACTAGATTTTGCTAGGAAAATATAGTCCCCAGTAATTCTGAAATTAAACTTGCTTGTAATTGCTGTGCCATAATAATTTTATTATAATAATATTATTTTCAAATAATTGCATGTAAATATTTATTATGTTTTTCTCTTCACTTTACAAGATTAAGATATAATACAACGATATCTAATGTATGACATTCTGAATTATAGAGCAATAAGTACATTTTCATCTAGCTAGTTTGCACGTCGTTTGTATGGAATATATAATGTAACGAAACTGAAAATTCACAATTTACGGTGTACTTTTAATATTTGGGGTTTGAAAGTGTATGGCAAATCTCACAAAATAGAAAGATGTGACTTTTCCCGACTAGCATTCTAAACACAGAGATGAAAGCACAATGTATAAATTTATTTACATTGATAATAATAATTTTGCAATTAAACAATAGTTGCTATATATATAGTCTATGTTTGCAGTCTTCTTATTATGGGGGAAATATATATATTATTTATGGACGCTGAGAATAAAATGTATTTTTCTCTTCGTTAGATTATAAATCTTTGGTAGTTTTAGAGACAGTGGCACAGACAAAGTTTGGGTCACTTTAGCGGATTTCAAATTACATTTATTGTATAGAGACCAAAATGCAGTTAGGCCATGTTAGTATGGACACTAAAATAACGATTGGTAACTTGTATTTGGAGGCTCATATAATGATTGGTCCACGCTCAACGTGTGGAAACAGTCAGAAATTGCTCATCCAAATAAAGTTACACATCAAAATTTCAGGAAAGACGGTACTGTTGCTCTAAAATACATACAGTATCACGCTTAAAGCAAGGAAACGATCAGACAGACACGAATACAGAACAGATGGGAGTCTAAACATTAAGTCTGACCATGTTAATGCTGCACATAAAAATTTCATAAAATTCGATATTGCAGTTTGGTTCTGATGAGATAAATAAACAGATAAGTTGATTTTCACTTTTAAATGTTTAGATTAATATTTAATTAATATCCAGCAGTTAGTCATCAATGTTTTTCGGCTATTAATGCCAACAATACTATTTTTATTTCTTATATTTCTAAACATATAAAAAAATCTATAAACTTTTTTCAAATTTATTTTGAAGAAAAAGACCTATATATAATTATTAGAAATTCACGCGAATAGAACACAAACAATTCGAAATTTAAGATTTTGATAGCTATATTTCCTACCAGAAATATTGATCATCCAATACTTCATATATATATATATTTTTAATTTAAAAACTTTTCAAAGACATCCCGTTCATGATAAACCTGTAAACGGATTACTCTTTTACAAAGATTGTGGCGGCAGAAGCAAGAAAATAAATGTACAGATTACTCTTTCTTTTGCTTCACTATCGATTTCTCCTGTAATAGGATATGTGGGGTGAGAAAATGTGTTCTTCTTAAAAGACTTATCTTTCGGGATTCAGGCAAAAATTTATCACTTTTGTTTTCCTACTACGTTCATTTTTTCTAACAAAACAACGTGAGAGATTTTGGCATAGTATGTGGTTCCCTGAAACACTTTATTACTATTTATTTCCAGTTGACTTGAATTATACATATATATATATATATATATATATATATATATATATATATATATATATATATATATATATATATTAGAAAAATGGATAAACAACTAATACCACGTAAGTAGTGACAAAACATTAAAACAATAAATTAACCAAAACAGTTAAAACATAGGAACCATGTCAAAAAATAAATAAATAATATATATATATATATATATATATATATATATATATATATATATATATATATATATATATATATGTATATGTATATATATATATATTTATATATATATATATATATATATATATGTGTGTGTGTGTGTGTGTGCGTGTGTATGTGTGTGTGTGTGTGTGTGTGCGTGTGTATGTGTGTGTGTGTGTGTGTGTGTGAAATAAAAAGTTTGATGTTTTACATTAAAATGAAACTATAATTTACTTTTATTGTTTAATTGCGTGTACCCCAATTTTATATAATCTTCAAAAGTTATTCAACGTACTAACGTTCTTTTTAAAATAAATATATGAGGGATGTATAAATTACCAATTTTTCGTCACCACACTAGTGGTGTAGTTACCATGGTTGATGTTATTTCAAAGTACAAGTATTTGAGCATAGAAACAAAGTATAAGTGTTCTAAGGTGTTCAGAGCATGTAAAATCAATAGAAGCTAGAATTTGGATTTTCGATACGTAAAATACTTAAAAAATGCATTTAGTAACAAAGGTGGAAAAATTGCGGATCTCGGGTCGCATGTGGCTCTCGAGGCTAGTTTATACGGCTTTGAAAACTACTCTATACAGCTCCCAAAATAATATTACCATTTTCCTAAAATATAATCTGATGTTCTTTAGAGATGTAATGAAACATCTCCAGTATTTAAATCTGGCACTTCAACGAAGGAACAAATTTATTACAGAAATTTCTCCGTCAGTTTTCAGTTTTCAAAATAAAACAAAATAAAATAAAATATCGAGATAATGATTTTTCAACTATATCTGACAAAAAAAAATTACCATTTTTCTAACCTTAAAATAAGAATAACTGCCTCAATGTTAAAGTTATAGACTGTATCAAATTTAGAAGAACTTTTAATGAGTTTGGAAATATGTTTAAGAAGTTAAAGCAGCAAAAGCTATGCTTTGAATATCTTGTGAATCATATTTTGAAGGATATCATCGACCATTTAAGTCCTGACGTTGCAACTTTTGCTCGGACTTTTATAGAAACAGAGAATATGTAGCTGCAGGGATATGTCGATGAAAAAACTCATCTCTAGCTGACATTTGAAAACAAATTTCAGAAGCAAAGCATCCTGATCTTCAAAAAACTGGCATCCGGCTACTTTCCTCCGGCAACTTAGGCTTTGACGACAACTTACGGCTATGTTTCTTTTTTCTCTGCAATGCAATTTGTCAAGACAAAATATTGTGCTATCGTCACTAACAGCCACCATACTGAATTTCGTAGAAGAGTTTTAACATCTTACCCGTAAGGTTTTAAACTATTAACTACAAAAATGAAGATTCAATCAAAGTCTTTAACTAAGATTTAATAAAGATTGTAAATTTCTGCTTTTGTGAACAGGACTACTATATAGCTGTATTTCTATTTTATAAATACAGTTTTAAAATATTTTCTGTGGCTCTTGAGCGGTAAAATGTATGAAAATATTTTATTTTGATCTTCTTATCGAAAAACTTGCCCAACCCTGACATAAAAGCTAGATTATATTAATATAAATGAATCTTATTGCATGCAATATAAATGGTAATGGAATCTTATGTAAATTAATATTATTAATTTCTACTTCTCTTCCTATCAAATCTGATTTCCAGATTGTCCAGATCGTCCATTTGATTTAGAAATATTTACATTTTAAGTACCTTGAAAAAAAAAAGAATTATTTACAGTTCCATTTTCTGTTTATAATATCGAAAAGTTCGAATATTTTTGCCGAAATAGGATTGAAAGTACTTATTTTAAATTCATACATTCAGTCTGAAAGTTTTTCAATATTGCAATGTACTTTTCAAAAAATGAGTATTGAAAAGTACCTCAAATCAGCAATTTTGAATAAATATTTTTTGAAATATCCGTAAGGTTCTATATTACAACCGTTTGAAAAATGTACTACATATATTTATTTCAGTTACATGTTGTCAAATTGTCTTTTTCAAGGTTAAGGTAATTTTCGATTACAATACACTAAATAATTTCTGTTCAATCAATTTTTTTTCCATACAGAGTAAAGTATTGAAACTAAAATCTTAAAATTGAGGTTCCATCTGTTAAAACGTATAAAATTTAGTAAGTCCTCACAAAAGTACCATTATATGCATAATCACACATTTTCTACATTTTGCAAAAAATGTTTACCAATTATTCCCCTGTACTGCAACAGCTTGGATACCTTCATACTGCACTTTAGAAGAAGCTCATTTCCATATTTTTTCTAAAGCAGGAACCTCTAGTTATGTAGTAATTTTTTAGGAAATAAATGTAGCAATTTTGAATATACTTTAAATGCTATTAAAAAGTATTTATTTACGTTTTTCTTTATTCAAGAATTAGATAACATAATGGTATGAAAGATATGTATTAAAACTGCAGCTTCCCCCCTTTTATGAAATGATAGTGGATGTTTCTGTTTTGTCGAAAACTGTAAATGCATAAAACATACATGATCAATTCGCAACTGATAGGATGGTTTTTGGTAACTAAATTAAAAATATTTTTAGTTATTTTGAGAATTTTAAAGATAGAAAACCAGTTATTTGAAAAAATAAAAATCTAGATAATTAAAATGCATGCATTCATCCTTCTAAAAATTATGTGACTAATTTGTAACTTATAGGATGGTATATGCAAATTAAAATATTTAATATGTATCCAACTATTTTGAACAAATTTGAAAACAGCAAGATCCGCCATTTGAAAAGAGAAAAGATTGGACAATCTGAAACAATACATCAATAATTCTAATGATTTTATAATATTTGCAACTGGAAGATTATTCTTCACTAAGTTGCTAAACATATAATTAAAATTTGAAAATAGTATAAATTGGTAATTAAAAAGTAAAAAACTAATCAAGCTGAAACAATGCATGCATTCTTTTGATAATTTTATAATATTTGCAACTGGAAGATTAATGTTTCCGAAGTTTCTAAACATATAAATAAAATTTGAAGATAGTATAAATTGTTAATTGAAAAGTAAAAACCTAATCAAGCTGAAACAATACATGCATTCTTTTGAACACGATGCACAGTTGATTTTTAACCAACATATTTATTTTTCGTATTAAAATCATTTATACATTTTCATATATTTTGGAGAAATTTATAATCAACAAAACTGTCATTTGACGAGATAAAAATCTTCATAAACTGAAACAAAACATGAATACTTTTAAAAATGTGCTTATCTATTTTTTAGTTAAAATATAATACACGTTTTGAATTAATCGTTATCTCTCTGTCTCCCTTTAGATAAGGTTTTTCGGAGAAAAATTTATTAAGTGACTTGCAGACATATTATGCAGGGAATGCAATGAATCTCTCGCGTTCTATATGGACTGCCGTTGTTGTTGTTGAGACCCAGATCGTCCGACCTACAAGAAAGGTGTAAGGTAACTATTTGGACGACCGGGAAGTGCCACCCAATTTAGACCTGAATCCAGTGGGGGAGGCATCCACAGGGACCGTGCCCTCCTTCCCCTACCACCAACCTCTCGGAAGGACTTACGGACCCACATGTTTAACGTGAACGTATTCCGATTGAACA